>JAESUZ010005663.1:600000-1182500 GCA_017311185.1 Proteles cristata cristata | reverse complement strand
GCACTCCAGAGAGGGTGCCAGAGACATGTGGCTTCCAGAACTGCCGTGTTCATGTTTTTACAAATTATAAGAACATAAAAAAAGTCCCGATTTCATAAAGAGAGACTCAAACTATATTTGAGCAAAGTAAATTTAGTAATTTAAAAGGAGCCAAAGGTAATAAAATGACTCGGGCATTGTCAGTGAATCAAACCAACACTTGCTCGACACTAGTAAGAAGTTATGAAGGACACTGCCCCCTCCTTAGGTAGTTTGCAATGTTGAGTATCTCAGATGACTGATTCCATTTCAGAGGACAAGTTCCCCTGTGGCTTTGATAAAACCATTTCTCCACTGTAATCACTGAAGAAGCCCTTCACAGTCTGGACTTCTTCACTCCTGGACAGGTGTGTGCCATACACAGACTGCCCACTTATAAAACCTGGACATTCACTGGAGGGGTCTGTACCAGTGCTGCCTAGCTCTAAGTGTGGGTTAAAAGAAATAATGCAAACGTACATAAAACATAAAAGATAAATATCACACACATATTACTGGTTACTTTTTTCTTCATTTTCAAGAACATTCTAGTATCTTGAAAATATCTTGAATATTATCTCTGCTATCAAGTATAACAGCCACTTAGCTTGCTCTGGGCTCCCCAGATTTGGTAAATACGGGGCACTGAGGACTGAGCTCTGGGTTGCAACTGACTAGAGACCTCATGCTGGGCCTACGCTTCAACCTCGACAGAGCCTCTAACCAAGTCACATCTTTTCTCTGCCAGATTTCAGAGATTACTTTTGTCATTACCAACCATGGAATTAAATGTTTGTTTGTTTACTACCTAGTATGAAGTAAATATTCTATTAAATACGTGAAATGAGAAGTATCTGGGTGGCTCAGTCGATTAAGCATCCGACATCAGCTCAGACCATGATCTCATGGTTCACAGGTTCGAGCCCCACCTCAGGCTCTGTGCTGACGGCTCAGAGCTTGGAGTCTGCTTCAGATTACGCATCTCCTTCTTTTTGCTCCTCCTCCACTCACACACTCTCTCTCTCTCTCTCAAAAATGAACAGAAAAAATTTTCATATGTTAAATGAAAGAAGAAGGGTGTGTCAAATTCCTTACCTGAAGAATTTCCCTAATCTACCAATCCAAGAATGCTTTCAAAGACAAAAAATGAGGTTAGCTTCTCTTTTTTTTTTAAAGAAATTTTTAAGGTTTTTTTTTTATTTATTTCTAGGAGAGAGAGAGGGCGTGAGCAGGGGAGGGTCAGAGAGAGGGAGACACAGACTCTGAAATAGGCTCCAGGCTCTGAGCTGGCAGTCAGCACAGAGCCCGACACGGGGCTCGAACCCACGAACCACGAGATCATGACTTAAGCGAAAGTCGGACGCTTAACCGACTAAGCCACCCAGGCGCCCCGAGGTTAGTTTCTTAAGACCTATTCCTAGTGAACCCCAGAAAGCTCTTAGTAAACATCAGACTATTTTCTAAATGTTCCCAAATCTTCACTGTAATATTTTATAATTTTGCTAGCAATGATAATGTTAATCTCTAATTCTAGAATTCATTCCCTTTTGAACAATTAAGGCACCATTTGCCCATATGTCTTATCTCTGGATACCTCATCTTCATGCCAACTCAGTAATAAAAAGAAAATTATGACAGTGGCTTTGCATTCACACCTCCAAATTCCTTTAATCCAAGTTGGATTAAGTCTGCTAGTGATTCACTTAAAGCAAGTAAATTTAACTTTTAACCACAGCAGCAGCTATCTATATGCAAAGCTTTAACGCTTATTAATAACTATTACTCTGAATGCTTAATACATATAAATCCATATTTGAAATCAGGTGTTATATTTAGAAAAATATTATTTTGAAAATGCTGCAGAACATAATGATCCTTATACAGATTAAGATTAATAAATGACTGTGTAATTAGTGAGTATCACAAAATTATGTGTTTCTTTTCCAACATTCATGTTTTTCTCAATCAGGTTAAAAAACTTATTTTTAGGGGCACCTGGGTGGCTCAGTCGGTTAAGCGTCCGACTTAGGCTTAGGTCACGATCTCACAATCTGTGGGTTTGAGCCCCACATCAGGCTCTGCGCTGACAGCTCAGAGCCTGGAGCCTGCTTCGGATTCTGTGTCTCCCTCTCTCTTCGCCTCTCCCCATCTCATGCTCTGTCTCTCTCCATCTCTCAAAAATAAATGTTAAAAAAAATTCTTTTTAAAAATTGAGTTCTTCCCCAATTCTCAACATCTGTTTTTTCACAATAAACAACCACCTTTATACCTGCAGCTATTTTATGTTACTGTATGAAAATGCAGACCAAGTTACTGCCACCACAGTCTTTACAAAGACATTCTTGGTAATGATGTATACATGCAGAAACTTTGTATTCTATAAAATAAGATCTCTGGGGCCCCTGGGTGGCTCCGTTGGTTAAGTTTCTGACTTCTGCTCCAGTCATGATCTCCCAATTTGGGAGTCTGAGCCCTCCATCGGACTCTCTGCTGTCAGCACAGAGTGCTTCAGATCCTCCGTCCCCTCTCTCTTTCTGTGCCTCCCTTGCTCGTATTCTCTCTCTCTCTCCCAAAATAAACAAGCTTTAAAAAAAATTAAAGATCCCTTAATTTCACTTTATGTACCATACTTTGTGCAGTAAATATTGACAAGATATATTCATTCACATGAGTATCATTATTCTTTGAGGTTTACTTATGCCGACATTATTAAAGTATCACGTATTTAATCCTATTTATTTCACAGGAGGAGGTGGAAATAGCATCTAAAAATAACAGCATATTATTAGGATCTTGTGTTGGGTTTTGTATACCAGAACAGAAGCCTAAACTTCCACCAAAGTTTAAACTGGCCAACTACTGACAACAAAGAAAAATGGCACATCATACATCGGATGGAGTAAATTCCATTTCTTTGTCTAGTCCTATATTTGAAGGTTCAAATCACGTAGGAAAGTTTCATAATTTCTCTCTCCACTTAACCAGGAACTACGGATGTGAAACTAGGTAACGCATTCATTTGTACTCATGATACCATACAAACAATGGCTCTACAGAGATTTTCCTTATTAATGTGGCAGGAAAACTTATTCAGTATAGTATGGCTTTGCTCACCAATTCAAGATGTTGATGTCAGTCTACAAGAGAGATAAAGTGGGAGGAAAAATTCAGATCAGGTAATCAAACGCAGGTACCAGCAGCCTATCAGGCACTGGGCTAAACCATAGGGATTTTTTTTTTTAAAGGTGGGCAAAAGATATGGCTTCTGCACCTTGAAAACTTACAGTGTGGTAGAGAACACGGCTATATGAAAACACGATTACAACAATAAGTTGATACTTATTGAGCATTTTTTTTTAATTTTTACTTATTTTTGAGAGAGACATATAAACAGTGTGAGTGAGGAGAGTCAGAAAGAGAGGGAGATACAGAATCCAAAGACAGGCTCCAGGCTCTTAGCTGTCAGCACAGAGCCCAATGCAGAGCTAGAACCCACCAACTGCTAAATCATGACCTGAGCCCAAGTCAGGCACTTAACCGACTGAGCCACCCAGGCGCCTCCTTATTGAGCATATTTAAGTACCAGGAACTATATGAAGCTTTTAACACAAAGTACTTACCAAGTGACCCACAGGAGAACCCTATGAAGTTCTAGGTGAGGCCTGACTCGCTAGCTCCAGGGAGACTTTATCTGTAGGACTGTGCCTTGCATATTTTTCTATAGAAAAATGCCTAACTCAATGATAGATAAATAATATACATGTTAATAAGTGGTATAGAGAAAGGCATAAGAAAGCATGTCTGGGATAACAAGGATGGTTTCACGGGCATTAAGAGTTCAGGGCGGAAGGGGCGCCTGGGTGGCTCAGTTGGTTGAGCGTCTGACTTCTGCTCAGGTCATGATCTCACGGTTCATGAGTTCAAGCCCCGCATCAGGCTCTGTGCTAACAGCTCAGAGCCTGGGGCCTGCTTTGGATTCTTTGTCTCCCCTTCTCTCTACCTCTCCCATGTGCTCTCTCTCTCTCTTTCTCTGTCTCTCTCCAAAATAAACAAACATTAAAAAATAAAATTAAAAAAAGAGTTCAAGGGGTTTACAAAATTAGAAGTCTCACAGAATGGTAAACTGGGAAATCCGGCTTAAGCCAGGTGTTCATAACATAAATTATTTTGTTACCATAATTTGGACTAGTGATGGTGTTATTTCATTGCTATGAAGAATTATAGGCTGACTTTGCTTGAAACCTTACTTTTCATATCCAGAATTAAATCTAAATAATTTAAGGATCAGAGCAAACTCAAGATCGTGATACTTACTTTTAAAATTCCATTATTTCACACCATCTCTTTAAAACTTATCACAAAATACATTTACATAGGTTTTGTCCTTTAAATTTATGACCAGATCCATAATGGAAAATAGAGTGGCTTTTATTTTTTTTTAATCTTAAACTAACTACTTAATGAAATCTCTTATAGAATATGCAACGTGGATTGAGTATGAAAACGGGATGAGATTCCATGTTCCATATATAGCATGTTCCAGGACAAAGATTCACTGAATTTGGAAAACTGAAATCAGAGATGACTTGAAGTTCAGAAAACACGGATCGGGCTTCTTTCTAGTCGGGATGAGACAGGACTCTCCAAGCCTCTCCCATCCTGCTTTAATTCCAAGTTCAAAAACAAAGATGCAACTACTGAACAGAATAGTTCCCTCTTCCCACAAACCTCCCTGCCAGGAGAGAACAGACATTAGAGCACCAGGAGCACTAGAGAAGGACATGGGCCACATAGTAAGTTTACATGCCAGGTGCTCCCGCCACCGTGTGTCAATGTAGTCACCTCTAAGTGCATCCATGAGAGTCTCTGGTGGTTTTTCAAACATAAATCACCTTCCATGTTTTTTTAGACCTGCAAGACTGAGAAAGAGACTTGCTTCTATCTCAGGTGCTGAGAACAAGGTTAGACTTAAGTGTCTTAACTCAACTTAAAATATCTATTTTTTCCCAACTATTTTAAAAAGTTTGATACCACAAACATGAATCAGAAGTAACTCTAGAGAACATTTACTAAACCCCATCCATGGCACAAATTTCCTACATTTCTGATGCATACATAATCCAATCTCAGCTCAAAATTTACTCACCAAAGTTATACTGTTTTTGTTTTTGTCTATACATAAAACATTTATTGAATGACTGCTGTGTGCTAGGCACTATACTATGCGCGGTGGAATGGGGTAAACAAATCCTGCTTTCATGGAGATTACATTCCAGTGGAGAGAAACAAGAAACAAGTTAGTGAGAAGAACAGAGAAGAAGAAGAGAAAAATAGAAAGTAACAAGTAATAAAAAGTGAAAATAAAAATAGACTGGAAAGTACCAGCGGTGGGAGGCTGCAACTTTAAGAACCATGGAAATGCCATGACGAGGGAACCATGTGGATATCGGGGGAAACTTTCCCAGCAGAGGAATGAGACTGTGCAAAGGGCTAGAAGGATAAGTGGTGTGTTCCTGGGAGCAGGAATGAAGGAAGGTAGGAGAGGGTAAGGTCAAAGGAGGAGGAGGGAGAGGCGAGAATAATGCAGCATTTCAGGCCCCTGGCTTTTCCCGAGCAGGCTGGGGAGCTACGGAGAGTAGCCCTGTGAGCAGCACTGGGGTGGCGTGATCTCATTTATATTTCACAACAATCACTCTGGCTGTCAAGTGCAGAAAAGAAGGCAGAGGCGTCAGCGAACAAGCAAGGTGAACAGTTAAGTGAGAGATGTCATGTCAGATTTAGCAGTGGAAGCGAGGAAAAATAGATCCTACATGTTAATTAGAAGCTAAATTCCAAGATTTTCAAGGCAGATTTGATGTGAGAAATGGGAGACAGTCAAGGAGGATTCCAAGGCTTTGGACTCACACACCAAGGATGTCCTCACCTGGTACATGGAAGATGGGAGGTGAAGCAGGAAGCTCGGTGGGCAGCTGAGCTCAGGAGTCTAGAGATCAAGAAAGTGATCTGGGCCGAGACTCTAGATAGTTGTCAGCAAACACAAGGCGCTCTAAGACATGAGCCAGGTTAAGAGCACCAAAGGAATAAATGTTAACAGAGAACAGGAGAGCTCCAAGGAGGAGCCTGCCAAAGGAAAGAGTTCCGGAAGATGAAGGAGAATCTCCAAAGGAGACTGAGAAGGAACAGACGAAGGAAAAAGAGGGAGAGGGTAGCGTCCTTGAAACCAAAGAACATGCCTCAGGAAGGCCTGATGTCCTGTGTCCAAAGCCTATGGCGGGTGAAGTAGGATTGGGGATGAGCAACGCAGGGCACGGCCATCTTCACAAGAGCAACACTGGTCAGCTGGGCAAAACGTGTCTGGAAAGGGGTCACAAAAGAATGAGAAGAGAGGAACTGAAGAGGAGGAATGTATGCAACTGTGTTATGTAAAGAAAAGGAGATAAACAAGACAGTAACTGAAAGATGAAGTGAGGTAGAAAGGATTTTTTTAAAGATGACAAAACAGCAATCTGTGCCCACGTGGGGAATGATCCAGCAGAAGGGGAAACTTCATGCAGTAAGAGAGAAAAACAGCTGGAATAACAGCTTTGAACGGGAGAGAGATGAGCTCTCAAACACAAGTGCAAGGCCGCGCTCAGCAGGAGCACAGACAGGGCGTCGGCAGGTCCGGGAGAAGGGGAGCGTGTCCGGCAGGTGCAGGCGGGACACCCGAGGGAGCAGGATGACGGAGTCTGCCTCTGTTCTCATTCCGACTGGTTCTATTCTTCCCTGCGATAAAGTAAGCACCATACCTTCCTGGGATATAGAAGATAATAAGATCCAAGAAATGTACATCACACACCATGGGGTCTTGTTAATTCATTCAAGGAGTTAAAAGTTAGGGGAAAAGACTTTTAAGTAATTCTCATGTGATGTTTATTTATAGCATCTTTGTCATTTCTTAAAAACTTCATTCCAGAGAATAAGAGCTAAAATCTCACTTGGAAAAGGAGAGAGAGAGAGAGAGAGAGAGAGAGAGGGAGAGAGAGAGAGAGACTCTGTTGCCAAAGTCTTGTTATAAACGTGTCTGTGTATCTTAAAACAGAAATCTGAATTCCAGGTAAAGTTTTAATATAAAAGGAACAGTATCGAAATAAAATTTAAAAAACCATTTTGCCATGTTAGCTATACATACAATGCTATGTCTTCTTTTAAATTCTACCACCAGCCGCAATTTTTTATATATCTCAGGTGCACACATCTTCTTTCTAATGGCACGTAATGTTCTACCACATTACATAATCACTTCCCAGTCACTAGGCATTTGGAGGGTTTCCCCTACGTTTTTCTTACAAATTATATATTGTATATCTATAAATATCTTCATGCAAAATCAGTTTCTTTTATTTCTTTATACTATAATCCAAATGAAATTCACAAATCAAAAAATATTACCAGTTTACAATTGAACTCCAAAAGCACAGACCTCACCATATTATGAACTTCTGCACTGCAGTATTTAATTTGGTACTAACATAGACAAGTTATTCAAAATAGGTTTGATGAAATAAACAGAAGAATGAAAAGTATTAAATATGCCAGGATATTACCTAGAATATCTACAGAAAATTATTTCAATTTATTTTACAACCGGAAAGGCTCTTCCCAGGGTACAACTAGCCCTGACTTGCTTCTAACTTGCAAGTATAATGTTACCTTAATTTTCATTTCTAATTATTAACAAGGTTTAACACTTTTTCAAGAGTGTATTTTCTAATTGTATTTATCTCGCTACAAAAAGTCTACTTAATATGCCATGAGCCTACTTTTTCTTTTAGTTAAATAAATGTACCACAATATTCTTCCAACCTGTCATCTTGCTTTTAAAATCTCTAGAGGATTGAGAAATTATAATATAATGAACCATGTCACTG
Source organism: Proteles cristata cristata (assembly GCA_017311185.1). Lineage (NCBI taxonomy): Eukaryota > Metazoa > Chordata > Mammalia > Carnivora > Hyaenidae > Proteles > Proteles cristata. Next base: position 1,174,572 of record JAESUZ010005663.1, on the reverse strand, counting down.
ATAAAGAATAAAAGAAAATCACTCCATTCCTAGTTTATTTATTTATTTTTTATTTATTTCTAGGAGAGAGAGAGAGAGAGACAGCGTGAGCAGGGGAGGGTCAGAGAGAGAGGGAGTCACAGACTGAAACAGGCTCCAGGCTCTGAGCTGGCAGTCAGCACAGAGCCCGACGCGGGGCTCGAACCCACGAACCGCGAGATCATGACCTAAGCGAAAGTCAGACGCTTAACCGACTAAGCCACCCAGGCGCCCCCATTCCTAGTTTCTTTAAATTTTAGAGATTATTAAATCAATAGGATATTAATGAGAATATAAGATCTAAATTTCATTTACATTGTTTTTATTCATATTATTTCCTTTTCTCAATTATTTAATAATTCTTTTACCTACTGTCTTCTCTGATTTGTTGAATACTAAGCCCTTAAAAGTACCTAGATCTATTGCTCAAATTATTATTCTGTTCCACTCATCCCTTTTCTGATTTTCACATTATGTCATATAACAACAGACTACACATCTGAAGTAATTTCTATCTAGTCTTTCACTACTGTTCGCCCAACCTCATCACTATTACCTTCCACAATCATTTTTAAAATTCTACAAAGTATCTTACAAGGATTTAAATTAGATACATGTAATTGTTACATTAAGAATATTAAACCCATCTACCAGTCTAGGAAATATCATTGTGACTATTTTAGCTTTCACAATCAAGAACTGACTTTATCATATAATGGGAGGTAGAGCACGCACAGATCCTTGATCAGAAACTTGGATTTGAATTTCAGCACTAACAGGGCTAAGTTAGTTACCTAACCCCTCTGCACTTCCATTAATTCATCTTTGGTTAATGAGTGAATACACATTAAAACATATACATACACAGGCATAAAGGATGGGCTTTGTTTCAGGGTCTACCATATTTTGACTTTTTACTATACTTCTAATAAGCTGCCTTTCAGTGCACGTTACACCCCAGGAGATGAAGATTAGAGATTTTCGCAGAGTGTATTCAAGGAAAAATGACAAACTGTTAGAACTGTAGGTTCTCTGGGGGGTGCCTCGGTGGCTCAGTCAGTTAAGCGTCAACTCTTGATCTCGGCTCAGGTCATATTTGAGAGATCAAGCCCCGCGTTGGGCTCCGCACTGACAGAATAGAGCCTGCTTGGGATTTTCTCTCTGCTCCTCCTCTGCTCATGCTCTCTCTCCCTGTCTCTCAAAATAAAAATCATTTTTAAAAGAGCTCTAGGTTTTTTGGATGAATTTTAACATCAGAAATCACTTGAGAGACAAGTATGAGCAAGAATAGTAAACTAAAAATTCTATTTATCTAACATAGAAGTGATTAAAATGAAAGATTTCAGAAGGATTCCCAACAAGCTTGCTTTCAACAGTCATGACAAAGGGTTTTGTGTTTTCTGCATGTTTTCCAGCCTCCCCAACTTCACTGCAGGGGGAGGCCTGTGGGCCCTGCATGACCTCTGAGATATACGTGCTATGTCACCTACAAAATCACCAACAGCCATGTTACACTGACTTTGCTTGTCCAAAATGGTGGGAGGAGGAGTATCAGAAGCCATCTTCTTTGTGAATGTATAGTAAAATATTAGAACTAGGTAGACTTGGCAGCAACTGCTTCAGGTTCCACCCTAATTTTAATTTATCATGATGCCTGCATTCCAAGAATCTTTGAAGTCCACCATTAGATGTGTCTGCAACTCATTTTCAGTCATTATAGTTTACTTTTCGAAATGACACGCAATGGCTAACAAAACATTAAATGGTCAATGTTTAGTCCTTGAATATGATGCTCACAATTTTTGTTTCCAATTTCCTCTCTATATTGTAGGGAATGAGTTCCTAACATAAACTAAGCCCAAAAATATGATAAGGGAGTTGTATATGAAAGCTTCCATTACTGAAATTGTTTTTATTCCAAAGCTATTACTTTCAAGTTGTTATTAAAACTATTCATTATTTGCCTCTTGAAAGGCGGAGACATCTTTTCCACTGGGAACTGAACTATTTTTTCTATAAACAGGCATATAAAATAGTGTATCAGAAGACAGATCGAATATCACAGCTCCAGATAGCCCCTTACCACTAGCCAAGATTATAGTCTAACAAACAGGTCACATTTTTACCACTTTTTTACTCAACCCCTACACCTAGCCTAGCCAAGAAAAACTGCTACACTCCTCGATGCTTTACATTTATCACTCTCCCTTTCCCCCAGCAGAAAAGTATCCTTCTCTCAGACGACCTATGTTTATATACTTCTTCGAGACCCAGTTCAAGTTTCATCTGTCTTGCTAGAAGTAAATCTTATATAATGTGAACTGAACACTTGAGAGACAGTAACTTTCAAATTACTCATTCTGTTTTTCAAATTTATTCAATTTATATTATGGAATTTTTACTCATCTGTTATCAGCTATGATCAATATTAAAATCTAGTTATATAATTTTATTTCCCTTGCTTATAAAATGTTGGTGAGATGATGATGGAAATGGCTATACTTGGTAACAAGAGCTACCATTTATTGAAAGGCAGGTACCTGTGCATGCATGAGCTCATTAACTTTCTACAACAACCCTATTTTCTAAGTGCTATCATAACACTCATTTTAGAGACGCAAAATCTGAGGTGCATGGTGGAAATTGGCCAGCGGTTACACCGTGTATGTGTGAATGTTTAACAATGAGGCTTTACTTTGCCAGGCACTGTGAAAGCAACTTACAAGATAAACTCATTCAATCCTCATAACCACCCTAGAAAGCAAGTATTGTCCCCATTCTTCAGATGAGGAAATTGAAGTACAAGCCTTGACACTATCACCCAGGTAGTAAGTGGCCAGCCAGGGTGTGAGCCCAGGCAGTGTGGACCAGAGGCCTCAAGCTTCACCATGTTTCTCCACTTTCTGAATCAACAGTGCAGCAATTGAGTACATACCTGAGGTTTCTAAGTGTTCAACTATAGCAACGTCCTGTTGAGTATTACATTTATGCATTGTTTAGTTTTACAGATTTGGCCTATATGTATTCTTTACCTACATTCTTGAGTATACATATTTAAGGGCTTCCTATTTTAAAAATATGGTACTAACTGCAGTGAGAGAACATGAATGCTATTAACACTTTATTAGGTAACACAATGAGTTTCTGGTCTACCAGCAGAGAAGAGTCCTGGCCAAAAAGACATATTACAAGGAATAATGCAGTTAAATGCCATGAACCTGGCTCAGAGAAAGTGTTACCGTTTTTGCAGAGGCCAACTAAGAAAGCTCTTACGATAAGCTGGATCTGGACGAACGAGTAAACATCCTACAGATACTTTTATTATAGAATTAACAACACATTACTGTGTTCTCGTGTTTGTCTTTCCCCACCAGACTTAGGTCTTTTAAGAACAGGGACTATTTTTATCTTAGTCTCTCTAGCACTCAAGAAAGTCATCACTCAGAAAATGGCTCTGGGATGAGCAGTAGAGAGAATGTTATGGAAAAGTCCATCCCTAAAAGAGATCAGAAGCTTAAAGGGAATAGCAGAAAAGGCATTTTTAAAATTTTAGTTACCATACCACAGGCAGTTACTATGCTGTTCAATTCCCAGGACCCAGTTTTCACTGTATTTCATATGAACGCAGCCCCTCGAATGGGAATATGGAGCCACTGGAGCTGTATGACTCAACAGCCCTGACTATAGGCATGGCCGTCCAAAAGCCCTCAGCAAAAGCAAGAAATATCCTACCCAACTTGGTTTTTCTTGTTGACACTCCTTGATGTGCCATGGCTGTCCTCTGGAAGAACTCATTCTGAAAGTTTCTATTTTAAAAAGTAACCTCCACATAATATCATGGAAAATAATTATGCCAGTTTCAGAGAGAAGTGGCAACAGAGAAGTTGAGCATGGACACACTCCAAAGTCAGACTTCCTGGGAGCTAACTCAGGTTCCATCATCCAGGAGCTTTGTGACCATGGGAAAATTCCTTCATCTCTTTTGCCTAAACATCTTCATCTTAAAAAGAAAAAAAATATCATCCCACTAGACTATTAGGAAGATTATGTGAATATATGCAAAATGTTGTGAAGAGTGCCTGGCAGGGAGTAAGCAATGGAGAAGTGCGAGACGCAGTTTCCAGGGCCGTGGCAGCAAAGGCGATGGCCAATTCACGTTCTGCCATGAAGAGTGACCGCGGAGCCCTCCCTCCCCCCCACCTCCACCCCCCCCCAGTGCAGGGCAGGGAGACGATGAAATCGGAGACGGAAGGATGCTGGTCACCCACTGGTGACCCCGTGACACTGCCGTCATGCTGTGAAGCAAAATTCCTGCCACGTAGCTTCCGACACACACTCCAGACCACACCATTCCCCACAGTGGTGCTCATATTTAATAAAAGGCTTACGTATACAGCATGCAGCACTCCCAACTCAAGTTTAGAAGGATCTGTAAAACTTGGCTAGCAGGGAGGTCACGTTTAAATGTGGAAAACATGTTTTGGGGTTTCTGGGAAGGGTAGATTTTCCTCCTGACTAAGTTTTCTCCACAGAAGGGTTGCTGCTATTTACTGTGAAGGTCAAAAGAAAGTTAGAAATGAAAAGAGTTGTAGACAGGAAGGATCGCATAAAGGAACCAAGCTTGATCAGAAAAAGAAAGAATGATAGTCTCCTGGGCTTTTCAGTAAGAAGGCAAAGACTGCTTGCTATCTGAGATCTACCAGCAGGTTCTAGATCATTAGATGTGTGAAAGCCAAAGACACCAGCGTGAAGTCCATCAACTTAAACTGTGCTCTGGCTTTGAGCTTAAAATATAGAAAGAAATGAGGATGAAAAAGAATGTTTTATACTGAAGTCACATGAACAACTCATAGAACTCATGTGAACAGATTTCTTGTCATCTTACTGTCACTCACTCAAGGAAGGTGTGGCTGCAACACTATTAGGCCAACATAATTAGGTTATAATCCTCACTGTGACTCTGCAATGTCAATGCCACCAGAGAGAAAGGAGGGGGAGGGGGGGTTCAAATACACAATGCGTGTGAAACAAGGAAACAGAGGAAGTGAAGCAAAGTTTTACTTTACATGTCAGTGTCAGCTGGCAGAAAGCATAAATCCAACAAAGAAATCCTGCTTTAAAAGATGAAACTGAAAGAAAAGGCAACTGGTCCAGGGGCGGGGAAGGAGGGGAGGGAGGACACGGGCAGGTCGGGGAGAAGAAAAAAACAAACTTAATGGCAAAAAAGCAAAAATAAAATGACATCAGCTGGTATTTTAAAAATCTGGTTGATTCTGACTAACCTTGCTTACCTTACAGGAAATTCTTTACTGACATTAATCTCCATACTGAATGAGGTTTTGATCAAATAAGATTTTACATTTGCTTTGCGTCAAAGAATAAGAATTCAGAGTGCTATTTGGGGGGGAAAAGTTACATTTTTAAAAATATTACTCAACAGGTTAGAAGAGCCGGGTTATAAGCTGCAGCCACAAACTGTGTTCCAGCAGAGGGAGTGGTAAGGCAGCGCCGACCCAGGAGAAGCTGATACAGATCTAAGACTAATTCAATAAACCCAGTGCTATATAAATCACTACGTCACTTCTCAGGAAAGGTTTTGAATATTGATGAATATCTGAATTTAGACACTTCTTGGTACTTCCTACACAGACACTAAATCACTGCTTATAATGAACAGTAGAGTAAATGCCAACACCGAGGAGAAAGGGCTAAATTAGACAGTTGGGTCCCAGGACCCAACTCAAGACCAGAGCAAAACAAACCAAAGGAACCAAAGGAAACTGGTGAAAACAAAAACCTAAAATAAATAATGTCCTATTCAAACAGCTGATTTTGTTGTAACCTGTAAAGAAAATGGAATCCTTAAACTAAAGCAAACACTAAAGCTAGATTTCTGATACTTCTGTCTTTTACCATATGACTCATTTTATACAGATTAACTACACCGTAATCTTTTTCAAAGGTTTCTGCTGAAGGATCCACAGACTCTTCCTATTCCCAATTCCTGGCCACTTGCTCTGCTTTACTCACCCTACAAGAATTATCTCCGCAAAGTTATTGCTAATACTACAAAAGCCAAAGGGCCAAGAAGGTTTGAGGAAGAAAATAAGAGTTTAAAAGTGAAAGGGGGGGATGGGAAGACCAAATACAAAGGATGTTTAATCTGACCAGCTAAAAACCTTCCATGACTGTCCCTGTCCAAATAAGCCCTAATCAGCCCAACCTTTCCCCCAAAATATCATTCCAGTTTCACGAGCACCCCCATCACCACCTGTCACTCACTTTATACTTCCAATACTGCTTTGATTGTTCTATGCCTTTACATCTGCTGTTAATGTTACTTTAAATGCCCAGCAGAGTGATATAAACAGCAAAAGACTCTGAGCCTCTGTTTTTGTAATCTTAACTTTGTACCAGTGACCTTGTCATTTAACTGCTGTAACCTATTTCCACATCCCCCAAAAGGGAATCTGTTTCCCATCTATTTCAGAGTTAGAAGGATTAAATGAGATAGCATATGTAAAACAGGGTGCCTAACAGAAACTAAAGCACTAAATAAATATTAATTCCTTTCCCAGCTCCCTCTTCATCTGCTGAACTCCTACTTACCCTTCAAACCCAGTTTAAATTTGTTTCTGTAAAACCTATGAACCTGTGTTCTATTTACTTCTCTCCAAAAGAATCCATTGCCTAGTCCTCTGTGTTTCCCACTCTTAGAGAAACTACTGTTGTATTTTAATAATTTGTTGATGGTCTTTCTGTTCTATTAGAGAATGACACCTCCAGGATGAGATTTTTATTTAATTACTGCCTACTCCAAATCTGACAGAATCAATAATGTAGGTTAATCAGCATTTTGTGAATAAATGATTCCATTAAGCTGTTAGAAACTAAAACCCTTAGATGGCCTTTTAAATATTTTGATAGTACACTTTTTTAAGAAAAATCCCATTTTAAAGTGGTACCCTAACAGAAATGGAACTTTTTTTTAATGTTTCTCCTCACTATTCAATCAACAAGTGCCTCCTATAGGCTGGGAATACAGGCATAAACAAAAGCTCTGTCCCCATGGGCTTTGTATTTACGACAGGTAAATCTCTGAAAGAAATTATCACTGCGAACTTGTCTGAAAAGATATCAAAAGCCACATTTTGTTTTATTCATCATCTACTAAGAATCAAAAGGCCCAAAAGACAAAAATGAAAAAAAGAAACCTCTCACACATAAAAATTACTTAAAAAGGAATAGCATGAAATTAACCCAGATTTAGTATACTAAACAAGCAAAACTGATTTTATGTCCCTTAAAAAAAAAGAAAAAAAACAGTCATATTAGGGACCCATTTCCTTGCAGCTAAAAATAATTCTGTGGCTTCTCCTTTGGGAAGTAATTTTCATGACTGTTAAGAATTTTACATGTACAACATTCTCTGCATAATCCTAATTTGAAATGTGGCCTACTTCAAAGCCTTTTTGTGACCATAGCACAAAAGGTGGAGGAGTGAGGTGGGTCACACCAGGACCAGCTCAGGACCATGTCTCAACGGGGATGCACCACCAGGCACGCAGCCCAGGTGCCACAGAAGGAGGCTGGGATACAGAGGAGTCTACAGTTCCTGCACGCCAATCCGTCCTCCTACTGAATCCTCTTTGTTGCATCCACCGTGGTCCCCAAGCCTGCCCTCTGCTCTCCTTTCTTCATTCATTCCCTGGCTGAGAAGGTCCTTCACACATCTCAGTTAAACACTACTTGGGCATCAATGTTACAATTCCAGGAGGAAGAGCTTCCTTCCAGCTTCTGTTAGGGGAACTGTATACCCTTTTTGAATGCATCAGCCCTCTCTCCAGGGAGAGACTTTCTTATGGACCCTAGCAAGTTCTACCTGGCTTTATTCCCACCCTACTACTCTTTACCACACAAAATCTGGAAGGGGGCCTTACACACAACAGGGGCTCAATTTTCCCAGCAGATAAAAAAAGAGTACACATAATATCCAAATACGCAATACTTGCCACAGCTGAACTCGAGGAAGCTTCATTCAAAGATCTCTGCAAAACATTATTCAGTTTCAGAATCAGAAGATTCAGTCTCACTGAACAAATCTTGTGACCTAAAATTATGTTACTAGATCAGAAGAAACAATAAACATGGCCCAGGTGTCCCAAGCAGAGAATGCTGAGAATACTGAGACAAGAATCCTGGTCACTTGACTTTAACCACAAGTTATTCATCGAAGGGTCCTGAAGGCACACGTAGTTCCTCTACAGACAGGTTTCATTTCACCTGTACTTTTTGGTCATCGTGGACCTTAATGTGCCAACTTAATATTTTACGGAGAGCCTTGCCCTGCTTCGCTAACAGTACAATAAACAAAAGGAAGGTCAGTAATGAAATAGTTTGGATATAAAGTGCAGTGAGCTGGGGTTTAGGCTCGTTGTTCCTAAAGGTGGAATTGTATAAATAGGACTCACTTCCCCTTAGAGACTACGAGGGAAGGGGGTGCAAAACAGAATATGTCAAACAAGTGGTGAACAGACAAATAGCTAGGAGTTCCAGGTTTCAAGAGCTTTCATCAAGTCCCAGCCTTAGGGAAGTAAAAAAAAATTTCAACAGCACCATAAAGGAAACAAACTGAAGTATGAAATGAAACATTTATAAAGCATCAGTGGTGTGTCTTAGAAAAATTACTAGGGAGATTTATGTCTCAACCCCCTACTTTCCCTCAAAAGTGCTTTCTAATAATACCAAGCACTTTCCAAATAGCTTCTGTCTGCCATGAACTTGCCAATGTACCTCCCCTGTTCAGCAACCAGGGTGAAAAATCAATGCCAAGGGAACCTTAATCCTTTCATTTTTAAAGCAATTGCAACCATCTATCTTGCTGGGCATTTATCCACAGTGGGAGTAGCTCCTAAATGAATTTAATAAGTGAACATGACCTTTAATAGATAATTTGGTTCCCAACAGGAAAGCAAGAGAGGTAAAATGAAAAAGGAAAATGGGTGGATATGGATTTAAAGGAAAAAGTTAGAAAAACAGAGAAGGAATTCATTTGGGGAAAACACGAAAGCAAGAGGCAATACAACAGTAAAAGCAAAAAGAGAAAAGTAATACTCCATCTAAAGAGAAATAACTAGAAATCGAGAAACAACTAGAGGCCAGAATCCCTTAATTAACTTCAGAAATAATCTTACGGGGACTTTAAGACTGAGAGGTTCAGAGTCTGGAATCCTATAAAAGGAAAGGGGCTAGGAGTAGAAAAATAAAGTGAGAGGCTACAGGAAGCAGACCCTCCCCGCATAGCCCTAGAAGGGCATCAGGTAGGGCTGGATCAAGGTGATGACTGTGATTCCTGAGTGCCAGGATATGCAACAATCACACGGATTCACTTGTCCGCGAGCGACAGAAGATTCCACGTGGGCTCAGGGGAGCCCACAGCGACCACCATCCACCCCCTTCCCCACCTGGGCGGGAGCCCTAATTAGAGGCTAGAGTAACTGACAGAGGGGCTCTCAAGGAGCAAGAGAAGAGTATTCCCGGGTCCGGCAAGCCCCGACGGGGACCCCCGCGGAGGCAAAAGGAACGCAGCGGCCACGGCCAAGGGCGTCCTTCCAGGAGAGGGAACTCACCGATGCCGAGCCCCACGACCAGGCGGCCGGCGAGCAGCGTCTCCTTGTTGCCGGCCGCGGCCAGCACCGCGGAACCGGCCGTGAAGAGGGCACTGGCCAGCAGGATGGCGGCGCGGCGGCCGAAGGCGCCGTTGACGGCCCCGCCGGCCAGCGCCGAGACGGCGGCCGCCCCCACCGTGCTGGACACCAGCAGCTCCTGCCACAGCGCGTCCAGGCTGAGCTGCCGCTTGAGCAGCAGCATGGCCCCCGACACCACGCCGGTGTCGTAGCCGAACAGGAAGCCGCCCAGCGCCGAGAAGACGGCCACCACGTACACGAAGGCGGGGGTCTCGTCCTGCTGGAACTGCCGCCGCGCCGCGCGCTCCAGGTCCCCGACGCCGCCGCCGCCCGCGCCCGCGCCCTGCAGGCTGGCGCTCGACTCGGCGGCCGCCAGGAGGCTGCGCTCCCCGGCGGCGCTCGCCGCGTCCGGCTCCTGCTGCTTCCTGCGCCGCTCGCCCATGAGGCTGCTCAGGCTCCGCAGCGTGTACTCCACATTCTCGCTCGCCTTGCGGGACATAGGGCAGGGGCCCGGGACTTCCCGGGGGGCTGGGGGGGAGGTCAGGGCTCCGCGGGCCGGCGGTCTCGGAGGGCTGCACAGCCCGAGCGGGCAGGAGCAACGGCCGCCGCCTGCCTCCTCCGGGCTCCCGCTCCGGCCGCCGCGGCCGCTCCGGGGAGAAAGTTGCTGCCCGCCGAGCTCCGGCGCTGCGGAGTTGGAGCCTGGCGGGGCTCACTCGAGACTCACGCCCCGCGCCTGCCGAGCTGGCGCTGCGGAGCGGGCGGGAGGCGGGGCCCCGGGTCACGTGCACCCCGGGCCGGCGGGGCAGGGCCGCGGAGAGGCCCCGCCCCCTCTGTGGGCGGGGCCAGGCTCCAGCCTAGCGGGACCTCTAAACCCCACCCTCCCGGTGGAGGGCGACCTGTGACCAAGGCTCCTTAATTTATGGCACTGGCATCTGGAGGCCATGAACGCTGGCTTGGGGGCCGCAACTCGGAGCAGGCCAATGTGGGAATGTCAAATAATAGGCTTCCAGACGGCAGAAACGGCCTGCAGTGCTTGCACAGTGTGGGAGGCTAGGGAGAGAACCCCTTAAAAAACCCTTAGAGGCCTTCTAACAACCTGGGGATGGCTAAAGCTGGGAAGGGTCTAGGAAAATATATCCTGGTGTGGCACATAGCAAGCCTTCTTTCTTTTATAATATTGTAGCCATAAATGCGTTTGTTCAGGAGCATTCAGGGCTGTATCTTCCCGTTTCTATAAGCAGTTTATTTTCATTGCCAGCCCTTCTTCAATTTATCCTTATTGTAAAGACAGGGTTACCTTAATTATTTAAAGACAGAGATAACGTATCTCCCCAGGTGAATCCCAAAATTCCTTCCATGAATCCCTGATGTGTAAAGGAAGATTTACATTTATACATTCTTGTATAACCAGGAAGTTCCCAGTGGTGGAAAGTAAACCCGTAAAATCCAATCTGTAATTTAATAGGCAACATCCACCTCCCTCCCCCAACATGCTTACCACAAAAAAAAAAAAAAAGGATGTGTCTTATTTGCTGGAGACAAAGCAAAGATGGCATTACTTGTGACCGATTATTTTTTAACTGTTAAATTCATTGCCAGTTGTTGAGTCCCCTCCCTCCACTTTGATTTAAACCATTTGTAAATCATTTTATACAGTTCCACTTCAAAAGAGAAAAAAAGATTACCTTGTCTCTCTAATTTGCTTTCATTCTTCAGGCTGAGGGCACGAGGTAAAGCAGGATAGGATTCTATTTCTCACAGTTCCAGATCTCTTTTATTTCCTTTATTTGAGCAAAAGATTCCTAGCCTGAGACCTATTTGTAATGCAGTCTAAACTATTTTCCTTTTAGAGAAAAGGATTTTGTCATCCCTATTTCAATGAAAAGTTACATTAGAATTTGTCAAAATTGCTTTCATTTGGATTATCTGTCATGATTATCTCCATAACACACCACTTTCTTTTCCAGCAACGAGGACAAAACGAATGAGTGAGCTCAGAGGGGTTTAACTGCTTAAACTTACTGTGTGGCATTAAAGCAAGGCTCTATCATTATTCCCAGGGATCAGTTAAAGAAAGAGAGCTTTTAGCTACGGAGCAAGGAACTCTTTAATATTCAGACCTCAGGAAAGATTCAGGTGAGAGCGTATCTTTTTCCGCATCTATTATAGTAAACCTGCGCCCCCTGGTGGTGAATAGGTTCACCACTTCTAAAGAAGCAGGCTCCCCAAATGAGATTCAGCTGATACTGGTAACAGTTCCTCTTGCCGAGTGCAACAAACTGCCTTTTACTCCAAGCAGGTGTACTGAGTGCTCCTGGGCATTCCTAGCTGGAGATTCAGATTTTGTGTCACGGAACACTAAACTACTTAAAATTGTTCTCCTCTGTATCGTTAGAGCATTTATATACCTAAGGTCAGTTTACATCTAAAAAGAAATATGACATGAAAAAAATAAAATAAAAGGCATCGGAAAGTTAAGCAGCGTTCTCTCTCGCATCGGAAGGAGCCACGTTTATTTTAGCTCCAGAGCTGAGTCCCAAATAGAGTTTCCTGAACCTTTCCCCAGGTGCAGGCTGTGTGAAATGGAAAGCTCACCACCAGAGAAGCAAAAGGCCTGAGTATTTTACTGTGCAACTTAAGACAAGCCTCTAGATTAGACTGTGCCATGTGTTTCTTATCTGCAGAACAGATACATGGTGCAGCAGCTACTCATTGCCTACAGTAAGCATGAAAATGTATTTTGAAATATAACTGGTTACCATTGCAGAGTAAAAGTAATGATAAGAATCATTATTGGTTTACAGGGGAAGTTCTAAAGCCTCTGTTTTAAGTGTGTTTATTTGCTTTACAAACTTCCAGGAACACTAAGGACCTGTCATAGAAGAGGGAAAGAAGAGAGGTTTTAGTTACACTGCTACAGATCCTGAATATCAGACAAAGACATTGGCCACTAATTTAATTCAATAGACATTGTTGTGGGGAGGGGGTGATGGGGTTGGTAATAGAGTGTTGTCTTTGTTTATTGGATGTTTGTTTTTAATTTTATGAGTGATTGATCCTTTTTGTAAAGCGGCCTAAAAAAAAACACATAAATCTCTTACCAATCATCTCTCTTGCCATTTAGCCCCCCTTTCCCAGAGATAATCACTCTGAAATGTATCCTTCTAGAATTTATGAATTTATATGTATTTATATGTACACAATAAAATACAGAGATTGTCTTGTTTTTGTGATATTTAGATTGCAAAGGAGAAAAAAAAAACCCAGACCAAATAGGCTTAAGCCAAAATCATGGGAGAGAGGAAGACTTTATTGGTTCTTATCTCTAAAAAGTCTATAATAGGCTGGTTTCAAGGTAGCTGGATGTAGGACTCAAACTCCAGGAGGTCACCGAGAGAAGACTTTGCTCCATCTCTCCATTTTGCTTCTTGCTACTTTGGCTCCATTTTCAAATTCCATGTGGTGGTCACATGGCCACAGCAAGCTCCAAGCTCTCTATCCACTTGGGTCTAAGGGGCAAAAAAAAAAAAAAAAAAAAGAGGTTCTTTCTCTGAAGTCCTCAAAAACGTACTGGACAGTATCAAATTGGATCTGTCAATTATGTGCCCATCCTTGACCCGGTTACCATAACTGAGAAACTGGGCCCACGTCTCGAGCTGTGAGTGCAAGTAAATCATGGCTGAGGTTGTGAAATCTGCAGTGCTATTTTCCCAGAAAACAAGCAACGATATACTGGACTATATGACCAAAAGATTAGAGCTACCATGAGTAACTAGTACAATTACATGTCATAAAAACCAAGTAAATAATTTCAAGAATGAATGACTAAGAGGATCAAACATATTGCATAGATGGCAAAGAGAATAAAAATTATTTTGAATCCATTGAATATTACTATGAGAAAGTCAACAGTGAAGATCTAATGTACACCACCATGACTACAGGTAATAGTTAATAATAGTAATATATTGTATACTTTAAATTTGCTAATATATCTTAAGTATTTTCACACACAAAAAAAACTGTTAGGTGATGAATATACTACATGCTAATTAGCTTGATAGTGGTCATTATTTCACAATGTATATGTATATCAAAACATCACATGATACATCTTACATATATACAGTTTTTCTTTATCAATCATGCCACAGTAAGGCTGGGGGTGGGGGGAGTCAAAGATTTATGCTGAAAATCAGAATGTTGGTTTGATGGTCATATGTTTAGAAACCCAGTAATGTCAGAACCCTCCCTAGTGACCATTCCTCCTTTCTGTACGGGTAACAGACAATGGTAGCATCAGGATAAACATACTCTATTTTAACAGGTACAATGGTAAATTGTAGGTCCCATGGCACAGTTATGGAATATAGTTATAGGTGCTTAGGAAGTCCCCCCAAATCTTGGTTTTTTTGGATTTGCTCTAAGGAAGAGTTGGGGGGGGAGAACGAAGGGTAAGAAAAAATGAATGATCAGCCTGCTCCACTAGAGCAATGCCCCACCTAGATCTGCTGCTTACCACAGGGAGCAGGAAACACAAAAGAAAGCCTGAGTCATGGGTGACATTTTAACAAGTACCAACCGTGCCCACTAGCAACCATGATCCAACCAGGAATAGAACTTGTAACACAATGTAATATTTGCTCCTCCTTTGACTGGGGAGGGTTGCAACGCCTCTCCCCACTCCGAGACTCTTAAGAGAGCAATTCCGATTAAGAGGAAAATAGCAAACATCGACTGTGTTTTCTAGAAGTCTCTTGGTAAATGTAATAGAGGAGGGAATAGCTTAAAGAGTTATCAGGACCAAGAGTAAGGGTGGAGGTGTCAGGCATGATTTGGATTCATTCATATGCTGAAGTGAAAAGAAGAAATTGACAATTCAAGAGCCTGAATTATTGATAGAGCAAAAATCCTAAAGAAGACAAGGAGAATAAAAGCAAGCCAGATCATTAGGGGAGAGGCTAATGTAGCCATAAGGAGAAGGACCACTTCATCTGAGGGGTGAAAAAAAAGGCAAGCAAAAAAAGGATCAGGAAAGAAGACCATGGTCTTTAAACATTTAAAAAAATAAATAAATAAAAAGACAAAATCATGGTTAACTTCAAAGGGGAGGAGAGATCAATGGACTGAAGTTTAATATTTTTAAAGAATTAAATGGTATTTATTTTCTTTTTTTAATTTTTAATGTTTATTTTTTAGAGAGAGAGAGCATGATGGGGTAAATAGTATTTATTTTCTCCACTTTATAGCTATAACAGAAAAAACAAAACTGTTATAATAGAATTTGAAAATCTTTGAAAAGAAAATCTTGAGAATTTTGAAGCTGAAGCTAAGTCAATATACTTATCAATAAGTGGTCTGTAATATTGAAAAATTACTTTCAACTCTATGGAGAACAAGAGATGAACTTTCTTTTAATTTTTTTATGGTTTTATTTATTTCTGAGAGAGAGAGAGAGAGAGAGAGAGAGCATGAGCAGGGGAGGGTCAGAGAGAGAGGGAGACACATAATCTAAAACAGGCTCCAGGCTCTGAGCTAGCTGTCACCATAGAGGCCAACACTGGGCTCGAACCCACGAACAATGAGATCATGACCTGAGCCAAAGTCGGATGCTTAATCGACTGAGCCACCCAGGGGCCCCAGAGATTAACTATTTTAGCAGCTCTTCTCAAAAGAAGGAAAAGGGGGAGTGCGGGGGAAGCTTCCAAGTGTGAAAGAGCATTCCTTAGACTGCGAAGCAAAAACAAATGTGTTTCTGAGCTGAAGAGCTAAGATAATTTCATTATTTTCTCTGAATCATTGAATTGTTATAAGAGATGTTTGGTTGAATACAGAAAAATTCAGTAAACACGTTATTGCCACTGGCTAATGATGACAGATATTCATCAGGGAGTGATTTGGTAGGAAAATAAGAATGTAATACTACACTGACAAGGAAAGCAAAGTCCATTTCTTCTGTATGATCTTTGTTTTGTAAAATTGCCATGAAATTTCCATGCAGGAGCCCTGGAGTAATCACAGCTATTTCTCCAGACATACAGGCTAAGTGTAGACTCAGCTTTCAATTATCATCCTGATGGATGAGAGACTCACAGTGTGAATGATAGGGAGAAAAGCTGTTGACTATATATACTTATAATTGTAAAGCCCCTATTGGCATTAAGAAGTAACGCTTTGGGTTTCTGTTACAGTGTAGATATGTAGAAAATTGCTTTATGTCTTCTATTTTTAAAACCTGTGTTGTTAAAAATTTTTTCTTTTTAAAATTATGTTCTAATACCACCTGCATTTTTTTTAAAAAAAAAAATTTTATTTATTTCTGAGAGAGAGAGAGAGAGAGAGCATGAGCAGGGGAGGTTCAGAGAATGAGGGAGATACAGAATCTGAAGAAGGCTCCAGGCTCTGAGCTGGCAGTCAGCACAGAACCCTACACGGGACTCAAACCCACGAACCGTGAGATCATAACCTGAACTGAAGTCGGGACGCTTAACCGTCTCAGCCACCCAGGCGCCCCCACCTGCATTTTTTTAAATCTCCCAACTTCTATCATACTTTGTGTTCTCCTCACACATTAGGGCAGTCTCTGTTTGGGAAACTGCCTGTATTATGAGTCTCACTTTGTCAAAATAGAAGCCAGAAGCTCACTTTCCCGGCAATGTTGTAGTTAGGAGCAGGTATGTGACCCAGGCTCAGCCAATCAAACACGTCTGCACAAGACTTTGATTGGAAGAAAATAACATGAACAGGGAGGTTCTCTGTGAAGTCCATTCTAGGGAAGATGGGAGAGACTAGTGGAAGACTATGTCCAGCCTGAAAAGGTGGCAGCGGTGAGCCCACTGGGGATGTGCCATGTCCAAATTTGGCAGCAGGAACTGCAGCGTCTTCATCCAGCAGCAGAAGGAAGGTCTCCACTGTAGAATCCAGGATATAGCTGGAAGTATAACCTGTACGTACAATTCTATGGTTTTAGCAAAGCTCTGTGATTTCAAACATGTATAATGCATGAGAGCCATAACGCAAATGCTAGGAGAGGAGAAAACGTATACACTTGCAGGGGTGAGGCATTGGGCAAAATGGGTGAAGAGGAATGGGAGATGCAGCTTTCCAGTTATGGAATGAATAATCATGGGGATAAAAGATGCAGTGTAGGAAACATAGCTAATGATCATTGTAATGGCATCGTATGGTTCCAGATGGTAGCTACACTTGTGGTGAACATAGCATAAGGTATAGAGATGTCAAATCACTAGTTGCACACTTGAAATACAAAATTGTGTGTCAACTATACTCAAATTTAAAAAAAAATAAGTACATTCTTGTTCTCATACTATATGTGAAATAATATAATATGTATATACATAACAAAGCTTCAATCACCAAAATAACACAAAAGATATTATAGCCCTTTAGCCAAAAAAGGAAAAAAAGTGAAAAATAATCTCAATCTTAAAAAGTTAGAAAAAGAGGAAAGGGGAAAGAAGAACAGGTGAGGAAAATAAAAGGAAAATAGCAAGGTGGTCAGTTTAAGGCCAACCATATCAATAATCACATTGAAGGTAAATAGTCTAAGCATACCAGTTAAAAGACAAAAATTATCAGACTGGATATAAATCATAAAACTCAACTATTTGCTACCCATAAGAAACAAACATTAGGAGCGCCTGGGTGGCTTAGTTGGTTAAGCGTCCGACTTTCGCTTAGGTCATGATCTCGCGGTTCGTGGGTTCGAGCCCCGCGTCGGGCTCTGTGCTGACTGCCAGCTCAGAGCCTGGAGCCTGTTTCAGAGTCTGTGACTCCCTCTCTCTCTGACCCTCCCTGCTCATGCTGTCTCTCTCACTCTCTCTCCTAGAAATAAATAAAAAAAAAATTTAAAAAAAAGAAACAAACATTAAATGTAAATGATATGTTAAAGATTACTATATTTATTTTTATATATTAAATATAAAAGGATGGGCAAAGATACATCATGCTAACACAGTCCAAAGAAAACTAGAGTGGCTAAATGAATACAGACAAGTAAGATTTCAGAGCAAACAAGATAACAAGATTATTTTTAAATGATAAAGGAGTCTATTCATATTACATGAAACTAAAAGTTTGGGTGTCTAAAAACAGAGCTTCAAAATATGTAATAAAAATACAAGAAAAACAGACAAAGCTGGAGTAACAGTCAGGGATTCAATAACCCTCTCTCAATAGTTGATAGAACTCATATACAGAAACTAGTATATCCTAAGCACATAAAAGATTTGAAGAATACTATCAACAACATTAATCTAAATGATACTTGAAGAACACTCCCAACCAACAGTAGCAGAATACACATTTCTTTCGAGTGTATAAGCAACTATTTACCCAAGTTAGACCATATCTTGGGTTTCAAAGCTAGTGTTAATACATTTACAATGACTCATGACATTCAAAGTACATTGTCTGACCACATGGAATTAAGAATTCAATACTAGAGAGTCCCCAAATATTTTAACTTTTTTATGTTTTTATTTTATTTTTGAAGAGAGAGCACGAGCAGGGGAGGGGCAGAGAGAGAATGAGACACAGAATCTGAAGCAGGCTCCAAGCTCTGAGATGTCAGCACAGAGCCAGGTGCGGGGCTCAAACTCATAGACCGTGAGATCATGACCTGAACCAATGTCGGATGCTTAACTGACTGAGCACCCAGGCACTCCTAGAGAGCCCTCAAATATTTTAAATAATAAATATCACACTTCTAAACAAACCATAGGTCAAAGATAGAGTCACAAGGGAGATTAGAAAGTATTTTGAACTGAATGCAATATATACACAACAAATTAAAATTTGTGGGATCCCATTTAAACGACCTAAAGGAAATTGAGAGCACTAAATACCTATAATTGAAAGAGAAATAGATTTCAAATCAATGACCTCAGCTTCAAACTTCAGATACAAGAAAAGGAAGAGAAAATGGAACTAAGCAGAAGGAAGGAAATAATAAAGGTCAGAATGGAAATCAGTTAAATGGAAAACAGTAATAATCAATGAAACTGAAACTGTTTCTTTAAAAATATTAATAAAAGTGATAATTTTCTTACTAGAATGATCAAGGAAAAAAGAAGAGACCAGTTACTAGTATTAAGAGTCAGAGAGGTTATATTACTACACATTCCACAAGTATTAAAAGAATAATAAGTGAATGTTATAAATATTTCCTGCCAAAAATTTTATTAAATGGACATATTCCTTAAAATAGATGAGCTATTCAAAAAGAAATAGATCTTCTGAATAGCCTTAGATCCACTAAGAAACCACATGTAATTTAAAACTTTTCTATGAGGACAATTCTAGGTCCAATTGGCTTCACTGGTGAAGTTCACAAAACATTCAAGGAAGAGATGCTATGATTCCACACCAACTCTTTTAGAAAACTGAAGAGGAGGGAATACTGCAGCATTATCCTGGAGAAAGGAAATTACTAGATCATGAAGGGAGAATGAGAGAGCTAAGCGATTCCATGAAATGAAACAATATCTGTATAGCATGGGAGTTCTATAAGAAGAGTGAGAGAAAGGGGCAGAAGGTGTACTTGACCAAATTATAGTTAAGAACTTTCCTAATCTGGAGAAGGAAACAGGCATCAAAGTCTAAGAAACACAGAGAACACCCCTCAAAATCAACAGAAACAGGTCAACACCACAACATATCATAGTGCAACTGGCAAAATACAAATAAAGAGAAAATTCTAGAAGCAGCTAGGGACAAATGGTCCTTAACCTTCAAAGGGAGACATGTAAGGTAGTAGCAGACCCGTCCACTGCGACTTGGGAGGCCAGAAGGGAGTGGCAGGAAATATTCAATGTGCTGAATAGGAAAAATATGCAGCCAAGAATCCTCTATTCAGCAAGGCTGTCATTCAGTATAGAAAGAGAGATAAAGGCTTTCTCAGACAAACAGAAACTAAAGGAGTTCATGACCACTAAACCAGCCCTGCAGGAGATCCTAAGGGGGACTCTGTGAGTGGAAAGCAGCAAAGACTTAAAAGGACCAGAGACATCACAACAAACATGAAATCTACAGGTAACACAATGGCACTAAATTCCTATCCTTCAATATCCTATTTCTAAAACCAAAGACATTACAAGAAAACTACAAAACCTTCATGCACAAAGATGCAAAACTTCTACAAAAAATTTAGTAAATTAAATTCAACAATATATTAAAAGAATAATACATCAGGTTAAGTGGGAAGTCTTAGCAATGCAAAGTTGGTTTCACATTCAAAGATCAGTCAATACAATTCACTGTATTAAAAACTTATTTTTAAAATTTTTAATGTTTTTATTTATTTCTGAGAGAGAGAGAGAGACAGCATGAGCAGGGGAGGGTCATATTGAGAGGAAGACAGAGAATCTGAAGCAGCCTCCAAGCTCTGAGCTACCTGTCAGCACAGAGCCCAACTGAGGGTTCGAACCCACGAACCGTGAGATCATGACCTGAGCCGAAGTCGGACGCTTGACTTACTGAGACACCAAGGCGCCCCTTAAAAACTTATTTTAACAAAGTCGTATGGTTATCTCAATAGATGCAGAAAAAATTTTTGAAAAAAATGCATCCATTTCTATATATATTTAAGTTTTTTAAATGTATATTTAATTTTGAGAGAGAAGGAGAGAAAGAGTATATTTATTTTTGACAGAGAGGGAGAGAGAGAGAGAACAAGCAGGGGCTGGGGATACAGAAAGAGAGGGAGTCAGAATGTGAAGCAGGTCCAGGCTCTGGGCTGTCAGTCAGAGACCTACATGGGCTTGAACCCACCAACCGCGAGATCATGACCTGAGCCCAAGTGAGATGTTTAATCGACTGAACCACCTAGATGCCCCAGCATCCATTTCTGAAAAAAGAAAAAATTCTGAGGGTGCCTAGATGGCTTAGTTGGTTATGTCCAACTCTTGATTTCAGCTCAGGGCATGATTTCACAGTTGGTGGGATGGACCCCCATGGTGGGCTCCACAATGACAGCAGGGAGTCTCCTTGGGATTCTCTCTCCTTCTCTCTGCCCCTCCCCTGCTTAGACTCTCTCTCTCTCTCTCTCTCTCTCTCTCTCTCTCTCTCTCTCTCTCTCTCTCTCAAATAAATAAGTAAACTTAAAAAAAGAAGAGGGGTGCCTGGGTGGCTCTGTCAGTAGAGCGCCTGACTTTGGCTCAGGTCATGATCTCATGGTTTGTGGGTTCGAGCCCCGCGTCGGGCTCTGTGCTGACAGCTCAGATCCTGGAACCTGTTTCAGATTCTGTGTCTCCCTCTCTCTCTGACCCTCCCCTGCTCACGCTGTCTCTCTCTCGCTTTCTCAGAGATAAATAAAACATTAAAAAAATAAATCAATAAAAAAAAGAAGAAAAAAGAAAAAATTCTGAGCAAGATAGGAATAAAAAGATGACTTACAGACTGGTAGAAAATATTTGCAAATTTTATATCTGAAAGAAATCCCATATCCAAAATAAATAAAATACCCTTGGAATTCAATAACAAAGCAAACAACTCAATTAAAAGATGGGCAAAATAATCAGAAAAACATTTCACCAAAAACTGTATATGGATAGTGAATATGCATATAAAAATTAATAATATTCATTAGTTATTAGGGAAGCGTTAATTAAAAACCATGATGTGGTAATTCCACATATCTAATAGAAAGGCTAAAGATAAACATACTGACCATACCAAGTGTTAGCAAAAATGTAGCGAGACTGGAACTTTCATTTGTTGGTAGGAACATAAAATGATACAACCATTTTTGCAAATAGCCTGGCATTTTCTTTAAAAAGTTAAAAAAATATACCTATCCAACCATCCCACTCCTAGGTAATTTCTAGGGAGATAAAAGTATATGTCCATATAATGTTTTGTTAATGTTCATAGAAGTTTTATTTGTAGTGGACAAAGAATGAAAACAACCTAAATGTCCCTCAACGGATGAACAGACACACTGTGGTATATGGGTACATGGAAAACTAATCAGCAATGAAAAGTAATGAACTATTGATCTGTTGCAATACAGATGAACCTCAAAACAATCATTATGAGTGAAACAAATCTGACAAACTCAGTATATGCTGTAGATTTTCATTTATATAAAGTTATATTAAATGCAAATTAATCTCTCATAAAAGAAAGCAAATACTGGTTGTTTCAGGATGGCATTGGGGAAAAAGCCACAGGAGGAAGACATTTCAAAGGCTCCCAAGGAAGCATTTGAGACGGATGGTTATGTTTATTGCCTTGATTGTGAGGACGGGTTTTCAGGTTTCTGCATACGTCAGAACTTACCAAATTGGACACTTTAAATATATGCATTCTCTTGAATGTTAATTATACCTCAATAAAGTTGTTTTTAAAAGCTTAAATATTTATATATCTTCTTTCAAAAACACATAAAGTACTCTTTCTATTTTATATGTTAACCTTATTGTTATTATTTCAAGCATGTAAAGTCTTTTGTCCGTGAGGATGAGAAAGTTGGGGAAAGACAGAAAGATAGAAAGGGTTTCAGCAGCATCATGAAGGTGCCATACCAGCCGTTTTTTGCCCAGTCCTGTATTCCTCATACATAAGAAAATTAAAAGCACCAGTTTTTTAAAAAGCACTGATCTTTGGATTTTAAATTTTCTTCTTTTGGTTTCAAGCAGTTTAACTAAAATCTTGACTGATTCAGAAGTGGTACCTGAATAGTAATAGTAAGCCATTAAAACCATTAAAAATTGAGCTGTTTATCATTATAATACCCACAAGAGTTAGGTGTTTTAAGAAATAGGAAGTATATACTTTAAATGTAGAATTTCTTCTAGATCAAAAGTAGCCAAAAGATACATGTATATATACTAAGTGCTTACAAACTATAAATCATATGATATAAGCAGGATAGGGCTATGAGACTTCTATGAGTAGGCAGAAGAATCAGATACTCATAAATTGAACCTGGTATGTGATTTACACAAGCTGTAAATTGCATTGATATAGGGGTACAAGCAATTCTCTCTGTTCCATCAGTTGCTAACAAGAAGCCAATCGGCATCAAAGCTCAAAGCTCTGGTTGTGAAACCAAGCAATGATAGTTATGTTGAAATTTGATTGGGATGACAATGATTTCCTCATCAAGTAAGCATCTCTCAACTATTAAAACATTTAAATTTTTTTAAATGTTTACTGTTTTAAAAGATGGGGGAAGGGGCAGAGAGAGGGGGAGACAGAGGATCTGAAGCAGGCTCTACGCTGACAGTAAAGAGTCCGACATGAGGCCCAAACTCACGAACCATGAGATCACGCCCTGAGCCGAAACCAAGAGTTGGACACTTAACCAACTAAGTCACTCAGGTGCCCCCAAAAGATTTAGAATTAAATACAGCTGACCCTGGCATTGGATCAGCATAGGTTTGAGCTGTAAGGGTCTACATTGATGCAGATTTTTTTTCAATAGATACATTGGAAAATTTTTTGGAGATTTACTTCAATTTGAAAAAACTCTCAGATGAACTATGTAGCTTAGAAATACCAAAAACCACTCAGAAAAATTAAGTATGTCAAGACTATATAAACTATATGTAGATACCACCCTAGTTTATCATTTACTACCATAAACTATACACAGATCTATCATAAAAAGTCAAAATTTTCAAAACTTCTGTACGCAAACACGAATCATGCATGGTGCCACTGGCAATCAAGATAAAACAAAGATAAACAAAGATAAAATTTATCTTTGGAAACAAAGGTAAAGATGCAGTATTAAATCATAACTGCATAAAATTAATTGTAGTACATGCTGTCCTGTTCCAGTGATTTCACAGGCACCTCCTGCTGCTATTGCAGTGATCTCGGGCTTTGTGAGTATCCACCCAAAATGCCGTGTGATGCTAATCATCTCCACGTGAGCAGTAAATGGCACAGTACAGTAAAAAGTAATCTCTTCCTCCCCTCACTATTAGTAAGGTTTTTGAGGAGTCAATGTTATACTTGAATTTTCAACTGCATGGCGGGAGAGGGGGAGGGGGGGTTGGTATCCTTACCCCTGTGTTGTTCAAGTATCAACTGTATAGAAATGTTAAAAAAGAGTCAAAATTCATCATATTAACACTTCTAAGTGATGGAATCTGAGTATATCTGAAATGCCCTTGTAATTTAAAAAAATGGCCTTTAGAGCATGTCAGGCATGTAGTTCTAATTTAATAATTTGGTGATTGATTTAGAATTTTGGTTTTAAATTAAGTTCTAAGTATATATATTGACACATCTAAGACAACTCAAGAATCAAATTATTTAGAAGACTAATTTAATATCTTCTTAAGATCTAATTTTATACTTGAGAAAATTTTAAGTCATACAAAATTCTTAAGAAGGAAATTGAATAATTTATATTTATAAATATAGTTTAAATATTTAAAAATAATATTTGGGCACTATTAAATGTTATTCAGAAACTTAAAATTTACTGAACTTTAATATAGAATAGGTTTGTAGTTTCAACTTAAAACTTTAAAGAGGGGTGCCTGGGTGGCTCAGTTGGTTAAGTGTCCAGCTCAGGTCATGATTTCACAGTTCGTGGGTTCGAGCCCTACATCGGGCTCTCTGCTGACAGCTAGCTCAGAGCCTGGAGCCTGCTTCGCTTTCTTTGTCTCCCTCTCTCTCTGACCCTCCCCTGCTCATGCTGCCTCTCTCTCTCAGAAATAAATAAAACATTAAAGAAAATTTTTAAACTTTAAAGAACCTTGATAAGTTGAATTTTGGAGTTTAATATCAAAGGAAATCCTCGGATGATGTTTTCTGCACTGAGAAACCATTCTTAAGGGAATGAAAATCTCACATTTAATAAGACTTTCTTGTTTTCATTATGAACTTTGTCCGACTTTCCTACTGTCTCTTAAATTCTTACATTCTTAGCCATAAATTCTCCTGTCAGAGAATTTTCAAGAACGTGATTCCTAGGGTTGCAGAAAACTATATATGTATACATGCGTGTTTCTTCTCTTAGACACTAAGTTTCATGACAGTGGATATTGCTTTTATATTCCTCTTTGCCTTCTATGGACTTGGTAGTAAGCTTGGCACAAGGTAGTTTCTTAACAGATGCTCGATGGAGTTCAGTAACCAGTGGTAAATGAATTCACTTGTGTTTCTTAACTAGTGCTCTTCCTCAGACCTTGCACACAGTTAATCCCAGTATGAGGACTCTTGGCTCTTGTGAACATATCTCTGGAGGCTTTTGGCTCCTTAGTATCTAGCTCCTCCTCTGACTTTTGGAATATTTGCCAGTATACCAGTCTTGGTGGAGGCCTCCAGAGTAACCAAAAAGGCCAGATACTTGTTCTCCATAATCTCTGGCAGCTACATCGTGGGTTTATGGTTGAAATTAAGCCAGAATTTTGTAAAGACTTGGGAAAACATGCTATGTTTGCAAAAAGCAACCGCAGAACAGCTGCTTGTCTTTCTATTCCACTATATTTTACATCATGTTATTTACATGTTTTGTTTATTAATCCATTAATTGATCAAATCATAATCAACTTGTTTCTTCAACCATTTATCTTGTGCCTACCATACGCCAAGTACCATACCAGGTCATGGGCTCATAGCAGTGCCAAAGAGAGACACAGTCCCTTCCCTCGGTCAGCTTAATTTCCAGTTTTGAAATTAATTTCCAGTCTTAAAAATAAAATAATTGCAAATTATATGTTCTGTAGAAAATAAATATAAAGATAGCTGAGATAGAAAAAAATAATAATAATGGCAGTTAGTAGCCATGGAGTAGCACTGGGATGCTCAAGTTTTCTTTAGTAGGGAACATAAAGGGCCAGGATAATATTTTAAGCTGAAACTAAAAGATGAAAAAGAGATAACCAAGGACAGTAGGAGGAAGACCATTTGTGGCACAGGAATTAAAAGAATCAGGGGACCTGAGGGTGGAATGCGTTTGTCATGTTCAAATAAGTAAAAGCAGACCATGTGACTAGAACACGGCACGGGGGAGGGGTAATGGAGAATGAGATGATTTTGGAGAAATACGAGAGACAAGATCTGTAGAATCTTGTAGAATGTCTTTCACTGTTGAACTTTTTAATAAATTTTTAATTGATCTTCTTTGATGTTTTCTCTTCCCCTGATCTTTTGAACTCTGGAGTATGATACCAAATCATTCTCTTAGTCTTTAATATTCTTGCAAGACATTCTGCTCTTGTCATTACATTGTAATTGTATAGAAATTAACATTATTCATTTTTTGTGTTTCAAAATAATTTTTGCTTTTACTGTTAATTCTGCCATCACCAACTTCTTTGGGACTTTTAATGCCTGCTTCTGACATAATTCCTCTGATGATGCTCCACCCATAGGTATTTTTGCATAGGTTTCTTACATAATGTCTTTGCTTCCACAACGTCCCCTAAAACATATATTTTTTGTTCATTCGTACAAATGGACCATTGTTTTCACTGTTTACCTCTCAAACACAACTACAGCCTACCATGTCATTATAGTCAAATATTTTTCAAGAAAACTTTAGAACTTTTTTAATTGAACCCTATTTTTTTTTACTTTTGACTTTCATCATTAGTTCTTGTTTTGTTGCTCAAAGAAACACAGACTTGAGTGGACTTTGGAAATTCTATAGTTTCCAACTTCATTTTACCGATAAGTTCCTTTTAACTTATTATTCATTACGCAATGTTTAACAATATCAATGTAACGCTTCCATTTCTTAATTTCTTTTCATTTAAAATGGCCTAACTTATCTTCACAATCCTTTACAATTTGTATTATAAATGTCTATGGAGGCTTTCCTAGCAAATCTTGAAAAGCGGAATTTTAAAACACACACACACACTGAGGATTAATCATCCCTTAACTCCCAGGTAAACAAATTTGTCAGTTGCATGTCTTTTATAGCAAATTTACATTGATATCCATAAATTAATAAAATCTTTTTGCTAATATTAAGCATTCTGGGGCGCCTGAGTGGCTTAGTCGATTAAGAGTCCGACTTTCGCTTAGGTCATGATCTCGCGGTTCGTGGGTTCGAGCCCCGCGTCGGGCTCTGTTCTGACTGCCAGCTCAGAGCCTGGAGCCTGTTTCAGAGTCTGTGTCTCCCTCTCTCTCTGACCCTCCCCTGCTCACGCTGTCTCTCTCTCTCTCTCTTTCTCTCTCTCCTAGAAATAAATAAAACATTAAAAAAAATTTAAGCATTCAACTGGAAGTAAGCAATGGGACAAATAAGCCAAAAGACAGGTAATTAAATTAGGTCCTGTTTTCATACTCTCGCATCCTTTGCAGAGCCGTCCGGGGATGAGTGAGGGAAAGTAGTCAGGCTTCCCCAATTATTCGCTGGAATCCTCCAGCCAGTCTGCTCTCAGCTCCAGACTGGGAGGACATAAGCACATGCCTTCCTCCCTCATTCTCCTTCATTTGCAAAGACTTCGTTTACACATGCCTTCCTCTCTTGCTTAGGTAGTTGGCTGACCCAATAATGCTTTTCAGTTTAAAGATGTTTAAATATTTTCTTTGCTGCTAGTTGTCTAATCAATTAGCTACAGAGAAGAAATGCCTTAGCAGAATTTCAGAGAAATGACATTTCCCAGGTATTGACAAGGAAAATGCTGATCTGCATGTTACCATGGAGTTTGGGTCTGCTTACAGTTGCACTCCTCCAGCGGCTGGTAAAGAACAGTCTAATTATCTGCAAAAAGCAACACTTCATCTTGGCAAGGTAGTTCATTAGACTGAAATATCTCCATATATCAGTTGTTTTCTTACTCTACTGCAAGCTCTAAGTATATCTGCCTTAAACAATATTACTACTTATAGGAGCAAAAGACTGTTATAACGCTGCAGAGATTTTATGATGAAACCCATGAATTCCTTTTTTTGAAAGTACCTTGGGAAAGAATAAGATTCCATTCACGGGAAAACTCTTTAAATAAGAAAATGTTCCTATATTTTTACGTGTACTGTCAAGTGATGCCATCTGTCTGATACGAAAAGACCATCACTGACGCTCTGCAGTTGCTCTTGCTAAGTACAAGAATATAATGCCAGCTGTTTCTGTTTCCTGTTATCTCACACATTGCTGCTTTCGCATGTGGAATTGCTATTAACTTGGAAGGTGGCACTGGACCCTGAATAAATATGTATGTGAGGAGAAAATAAGGATAGTTACCACAGATGTGGCAAAAAATGTATTAAATATACATATATACATTGTAGCCCTATCTTTTACCTTTAATCTATAGCTTTAGTACACATCAAGGAGGAAAGTGCATGTTGACTAATAAATTATAAATTAATTGCCGCTATTTAAAAAACAATACATCGGGGCGCCTGGGTGGCTTAGTCGGTTAAGAGTCCGACTTTCGCTTAGGTCATGATCTCGCGGTTCGTGGGTTCGAGCCCCGCGTCGGGCTCTGTGCTGACTGCCAGCTCAGAGCCTGGAGCCTGTTTCAGTCTGTGACTCCCTCTCTCTCTGACCCTCCCCTCCTCACGCTGTGTCTCTTTCTCTCTCCTAGAAATAAATAAAAACGTTTAAAAAAAATAAATCTTAAAAAATAAATAAATAAATAAATAAAAAACAATACATCTATGGGTTAATAAGTAAATAAAACCATACTAGTTGCTCTAAAGTGAGAAGTACAAACAGCCCTCTTCTCTTCTCCCTGCGCCCCACCCCCATTCTACCAGAACTATCCCCATGAAGCAAAGAGTGTCAATATTCCGCCTTTAGTTATTTGGAGGGTTATCATCAAGCTTGTATTTACCTTGCGGCTAAAGCAATTTGAGCTACAGATTCTCCAGGTGCATAGGTCTCTGCCAAAACCCTAGGAGTGGTCCTGGAGTGGATTCAGGTTATGCGGGGCCTTAAATGTGTACATTAGGGAGGATACACCTTTAAGAAAAAAAATACCCATACAGTCACAAAATTGCTAGTGTTCCTCTCAGTGCCTTGGAAGTAAAGATTCCCAAAGCTTAAGCTATATTAGTTTTAGGGTAAATCCACCCACCGCGATTACCATATTTCGATTTACCAACAGCATTAAACAGTATCTATTGATTGCCTCCTCAGAAGCAGCCTACCCTACCTATAGATTTCTCTTTTCTTCATTTAACTTCTGGTTTTATAGTTGTGCTATTGTGTTATTATGTTGATAGTCAAAGTGTATGACAGTCACTAAACATAATTTTAGTTTAAACATAATCTTATCCTCTATAGATTCACTCCGAAAGCCAATAAACAGCAAATACAATATTATATATAGTAATATCTATCTATCTATCTATCTATCTATCTATCTATCTATCTATCTATCTATAATATGATACTTTCTTTTTGAATCAAGTAATGTGTTTGAATGCCCAAAGAAGTATATGTAATCTTGTATCATTAAATTTTCCTATTTTAAGGGAAATCTACAAGTATCTTGTCTTCATGATATTCTTAATTTCTCTCTAGACTTTTTAAAAAAAAATTTCTGGGTAAGACTGCTGGCCCTGTTTCTTGAATCTTTGCTTTCCCTTTTTGTATTTCTTTACATCTCTCTGGATTAACTCTTCAAATAATTTTTATGCAGTTTTTTAGGAGGTAGAGTTCACAAATGTCCTTGAAAATTAAATGACTTCACAGAGAATTGCTAGTTTCAGAAAGTGTTCTCTATGCAAAATTTCAAACACATGTTTAATTTGGTTATCCCTTATGTACTCTACCATAATAGCAGGTCTTTAAAATAAATTTCAAAGAAAATTATGGGAATGAAGGACAGGGTGGTAAGCATAGTGAGGTAACGTTTAATTCATCTTAAAGTAAATAAGACTATTCTGAGATGGAGTCACCTTTTGTAATTGCTAAAAGGCATGCATTTCTACAGATAAAAGCAAAGAGAAAAGACTAGACATTACACTAATCAACCAGAACACTTACATTTTTCTAAAAATCTAAACATTTTTCCTAACGGGTTTTTATTCCTTTTTGTTTTCTCAGTATTCAGGTTAAGAATAGCCATGTCTTGTGAACAACCAACAAATGCTCTGAATTCATACCTCAGAATGACTGCAACAGTAGAATAAACACTCCTTCAATGATTTCAATATACTAAACGTAATCACCCTTTCCTATTGAGGTTTTTTTGAAATAAATTGTTTATACTCTGCAAGCTGAGGAAAATAAGCCATTCTGCTACAATTTTACTCTTCAAAATACTACCTTTACAACATCTAATAAGAGATTATATTTTCATCCTGGTAATTTCTTTAATATTTTCAACAATCATTATTGCTGCTGAGAGATGAGAATCCCATTCTATGTAATTTTTCATATATGTGTGCCGAAACAATGTGTTCATGAGTGAACACCTCCAATGATTCCAACTCTTTTCTCCTGTTGGAGAGAGTAGGTTTGAGCAAACACAGGCTCACATGCCCAACAAGACTGTTTTTATGTACTTATTGTTAGCCTGAAACACCGGCCAGTGGAGAACTGTGTTCCTTGCAGTAGTCATGAGTAGACTGATGCAGGATAAAAGGCAAAGGCTTTGGATTTCTACTTTGGCACTCCCTGAGGTTTATGTTCCATTTCCTATTCCTGACCTCACCTCTTACCATTGTATTCACTGGATCCATTACCATTGTTTTTTAAAAATCTATTCATCACGTTAGCATATAGCCCTGTGCAGGGTGATATGAGGGAACACCAAAGAATAATAGAAATGCCCAAGCACTTTATACGAAAGCAGAAGCAATGTTCCTCATGGAATTAGAGAACATTGATGCTGAACTGTGTGGTACAGATTATCAATACAATAGGTATTTGGAGAAATAAATGGTCACTCTTGGCTGTAATTGCACATAATTTAGGGTTCTTTGATTGCTAGTGAACAGGAACTAACTCTGCATATTGGAAGAAAAAAAGTTTATTGCAAGGAGGTCATGATATCTTACAAAATCTAAAGGAAGACTAAAGAGCTACCCATGGAAATGACATAATCTTAAGGCTAAGCTGCCTGAGTTGCTTGATTGTGTTATAAGAATGTTTCCTCAGGGAATAAGTATACTCCATCTGTTTTTTTCTGTGTTGTATCACTTCATTCATACATCAAAATCTCAGGAGAGAAAATGTGACCTTGGATTTAAGTCAAATAACAACTCCTTGGCTATGGTGACCAAGGCACCTTGATTTACAACCCACAAAAACTATTTATGAATGTCTGCTTTGCCTACGATGGAATAAGATAAAAGCCAACAGTATGAAAGCAACAGGTTGTGAATTTTTTCTCTGTTCCTCATTACACCTCTGTTCTTAATTTGGAATCACAAAATGACAATCTAAAGACTCCAAATCTAAACAGTTTTCTCACAATATTTACAACTGTAAATTGAATGATTCCTTTTTCGTATTCCAGCTTAGTAAACTACCTAAAGCAAGAGTTCCTTTTTTAATGTTTATTTATTTTTGAGAAAGAGAGAGACAAACAGAGCACAAACAGGGAAGGGGCAGAGAGAGAGTGAGACGGAAGCCAAAGCAGGTTCTAGGTTTTGAGCAGTCAGCACAGAGCCTGGTGTGGGGCTTGAACCCACAAACAGTGAGATCATGACCTGAGCTGAAGTTGGATGCTTAACGGACTGAGCCACACAGGTGGCCCTAAAACAACAGGTTTTGAATTGGAATTCTGACTTAGGTGTTTGATTTTGCATAAATTACTTCCTATAACTTCTCAGTTGCCTACCTTACAGGGTTATTGTGGGTATTGAGGTCAATTCTTATAAAAACCTGTCACAGCAGATGTATAACATAAATGAGAAAATTCAGATTATATGCTTATTATTTGAATAAGCAAATGCGTTTAGAATAGGCATAACCAAAAAGGTAGATAAAACTCCACTTTTCTGTTAAACAAATTATGGTAGGACTTTGTCGACACCTGCTAAAAATTATTAATCCAATGCATCCCCTTTGAATTCTTGTTAAATGAGAAAAAGTATAAACTATTTTAAATAGAAAAAACAAAGATAGGAGTTAGAACTAAAATGGTTTATGGGAAGAAAATTTCATGTAATCTAGTATTGTATTTTGAGCCATGTTCACCCATCTGTTTTCTTTCTTTCTTTCTTTCTTTTTTATGTTAAGGTGATTGATGGTTAGGGTCAAGTTTCCAAAATAATAACATGTCACCTGCTAACGATAATTAGACTGTTTGTGACCTTGATCAGGATTCTGTTACTATATTCAATGTCACATTCTAAGTAACTTATTGGTAAGCTGTACATTGTCATGTTTGAGCACTTACAGTCCTGAAATCTAACAATAGGCAAAGAAAGAGGTTGTACTGGTAGTGTAATTACTACTAATTTTTACCATGAGGAACTAGGGTTTCTGCTACAAAATGAAGGCAGGGAGATATATATGCGGGACTTACAGAGTGTCTAAGGGATGCTCACTGGATGTCTCTGGTGCAACCATGCCTAGTGAACTGTGGATGGAACATTGCAGCAATCACAGTGCGACAAACATAAGGGAATCCAGGGCACAGGCCCTTTGGGGATGAAAGTTTCAGTTAGCCCAGCAGGCCAACAGCCCAGCCAAGGTACAGGCCTACGGTAAGTGAGGTCTAAAATTGACAGTGAAGAAGGTAGAGTTCCAACTCACCACCATGTTAAAGGGGCTTCTGTAACTGACTATACTTAATGGAAGGAAAAAGGAGAGATGAGTGGTAGGCACAAAGAATGAACTGTATTGGAGCAACTCTTATGTACCTCTTCTAATTCTCTTCTCATTTTAGCTGTGGAGACAAGTTTCCATGAAGACTTAACCCAGATGCATTCAGGTGCAATTGGCCAGAACACTGCCTCAAGTCACCACTGGACACCTCTTAATTCCTGCTGGAGGGCTTCTATTATGCCTAGTCGTTAGATATTACAGAGCTATCTCAGCAGTCATGCTTCTGTAACCAAAATGTTCAGAGGAGTTAGTGCCCTGTAGCCTGCAGCCCTTGACCAATAGAGAAGGGAGATGATTGATAAATGCTTTCTATTGTCTTCCCTTAGTGGATGGATGCTTTGGAGACGCATCTCGTGAGGCTTTCAGATGTTTTTTTGCAGAACTGAGTTCTCTGTCATCCAAAAGAGTTACC
The DNA here is from genome assembly GCA_017311185.1 of Proteles cristata cristata. NCBI lineage: Eukaryota > Metazoa > Chordata > Mammalia > Carnivora > Hyaenidae > Proteles > Proteles cristata. The sequence goes on along the minus strand of JAESUZ010005663.1, from coordinate 1,141,736 downwards.
CAACTCAATGTGCATTTTTCTATTGGCTTTCTCTTCTTTCCCGTTTTTACTCTAATTTTTTTTTAAGTTTATTTATTTTTGAGAGGGAGAGAGAGACGGAGTGTGAGACGGGGAGGGGCAGCGAGAGAGGGAGACATAGAAACCAGAGCAGTCTCCAGGCTTCTAGCTGTCAGCACAGAGCCAAATGCAGGGCTGAAACACACAAACTAGATCATCATGACCTGAGCCAAATTTGGCGGCTTAACCGACTGAGCCCCCCAGGTGCCCCACTCTCTAATAGTCGATGCTGTTTCCTGGGATCACATTCCCAAATAAATTCTCAAATATGTTTTTTTCTCAGTTGCTACTTTTGGAAGAACCCGGAGTAAGATGAAAATATAATTTTTATTCATTAAAACCCTATTACAAACCTGTGATTCAAGGTATGCTTTAATTTTCTCACTTTTAAACAGATATATTTAATATATTTCACAAATATATTAAATAAATCTGGACTATTTTAAAGCAAATATCTGACACATTTCATCTATAAATTTATTAGTAAGTATCTCTGATATATAAGGCCACTGAAAAATATAATTGATAATCTCATTACTACATTCCCGAAAGTAATATTTTCTTAATATCCAATGCCTAATATATATTTAGTTTTCCCTAGTTGTCTCATAAATGTCTCTTTACAGTTAGTTTATTGGAGTCGGGATTATAATAGTTCTGTACATTATATTTGGTCAATCTCTCACAGTTCCTTTTCCTTCCTTCCTTCCTTCCTTCCTTCCTTCCTTCCTTCCTTCTTTTTCTTTTTTTTCCATTTACTTATTGAAGAAATTGGATCATTTGTCCTGTAGAATTTTCCACAATCTGGTTTTGGCAGTGTCTTTCTTCAAGGTTCACTTTAAATACAAACACTTTTTTTTTTTATTGTAAGCATCATTCCTAAAAAGTTTGCTCTGCAAAATGTATGTTGCTGATTATTCTGGGTACAGTTTCCATCTATGCTTCCTTGATGCTGAATTTCTGATTTCCGACTGAGTGCTTCATATTCTCTAATGAGCTGAGGCAAAGGAAAGCTCATTTCCTGTTCACTTGGAGAAAAAAGTGACTTCTTTATTGTATCGGTGCTGAAAATGTACTTCTACATTGAGTTGCACTTGGTATTTATATCATACCTCATTTGATAATGATTTGAGGTGTCCTACAAATGTGCATACAAATCAAGAATCTTTAATGTATAAGGAATTAAAGGCAAAAGGAACACAAAGGTAGGAAAAATAGATATAAACTTTAGATGTCACTCTGAACAGAATGATGGGTACCAGAATACTTTATGTAAAATAATATTGGTTATTCTCTATAGTTGTAACCTATCAATGGTAGTACTGTTTGTTCACTACTGTACGCCAGGGCTTATCACCATGTCCAGCCCATAGAACAGTCAAAAACTAGTTGTTGACCAAATACTTAACTATTTATGCCCAATCACAGAATCTCTGTGTGTGACTGACTGAAGCTACATGAGCCATACAGACAATATAAAACATAAATTCTATTATGTATGCATTCCTGGTTAAGTCTTTCTGGGAAAAAGAAGACATTGAGAGTAGAGAACATGTAAGAATAAGTTCAGTAGGGGAAGATACCTTCAGATTAAAAGTAAGGGGATGGAGAAATATATATCATGCTACTGGAAATCAGAAGAAAGCTGGAGTAGCTATACTTATATCAGACAAACTGGACTTTAAATTAAAGACAATAACAAGAGATGAAGAAGGGCATAATAATTACAGGGTCTATCCATCATGAAGAGCTAACAATCATAAATGTCTATGCACCGAATATGGGAGCACCTAAATACTTAAAACAATTAATCACAAACAGAAACAATTTTATAGATAAGAATGTGCTAATAGCAGGGGACTTTAATACTCCACTCACAGCAATGGGTAGGTCAACCAGACGGAAAATCACTAAAGAAATAATGGACTTGAAAGACACATTGGACCAGATGGACCTGACGGATATATTTAGAACTCTACATCCTGAGGCCAGGGAATTTACTTTCTTCTCAAGTGCACATGGCACATTCTCCAAGATAGATCACATACTGGGACATAAAGCAGCCCTCAATAAATATAAAAGAATAGAGATCATACCACGCACACTCTCAGATCATAATGCTTTGAAACTCGAAATCAATCACAGAAAGAAGTCTGGAAAACCTCCAAAAACATGGAGTTTAAAGAACACCTTACTAAAGAATGAATGGGCCAATCAGGCAATTAGAGAAGAAATTTTAAAATACATGGAAACAAATAAAAATGAAAATAAAACAATCCAAGCTCTATGGGATGTGGCAAAGGCAGTCCTAAGAGGAAAGTACATTGCATTCCAGGCCTATTTCAAGAAATTAGAGAAAGCACAAGTGCAAAATCTAACAACTCACCTAAAGGAACTAGAGGCAAAGCAACAAGAACGCCCTAAACCCAGTAGAAGAAGAGAAATAGTAAAAATCAGAGCAGAAATAATCATAGAGAACAAAGAAACAATTGAACAGATCAATGAAACCAAGAGTTGGTTTTTTGAAAAAAATAAACAAAATTGACAAGCCTCTAGCCAGACTAATCAAAAAGAAAAGAGAGAGCACCCAAATAGACAAAATTATGAATGAAAATGGACTTACTACAACCAACCCCTCAGAAATACAAGAAATTATCAGGGAATACTATGAAAAATTATATGTCAACAAATTGGACAACTTAGAAGAAATGGACAAATTCCTAAACACACACTTACTACCAAAATTCACACGGGAAGAAATAGAAAACATGAACAGACCCATAACGAGTGAAGAAATCAAATCAGTTATCAAAAATCTCCCAACAAATAAGAGCCCTCGACCTGATGGCTTCCCTGGGGAATTCTACCAGACATTTAAAACAGAATTAATCCCAATTCTTCTCAAGCTATTCCAAAAAATAGGAATCGAAGGAAAACTCCCGGATTCATTTTATGAAGCCAGCATCACTCTGATTCCCAAGCCAGACAGAGATCCAGCAAAAAAAGAGAACTACAGGCCAATATCCTTGATGAATACGGATGCAAAAATTCTCAACAAGATCCTTGCAAATCGAATCCAGCAGCATATAAAAAGAATCATCCACCAAGATCAAGTGGGATTCATTCCTGGGTTACAGGGCTGGTTCAACATTCACAAATCAATCAATGTGATACATCATATCAATAAAAGAAAAGATAAAAACCATATGATCCTGTCAATAGATGCAGAAAAAGCATTTGACAAAATACAGCATCCCTTCTTAATAAAGACTCTAGAGAAAGTCGAGATAGAAGGAACCTACTTAAACATCATCAAAGCCATCTATGAGAAGCCTTCAGCTAACATCATCCTCAATGGGGAAAAACTGAGAGCTTTCCCCCTGAGATCAGGAACACGACAGGGATGCCCACTCTCACCACTGTTGTTTAACATAGTGATGGAAGTCCTAGCATCAGCCATCAGACACCAAAAGGAAATCAAAGGCATCAGAATTGGCAAAGAGGAAGTCAAACTTTCACTCTTCGCAGATGAAATGATACTCTACATAGAAAACCCGACAGACTCCACCAGAAGCCTACTAGAACTGATCCAAGAATTCAGCCAAGTTGCAGGGTACAAAATCAACGTACAGAAATCGGTTGCATTTTTATACACCAACAATGAAGCAACAGAAAGAGAAATCAAGAAATTGATCCCATTCATAATTGCACAAAAAAACATAAAATACCTCGGAATAAACCTAACCAAGGATACAAGAGATCTGTATGAGGAAAACTATAGAAAACTTATGAAGGAAATTGAAGAAGACACAAAGAAATGGAAAACATTCCATGTTCATGGATAGGAAGAATAAATATAGTTAAGATGTCATTACTACCTAAGGCACTCTACACATTCAATGCAATTGCAATCAAAATTGCACCAGCATACTTCTCAAAACTAGAACAAACTATCCTAAAATTTGTATGGAACCACAAAAGACCCAGAATAGCCAAATAATACTGAAGAATAAAACCAAAATGGGAGGTATCACCATCCCAGATGTTAGCCTCTACTACAAAGCTGTCATCATCAAGACAGTATGGTATTGGCACAAAAACAGACACATAGACCAATGGAATAGAATTGAGAACTCAGAGCTGGACCCAAACGTATACAGCCAACTAATCTTTGACAAAGCAGGAAAGAATATCCAATGGAAAAAGACAGCCTCTTTAACAGATGGTGCTGGGAGAACTGGACAGCAACATGCAGAAGAATGAAACTAGATCAATCTCTCACACCATACACAAAAATAAACTCAAAATGGATAAAGGACCTGAACGTGAGACAGGAAACCATCAAAACCCTAGAAGAGAAAGCAGGAAACAACCTCCTGGACCTCCACCGCAGCAACTTCCTACTTGACACATCCCCAAAAGCAAGGGAATCAAGAGCAAAAATAAACTATTGGGACCTCATCAAGATTAAAAGCTTCTGCACGGCAAAGGAAACAATCCACAAAACTAATAGGCAACCAACGGAATGGGAAAATAGTTGCAAATGACATATCAGACAAAGGGTTAATATCCAAAATCTATAAGGAACTCACCAAACTCCACACCTGAGAAACAAGCAACCCAGTAAAGAAATGGGCAGAAGATATGACCAGACACTTCTCCAAAGAGGACATCCAGATGGCCAACAGACACATGAAACGAAGCTCAACATCACTCGTCTTCAGGGAAATACAAATCAAAACGACACTGAGATACCACCTCACACCAGTCAGAGTGGCTAAAATGAGCAAATCAGAGAACTCTAGATGCTGGCGAGAATGTGGAGAAACGGGCACCCTCCTACACTGTTGGTGGGAATGCAAACTGGTACAGCCCCTCTGGAAAACAGTGTGGAGGTTCCTCAGGAAGCTAACACTGGAACTCCCCTATGACCCAGCAATAGCACTGCTAGGAAGTTACCCAAGGGATACAGAAATGCTGATGCATAGGGGCACATGGACCCCAATGTTCATAGCAGCACTCTCCACAATAGCTAAAACCTGGAAAGAGCCTAAGTGTCCATCAACAGATGAATGGATCAAGATGTGGTTTATCTATACCATGGAATACTACATGGCAATGAGAAAGAATGAAATCTGGCCATGTGTAGCAACATGGATGGACCTTGAGGGCATTATGCTGAGTGAAATAAGTCAGGCAGAGGACAAATACCATATGTTTGCACGTATAGGATGATTAGGAGGAACTAACGGAGGACTATGGGGGAGAAGAAGGGGGGAAATGGTGGGGGAGACGGAGGGAGGCAAACCATGAGAGACTCTTGAATGATGAGAACAAAATGAGGACTGATGGGTGGGGGGGAGGGGGGAAATGGGCATGGAGGAGGGCACTTGTGGGGATGAGCACTGGGTGTTACATGGAAACCAACTTGACAATAAACTATTTGTAAAAAAAAAAAAGTTCAGTAAGTTTCAAAGTTCAAGTTCAAGGGTAAGACAGGGGAGAAAGTTATTTCTAAAGCTTGGAAATAATTTCTGTTCTCTTTTCATTAAAGAAAAAATTATATTTATATATACAAACATAGTTTTATATATTATATTTATAACAATATTGCAAGAATAAGGAGGAACTTCAAAATAAAGTGACCTGACATTTTACCTTACTCACTGGGAAAACCACATCCTGCAATAAACAAAGAACAACAACCTTCAGATTACATTCATACGAGTAATTTGGAGCTGAAAGTCATGCATAGAAGACATTTGAATTCTTCAGATTGTAACTGTATATTTCCCTGAAAGATGCCTATTATCTTTAAATTGAAAACAAATAGTTTAAAGCTCATTTAAAAGCATTATGAAACACATGATAGACCATTTTTTAAAATTGAAAACAAAACTGAAACACAATGAAAATATTTTTATTTATTTAAAAAAAATTTTTAATGTTTTATTTATTTCTGAGAGAGAGCGAGACAGTGTGAGCAGGGGAGGGTCAGAGAGAGAGAGAGGGAGATACAGAGTCTGAATCAGGCTCCAGGCTCTGAGCTAGCTGTCAGCACAGAGCCCGATTTGGAGCTCAAACCCACGAACTGTGAGATCATGACCTGAGCCATAGTTGGACGCTTAACCAACTGAGCCACTCAGGGGCTTCAGTGAAAAGATTTTTTAAAAATATTCAGACAGTGGGGTGTCTCAGTCGGTTGACTTAGTCGGTTAAGCGTCCAACTTGGGTTCAGGTCATGATCTCACGGTTCATGAGCGCGAGCCTAACATTGGGCTCTCTGCTGTCAGTGCAGAGCCATTTTGGATCCTTTGTCTCCCTCTCTTTCTGCCCCTTCCCAGCTCATGCTCTCTCTCTATATATCTCTGTTAAAAATTTTAAAAAGCCATTAAAACAATTTAAATAAATAAATAAATTCAGTGAAAAATTTCGGACAAAGTGGGATTTTAATTTTTGGATATAGTAAAGTGAAACCCACACTTTTTTTCTTATTAGAACCACTGAAGTTTCAGACGACTGAATAAAATTAACATATCAACAAAAGTTTCAAAGGTAAAAATTAACTTGAAATTCCTTTAAAATGCAAATTGATATATAAATATATAAAATTATCAGCTCTTACTCTGTACCTTAGCATTGTCAGGCACTGGAGACAAGGAAAAACATAAGCAAACAAATAAATCAACCAGAGCATTTGGTCCTTGCCTGGGAGCTGCTGACAGGGACCCCCTGTCATTATAACAGTGTAATCAACTTTCCTGAAAATCTCTTTTCCCTTTGCCTCATTATTTAGATCAAGATATACTAGTGGCCATAGATCTTTATACTCAGACCATACAAATATTTACCCATGGAATGTTAAGAAAAGCACAAATATTTTTTCCATCAGAGTATACACTTACAACAGATTGCAAACATAAGGAAAATGGAACTAAAATGTAATAAAATGATTTCTGTAGTACACTAAGTCTCCTTGTCTAAGAAGTAGCCATACTCAAACCCAAAAATTTAGTAGGTTTAGTTTATGAAGGAACATTTCAAGTAGCAGGACAATAATTCTGGGTTCTTATAGTATGGTTGGCCATATATTAAGGGCAAAACAAGTTTAATTGATTCAATCCATTTCTGTATTCATTAATTCAACAACTTTTTATTGCTAGAGCCAAAGGCTATACTTAATTCTATGACTACGGAAGGAAATGAAGCATATTTCTTTCCCTCAAGAGCAGATAGTTTAGAAGAGGAAATAAAAGAACATCTAGGATTATAATGTACTCTGATATGAGCTAAATTAGGATGAGGTCTGTAGAGGAAGCTTTAGGTGAGCAAATGGGGATTTCAAAGTTGGCCTGAGGTTATGCCTGGAGCCGGACTGGGAAGGTAAGAACAAAGAACGCTTCATGGGGGAACTGGTATTCTAGCTTATTTTTAATGGATAAGGGAAAAGTGAGAAGGGTATTCTAAGAAAAGGGAAACTGCATGATATATTTGAGAAAATATATTAATATTCCATTTGGCTGGAGTGAAGGATGGTTATTGGGAACAATGGGAGTAGAGGATATAGTGGAAAGTGGGAAGCAGATGATATGAAAACCCTGAGGCAAGTTTAAATTTTGGAGAATGGAGGATATTTAAGTAAAGGTGTGACATGATCATATATAAAAACTAGAAAGATGACTCTGGACCAGTGTGAAGATTGAAAGTGAGCAATTGGGCAGCTGGTTGGAAGCGATTGAAGGAAACTGCATGCCAATTCTGAACATGAGGCACAACATGATAAGGGAGACTAGTCATAATTGAGGTAGGGAGAGAACTTGGAGGCTGATTTTATGTAGGAGGGGAAGTAAAAGAAGTCAAAGGTGATGCTCAGACTTGAACAACTGGTTGAATGGTGGTGCCTTTCACTAAGATAGAGAACATCTAAGGAGTAGAAGGTTGGGGGAAGAAAATACAGAATTGAATGATGTCATTGAGTCTGAGATACGCTGTCCAATTATAAATGTGTAGTAAGGAGTCGGATATATGGGAAACATCAACACTCATGAAGAGGACGGAGAAAGAAAAGTCCATGAGAGAAACTACAAAGGAATGACACATATGGAGAACTAAGAGAGCGTAGTATCACATGGGCCACTGTAGGAGAGTTTCAAGAGTAAGAATTCATAAAACCATCACAAGCACAGAGGTCAAATAAGAAAACAAGTCATAGCCATTGGCTTTAGTTCCCTCAGCATGGGCAAGGTTAGTAGAAGCCACATTCTAGTAGATTAGAGAGGGAGTCATGGTAGGAAGAGAGGATAGGATGTCAGTCCTCTTTAAAGAAGTCGGGCTATGAACTGCAGTAGATCTTAAATATTAGTGAGGTGGGAATAGGAGAGGTAAGAAAAGATATTTTGACTTCTGATTTCTTTTTATTTTCCAAGTGTGAAAATGCTGAGGGGAAAGAACCTACAAAATTTGAAGATAAAGGCACTGAAGAGAAAATGATTGATATCAAGCACCTAAGGACTGAGAGGCCACTGACAAAAGACCCAGGTTCAAAGAAGGAAGGACATGAAAAGAGAGGACAAACTGGAGAATTTCTGGCTTAATTGGATAATTCTCTTAGTCAAGTGGATGGCTATGTTTGACTTATCTGATATGGTTAGGTGGGCATGGTGTCGAAGTTTGATGTCTTGTCAAGAGAGAAGACACAGCAGCAGCTGGTTTCACAATAAGAAACATAGTGGGCGGGTTATTGATTATTTTAAAATGTCTTGTAACAACTTCTGTCTAATACTTCTAAAGAGCTATTAATAATCTTACCCATTAAAGAAAACATTGTCATTTTTACTTAATGAAAATTTTTTCTCTGCCACAGCTGTAATTATCTTATCAACATCTGTTCATACCTTATGGAAGAGTTTGTTTTTCAAATGAAATTGGAATAACAAGCCTGACATTTAATATACTTAATATGCAGTCTGTTTCTTGATGCATCAATGAATTTATTTTCAATATGAAGTCTGGATAAAAATCTTTGGGTTGTAAAAGGAAATTACAAATATAAATATATTTAAATACAGTTCCACAAATAATAATGTCATGAATTTATTAATGCTAGTTCATCTGAAGGCTTGTGATAGTGTTCTTTTTTGAAACTGTGATTTTACTTTAATAATAAAAGGTACTCTGTAGATTTGATTACGTGGTTGAATTTTCCATTGGATTGTTTATATAAAAGACATTTGTTATGGTTCACAATGATGTCAATGAACTTAATGGCACTGAACTATATATTTAAAAATGGTTAAATGGTAAATCTTTGTTATGTATATTTTACTACTATAAAAAAGTCATTTGCTATTTAGGCTTTAATATTATTTAGGCTGGACAACTTCTTCATTGTGAAAATAAAATAGGAATTGTGAAGTAGATACTTTGATGATGCAATGAAAGGATGTTTAAATGTTAAATAGGATGTGAGAGTATGAGAGAAAAGTCATAGAAGAATGAATGTCCCTACCCACCTCTATTACCTTCTATTGGTATACTTTAAGGAAATATATTTTATTCCCCTCCTCCAAATATATTCCCCTCCTCCAAATCCCATAGCTAATGAGGACTGTAATTTAAAAAGAATATAACTTTTCATAAATTAATTTAAGAGAATAGGAAAGGAAACACAACGGGACTAATCTATCCCCTTGGAAGCTTCCTCTCTATGTTACCTTGGAAGGTAACACAATTTGCAAGACTACACATTTGACCCACTTAGGATTTAGACACCAAAGATTTGAATCAGTCAGGTTGCTATAACAGACCCAAAACAAATTACATGACTACAGACTCAATTTACACTCAATTTCCCCCAAGCCTGCACTTACCATTGATATTTTATACAAATGAAATCAGATAATATGTGGTCTGACTGGCTTCTTTCACTTAGCATAATGCTTTCAAGGTTCATCTGTGTGATAGCATGTATCAGCACTTCATTCCCTTTTTATTGCCAAATAATATCCCATTTATGGATATACCATATTTTATTTATCCATGATTCTGTTTATGGACATTTGGGTGGTTTCTGCTCTTTGGTAATTATGAATAATCCTGCTGTGAATATTAATTATATGTTTTTGCATTTATATATATTTTCCTTTTGAAGGGGGACATTTTTCTAGAGTGGAATTAGTGATAACTTTTTGTTTAACGTTTTGTGGAATTGCCAGATTGTTTTTCAAAGTGGCTGCACCATTTTAAATTCCTGCCAGCAATGTGAGAGGGTTCTAATTCCTCTCTGCATTTTTGCTGACACTTGTTACTGTCTTTTTATTTTAGCCATCTTAGCCATCCTAGTCAGTAGGAGATGATGTCTCATTGTGATTTTGATTTGCATATCTTTGATGGCTCATGATTTTGAGCATCTTTTCACATGTTTGCTGGCCATTTGCCTATTTTCTTTGGAGAAGTGTCTATTATTTGGGTTTTAAATTGGGTTATTTGTGTTATTGAATTGTAATCGTTGTTTATATCTAGAAAGACTAGTTCTTTATGAGTGTATGATTTGCAAATATTTTCCCCCATTCTGTGGGTTGTTTTTTCACTTTCTGATGGTATTATTTTTAAAGCAGAAACCATTTAATTTTGATTAATTCCAAATTTGATGAGTCAATTTTTTTTTTCTTTTGTGCTGTGGTGTCATATCTAAGAAGACTCTGACTACACCAAGGCCATGAAGATTTCCTCCTATATTTACTTCTAAGAGTCTTATAATTTTAGCTCATAAATGTAAACTATAATCCACTTGTTTTTTGTATATATTGTGAGGAAGACATCCAACTTCATTATGCCTGTCCTTATATTATTTGTGGAAAGTTTATTTTTTTGAAACATAAGTCCTTTTTCAAAATTATTTTGGCTCTTCTGAGTCCATTAAATTTCTATGTGAATTTTAGAATTAGCTTGTCAGTTTCTGCAAAAAAGCCAGATGGGGTTTTGAAGAGGAACTGGATTGAACTTGTAGATCAGCTTGAGGATCCTGCCATCTTAACAATATTAAGTCTTCCCAGCTATGAGCATGGGATGTCCTTCCATTTATTTATATTTTGTAGTTTTCAGGATATGTAAGTGTTATATTTCTTTCATTAAATTTATTCCGAAGGATTTTATACCTTTTGATGCTATTGTAAATGGAATTGCTGTCTTCATTTCAATTTCAAGTAGAACACTGTCAATGTATAGAAATACAGTTGATTTTTGTACATTGATATTGTACTTAACTAAATATAGAAAATGTGTTTCATTCTGTTCTATGTGGCTTTTCTATATAGTTAGGTGTTCCTATGGACATCTTGATAATGATGACCCTTAGAAATCTGAATGATCTGAATGATGATTTAGCAGGTTGCCTTAGCCGTCTTTTATGTAAATTCTGCATCTACTAATGCCTTATATCCGACAATAGCATATTGGCTTAAGAAGAGAGTTCCCAAAACTGAGAGTTCTTCAAAAATGCCTGGGAAATTTTTAAATAAACATTGTCCTTCTTTTCATCCTAGACTGACTAAATCAGAACCTTTAGGGGTGGAGAGACTAGATTTAACAAATATCCTGAGTTCAATCTGTGAACTTTTATTTAGAAAAGACTATGTTAAGTTATGCTTCTGGGTGATATATATAAGTGATGAATCACTAAATTCTACTCTTGAAGCCAATATTACAGTATAGGTTAACTAACTGGAATTTAAATACAAACTTAAACAAGTAAAGAACCAAACAACTAACAAAAGTATGCTTCTGTAAGGCAAATATATTCTTGCTTCAAGAATTTACCTTGGTGGGCCTATGCAGCTTATTGACTCATCGAAAAATTTTGCACTGTTTGCAATGAAAAAAAAAAACCCAATAACAACAGTGAGCAGAAGTAAATCCCTGGTTTCATGTAGCTGAAACCCTACTATGGGGCGGAGTCAGACAATACACAAATAAGGGGCAAAAAAGGAAAGGAAGCAGGTTAAGGGTTTAAAGGATGACAGAGATGCAGTTGTAGGTTTTGGTCAGGGGAGGCCTTTCGGGAAGGTGATATTTAAGCAGAAACATAAATGAAGAGAGAAAGTGTCTAAGAAAAAAAAAATAAAATGTCCTGTGCAAAAAGAATAGAGACGGTAAAGACCCACTGCGGAGTATGCTTGAAGCTTTCAAGAAGAAAGCCCCGCGTCGGACTCTGTGCTAACTGCCAGCTCAGAGCCTGGAACCTGTTTCAGTCTGTGACTTCCTCTCTCTCTGACCCTCCCCTGCTCACGTTGTCTCTCTCTCTCTCTCTCTCCTAGAAATAAATAATAAAAAAAATATTAAAAAAAAAAAAAAGAAAGCCAGTGGACTTAAGGAAGGTGAGCACCTGCAATATTGGTAGAAAATGAGATCAGAAAGGTGAAGACATTCCACATTCCACTGCATAGGATGACAGTGAATTCAAGGTTGGGTACAGAAGGGTAACATGACGTGATTTAGAGTGTTATGGGGAGAACAGATTATTGAAGGGAAGGTAGAAGACTGTGGCAATAGCCTTGTTGTGTAACTCTCAATGTATGGTCTAAGGAAGTCCAGGGGAATACCAAGAACCTTTCAGGGGTTCACAAAGTCAACACTATTTTCATGATAAGTAAGATGCTGTTTGTTTTCTTTCATTGTGCTGACTTTTGCTCCATCAGTGATGATGGAGCAAAAGCTATAGTAAGTAACATGATGGCACCTTAGCATCAATCAAGACTCTGTGAGTAGTCCTTATGTTCTCCACAAGCCCACATAAAAATAAACAAACAGATAAATACTCTGCTTCTCTTAAGTATATCCTTGTTGAAGTAGTAGATATTATTAATGTTATTAAATCTCAACTCCAGAGAACATTCTTGGTAATAATTCTGTGTGATGAAATGGGAAGTATACATAAAGCTCTTTTGCTGATTATGAAAGTATAATGGTTGTCTTGAAGAGCATGTGTACAAATGAGTTGCAAGTTGAACTTGCTGCTTTTTTTTTTTTTTTTTACCTGAACAGAACATCATTAAAAGAGCACTGATAGACAAACTAGAACTATTCAGACTTGGCAAATATTTTCTTGAAAATGAACAAAGTGAGTTTGCTATTTCAGAGAGAACAACTGAAATAATTGCTGGCAATGATTAACTTTGATTTCAAAGGAAACACTTAATTTTGGAAAATGTGTGTCTATCAGCATGAATTTGGTGCTTCCCACTAGTTCAAACACTTTTTTAATATTTAAAATTATTTCATATTTATTTATTTATTTTGAGAGAGTGAGAGAAAGAGAGAGAGAGACAGAGAGAGAGAGAGAGAGAGAGAGTAGAAGCATGGGAAGGACAGACAGAGAGGAAGAGAGAGAATCCCAAGCAGTCTCCACACTGTCAATGCAGAGCCTGATGAGGGGCTTGAACTCATAAACCGTGAGAGCAGGAACTGAGCCAAAATCAAGAGTCAGGCACTTAACCAACTGAGCTACCCAGGCCATTCTTTTTTTTTTTTTTTTTTTTTAATATTTTATTTATTTCTAGGAGAGAGAGAGACAGCATGAGCAGGGGAGGGTCAGAGAGAGAGGGAGAAACAGACTCTGAAACAGGCTCCAGGCTCTGAGCTGGCAGTCAGCACAGAGCCCGACGCGGGGCTCGAACCCACAAACCGCGAGGTCATGACCTGAGCGAAAGTCGGACGCTTAACCGACTAAGCCACCCCGGCGCCCCGCAGGCCATTCTTTTAAATTAATTTTTTTGAAAAAATACTTACTGTTCATAAATGTTATTTATGTTAACATACTAAGTTTATTATTATTTTTCAAAGAGTAAATTAAAGCATAGACTTTCAGAAGGACAAATACTTCATAATTCCACTTATATGAAGTCTCTAAATTGTCGAAGTGAAGAATAAAATGGTGTTTCTGGGGTCTAGGATCAGGGAGGTAATAGGGAGTTGCTATTCAACTGGTATAAAGTTCCATGTACCCAAGATAATTAAGTTATATAGATCTGCTTTATAGACTGTGCCTATAGTTAACCATACTGTACTATACACTTAAAAATTTGTTCAAAGGGTACATCTTGTGTTAAGTGTAATTAGCATAGTAAAAAAAAGAAAAAAAAAAGGAAAAAACAAAAACAAAAACACAACATTTCATGTTAGAAAGACCAGAGTCAAAGTCATTTGTTGTGACTTTGGGACTCTCTCTGAGTTTCAATTTTCTTACCTGCCTATGAGAAAAATATCAATAAATCATAAAGGCTTGCTTTGAATACTGAATAAAATGAGGTAAAATAACTAAAAAACACAGTATAGTTACAAGCATCTAAATGGCACATTATAATAATGTCATTATTTAAGTATTCTTTCTTTTTAAGAGCCTCTAAATTTTGCTCCAGCATTATGTCAGACATAATGGAAAAAATGTCTGCACTACGATGTTTTAGAGATGCCTTTTCTATGTTACAATATATTACAAAAGATTTCCTTAAACTTTATAGAAATTATTTACTCCTAAGTGCTAGGGGCAAATGATAAAGGACAAACTAATGTCTAATGTGCACAAATGAATTCATTTAACACAAGTCTAAATCTCAAAATATTGGAGGATAAAATTTAAAACCTTTACTAGTCAAGTATTAAACACGATGCAGATACAGGTCATCATTCATTTATTCATTCATTCACTCATTTATTTATAATAATTTCACCGAGTTCATACTGTGAGTTAGGCACTGCTAGGTACTAGTAATCCAAAGGTGGGCAACACAATTTGCCTCCAGAGAATCTGTGGTTTCTGAGAACCATAAATTCAAACAAGTGGAGTGTTATAGGAACCACGTAGAAAGGACTAGAGTGAAGGGAAGGAGTACCAAAGATAGTAAGTTATTTTGCCTGTAGAAGATGAATGACAGTCAGAAGAGGTTTTCTAGGAAGTGATGGGCTAAATCTGAAAACATATATGTATTTGCTTGGTACGTTAAGGAAAGCATTCTAGAGAAAGAGGACAATGTAAGCAAAGTCACAAAGGTGTGAAGTAGCATGACATGCTTTAGGGATGTTGTTGAGTTTCACATGATTGGAAGAGGATTTGAACATAGGTGGTAAGAAATAAGCAATGGCTACAGCAGATAGAGCCCTACATGTTCCTCTATAAGTGAGTCACTAAAAGACAAAGTAAAGATCCACATTTTCTTTCTCATTCCATACACATCCATCTAAGATATATTTCCAGGAATAGTACTCCCGATTTCAAAAGTATTTTTTAGATGAAATATAGAAAGGTCTCTAAAAGTACTTAGAAACAATCTAATACCTACTTCAAAAGATGCTTGAGTATGGTGGGAAGATTTCTAAACACTGGATTTGAATTTATCCTTGTGACTCCCTGGCACTTTTTTCATGATGAACATCAGCTTGAATCGTTTTAGTTCTTATGAAATTTTGCTTATCCACAGAGAGAAACACATAGTGTTGGTTCAATTCCAACATGTAGTTTCTTCCTGAGATTTTGAAAAAAAGAACAAAAATAAGTTATTAAGTTGATGCGGTACCTAAGAGACTTGAAATATCAATGAAAGAAAATGTTTAGGATTGAGCATTTGGAAATATTTAGAAATTCCATACACAGTGGGAAAAATGATGATAGTAGTGATGGTGGGGCCCTAATATAATTTCTCAAAACTTTTCTTGGTCATATGTTCCATTGAACAAGAGGCTACTCTTTATTGCAAACAAGAGAAAACTAAAACATCAATAAAATAAACTTTAAGAAAAGATATAACTCTGTTTATCCTTACACATAAAAAGGTTTGTGAAAGCCTCAATGAAGTACAATAAGCTGAATGAAGTACAATGAGCTGAATATACTTAGCAGGGGGGCTCAATTACACATGTCTAACGTTATAAGGGAGAAAAGGGAAAGACAAGCTGATATAAGGTGCCACGTTCCACCACTTTGAAGCTCTTCCTTTAGATCCTATATTCCTCTATCAGTGGCATACTGAGGGAAGAATCAGAAACATCAGTATTTCTTATTATGGGGGGAAAATCTCATTGAGAATACTGAGTGCCTAGGGAGAGAAGTATCTGAGGTAAATGTTATAAGTGAGCATATTGTCACTTCAAAAATAGTAGATGTTCATCCACATATTTATAGAAATTGATGAAGAATTAACTCAAGGATGAACAAGTTGACCAATGAAATAGACTAAAGGGTCTAGAATCTGATCCGTGTATAATTGGAAACTTTATTTAGAACAGAGCTACTCTTGCAGATAACTATAACAGGAAGGGCTTTTAAAATAAATTATGTTGGATGACTCCTTATGCAAATGAAAAATACTGAACATGAAATGCTACCTTAAGTATATAATGTATTGATTATCTGTTACTGTGCAACAAAGTAGCCCCAAGTAGAGGACTTCAAACAGTAAATACATATTGATTTCACACAGTTTATACAGGTTAGAAATTCAAGAACTGTTTATTTGGTGATTCTGCCTCGGAGTCTTTCATGGGGTTGCAGTCAAATGTTAGCCAAGTGCTACAGTTTTCTGAAAGCATGACTGAAACAGGAGGATCCACTTTTAAGATGGCTTATCTGTACGGCTGTTGTCAAGCAGCTCCTCACTGGCTCTTGGCTAGGGGGTTCTGTTCCTCACTGCGTGGACTACTTTATAGGGCTGTTTGAAGCAGCTGGCTTCTCCCATAACTATCATAATTAGTGATATGGAAGAGAGCAAAATGGAAACTACAATGCCTTTCTTTATCTAGATGCACAAGTAAAATACCATCATTTCTGTATATCCTATTTATCATCCAGGTTAGCCTTACCCAATGTGGGGAAACAAAAATCGACAGTATAAATAAGAGGCAGGGATTATTGGAGACTTTCTCAGAAGCTGGCTGCCACATAAACAAAAATAAATTATAGGTAGATTAGAGAATCCTATAATACTTTTATAAGATAGTCTATGAAAATATATTTATGATCTCAAAGCAAAGATTTCTCAAACAAGAAACCAAATACTCAAATAATAGAGGACAGGATTGATTAAATTACATTAAAAATAAGACTTCTAGGAGCACATGGATGGCTCAGTCAGTGAAGCATCCAACTCTTGATTTGGCTCAGGTCATGATCTCACAGTTTGTGAGATTGAGCCTCATATCAAGCTCTGTTTTGACAGCAAGGAGCCTGCTTGGAATTCTCTCTCTCTCTCTCTCTCTCTCTCTCTCTCCCCCTCACTCTGTCTCCCTCTCCCACTTGCAAGCACTCCCTGCCTCTCAAAATAAATAAACTTTAAAAATACTTCTATTTATCAAAGTGGAAAACAATCATAAATAGAAGACATGATAACAAATTTAATTTAAAAATTTTAATATGTAGAATATATGAAGAACTGCAAACAAACACTGAAAAGACAAACAACCCAGGGGCACCTGACTGGCTCAGTCTGTTAAGCATCTAACTCTTGATTTCAGCTCAGGTTATGATCTCATGGTTTGTGAGTCTGAACCCTGTGCTGACAGTATGAAGACTGCTTGGGATTCTCTCTCCCTTTCTCTCTCTGACAGCCCCCCCCCACCACCACCACCACTCAACAATAAAGATATAAATTTAGAAAAAGAAGGTAAACAATCCAAAAGAAAAATGAACAAAATATTTGAACAAGCCCCTCACTGAAGAAAGAATGCTTTATAAACATAAAAAGATGGTCAACTTCATCAGTAACAAAGAATGTGCAAATTATAGCCAAAGTGCGATGAAAGCCATTTGATTGCACATCCATTTGATTTGCAAAAACTAAAAAATCTGAGGACATCAACTCATGATGATGTGGAGCTATGAAAATCCTTACACGTGGCTAACAGACATGTATAGGGCACAACCAGTTTGGATAACAATTTGGAATTAGGTCATATAGCTGAGGATGTGCCTGCTCAATGACCCAAAAATTCTTCAGAGGAAAATCGTATATATACACCAAAACACATGTGTAGGTGTCTTTGTAGAATCACTATAATAGCAAAAAACTGGAAACAACTCAAATGGCCAACACTAGAGAGAATAAATAAATTATAGGTTATTTATACTACTATATAGTTGTGAGAGGTTGTGTGTCAAGCTGAAGGAAGTTTAACAAAAACAGAGAGACACTATATTATATTTAAATGCCCATCAGTAAGGACGAGAAGATTGATAGCATAAAGAGACAGGTGGAATTTTCCATTTCTTCATTATACATGATGAGAGGTGCAAGAATGGGTGTGTATTTATTTCAAAGATATTTATTGTGTACCTACTCTTTGTCAGGCCCTGTTGTTGATATAAGGGATGTAGGTAGATTTGAAAATTGGGTGATAGGAATTTGATGGAAATCTAGGTAAAGGCTTCCATTTCCTTCTGAGGTAGGTGGTAAAGTCCACTCCTGATCATCAGGGAAAAGCCTTGA
Source organism: Proteles cristata cristata (assembly GCA_017311185.1). Lineage (NCBI taxonomy): Eukaryota > Metazoa > Chordata > Mammalia > Carnivora > Hyaenidae > Proteles > Proteles cristata. Next base: position 1,123,206 of record JAESUZ010005663.1, on the reverse strand, counting down.
GACTTGAGGTTTGAGGGGAATGAAGAGTTCCAATTATGTGGATAACAGGAGAGTAAGGTAACTAAGGAAACAGGTTAGGCAGTGTTGAGAGTCCAGTTAAGGGTGTTGAATTTATAGGCAGAATTTCCAGTTGTTTCATTTTCTCCACCAACGCTCAGTGCCAGTATATTGTTCTAGGTTTTTTTTCCCTGCCAGATTGTGACAAATAGATACCAGGGTAGAAGAATTTAGGACACTGGTAAGAGGTTATTGGAAATGACAGAGGATGGATGCCAGTGAGTTTGATTGTTAAGTAAAATTCTGAAGCAGGGTTTATCATTTAAATGTAAACCAAGAATCAAGTAATATTGCTATACATGTATCTGATGAGGAATATTGGAGTTTAAAACCACAAGTGCCCAGAAGTTAATGCTCAGATGGAAGGAAACTAATTAATGAGAGACAGGTGGTAGAAAGGGTCCTTTCTAGGATATATTTTACCCCCTTCTGTTTAGAGATGCAAAAAGTCCGTGTTTCCTGTGACACTTAAGATGTGTTTCCTTGTAAAACTACAGCCAGGTCAGTAATGCACCCCCTCACGCACCCTCTCATTCCTTTCTTCATCTCTCTGCTTCATTTTCCTTTTACTTCCTTCTTGTTCCCCTGGAATTCGCCTTCTTGATAAAACAGGATGGAACCTTTATTCTTACTATGTTCTTAAGAGTACTCAAAGGAAGACAAAAATGAAACTTTTTTCTTTCTAAATTTGGAGATCTTTTTAGCAATGCAGGAAGGGGAAGGGCAGGGAGGAGATGAGACAGAAATGAGAAGATGCGAAAGGAGCCAATCAGGTAGTATGAAGCTGGGTTCTATTTGCAGTGAGGTAGCAGTGAAAAATCACCAGCAGTGGATGGGATGCCTGAAGGATTTTTAATAACCAGGATGTCTATTATTAGATGTAAGATGATGATCTTCCTTCAATATGAAGTGTCCCCAATCATCTCTTCCCCCCAAATTTAGGAAGTTATATCACATACATATGTGTTTTATAAGTTTTCTTATTTCGTAGCACTATAACAAAAGACTGGGTTTTATATCTGGGTTAAAATGACCTGTAACAGAACCGATATTGTCAGGTGGAAAGGTTATCCATCAGCTAAGCTAATTCAAAGGGCAAAACATTATAGGCCAGAAGGACCAAGAAAATGCTAGACGTTGGCAATTTCTAGAAAATTGGAGAAAAGTTTTATACTAACATAGGCATGAAATGGGATGATGGAAGAAATTTGATTCGGACATTAGGGGGACTGGGGATCCCACACGTCACCTGTGCTGTATATAAAGCTCGTACTTTGTCAAGCAGTGTTCCTCATTAGAGGCGAGTACCGCAATGATACTGATGTTCAGCTGTTTCTTTAAATAAGCACAAAACAAACACGTGAATAAATGCATATGTCTTTTTTAGGGAAAAAAGGATACATTTATTTCTTTAATGAATAAGGATTTATGAAAGTGTATATTGATGCTAGAAGTGAGTTATTATTGATGCTACTTCCAGAAATGAGCTTTTGTTACTATGACTGTCAATACCTAGAAACTACCATTTGAGAGACAATTTATTCAGTTCTGTGCAGCTGAATTAAGCATGCCATAAGCTGTTCACAAAAATCTTTATTTTCAAAAGGTAGTAGTTGGAAGTGTCCATGCTAATCTATTTTTTTTTCAAAATTTTTAAGTGCTTTATTTATTTCTGAGAGAGAGAGAGACAGCGTGAGCAGGGGAAGGTCAGAGAGAGAGGGAGACACAGAATCTGAAACAGGCTCCAGGCTCCGAGCTGGCAGTCAGCACAGAGCCCGACGCGGGGCTCGAACCCACGAACCGCGAGATCATGACCTAAGCGAAAGTCGGACGCTTAACCGACTAAGCCACTCAGGCGCCCTCACGCTAATCTATTATAAGTAGTGTGAGTATTCTCAATAGAGCAAAAAAGGTACCATGTCTCCTAAAAAGACTGTACTATAAATGTTAGAGTTTATTTCTTCTTGTTCTGGTAGATATTTCTACTTTCTAATTTATTAAACAAGTCTATAATACAATCATCTACATTTAACAGGTATAGAAAAAAACTGACGAAAACCTTTCTAAAACCTTTCATAAATCATGCATGCCAGTGAGTTCACAGATACCTGACATTTCCTAAATCAAAGTGACATTGAAGCTGCCTGTCATTTTTAACATGATTCAAAATAACTCATGTAAAACTGGATTATGAGCAATGCAGTAGCACCACACATATTGCTCTCGCAAATAATTTATGTGAAACAAGTATACCTCATTTTTTATGTTTAGACTGAGAAAAGATTTCTTAGTGACACGACAGTGAACTAAGGTCATAGACTGCTGCAAATCAAATGTCAGTTTAAGTTGCTATATTCATCTAGAAATTTATATGATTTAGCAATGTGATTTACTTCTGTCACTAGGTAAAAAAACAACATTTCATTTTTCACTCAGAGTGTAATGGTAGCATTTCGCTTTTTTACAAACACCCTTTGTAATGTGCTATTTGATAAGACAGGAGCCCTATAATTTCCTTTTATGTTATTTAGCAAGGAAACAGTTTGGTGAGGTGGGTAGGGACATAGAACCTAGGATCAGATGCTTTTGGTTTTGCACCCCAAGCACTACCTACCTATGTGAGCTTATAGTTCCATATTTGAGTTTCCTCATATTTTAAATGCAGATACTAAGAGTAGCTACTGCAAAGTATTATTGTGGAAAGTCAATGTTTTATTGATTAGCATTTTGCCTAGAACATAGAAGAACATATCTATCATTATTATCATTATTAACCTTATTTTTTTTTAATTTTTTTAAGTGCTTTATTTCTGAGAGAGAGAGAGACAGTGTGAGCAGGGGAGGGTCGGAGAGAGAGGGAGTCACAGACTGAAACAGGCTCCAGGCTCTGAGCTGGCAGTCAGCACAGAGCCCAACGCGGGGCTCGAACCCACGAACCGCGAGATCATGACCTGAGCTGAAGTTGGAAGCTTTTAACCGCCTGAGCCACCCAGGTGCCCCCATTATTAACTTTAAGGAAAATTAAATATAGTGATCAAAAGTCATTATAATTCTAATATAATTTTTTCCAAACTGTGTATTCTCCCACCTGACATTTCCTGAGTTCTCCTAATCCTTATCTTGTACCTCCTCCTCCCATCCCCAAAACATTTGGGCTCTGTTCTTAATATATTAAATCACATCTAAAAATCATCTCTTTATGCTCTGAATATCTGAGGGCCCATACACAATTTCCTTGTTTTTCTAAAACTTATTCCTTTATGTGATATGTATAGATGAAGCTTTGTTTAATTCTGAAACTTGCTGGCCGTGAACTAATAAAAAGAATGCCATTAAATTCTTTGTATGGTAACCCTTGAAACTGAAAATATGACACAACAAACCAACACTGGCTGGTATTTCATGGCATGTATAATCACAATTTCAAACCTTTCCATTTAAAAAGAAAAAAAAATATTGTTATATTCTTCCAAATGGGTTGTATCAATTGACTGTGTTTAGAGCAGAGGGGACAAGATGGCAGAACAGCATGAAAGTTTTTTTTGCATCTCTCATCCCTGAAATACAGCCAGGTCAACACTAAACCAACCTGCACACCTAGAAAACTGATTTGAGGATTGTCACAACAATCTGCACAACGTGAACCACAGAACTCAGCAGGTACACTGTGTGGAGAGGTGACCTGGGAGAGAGAGAAGCCCCAAAAGGCTGAGAGCTGATATTGCTTGCAGAGAGAGAATGGAGATGAGGGGAGACTATGGGAATGCATCCCCCCTGCCTGAAAGAAGCTGGAGAGAAAAGAAAGAGTATGCAAAGGGCTGAACGAAAAAAGGAAGAAAGGAGAAAGGAGAGGATTTAAATTGCATTGAGACTCTATAAACAGAAGGAGTGCAGAGTCTAAAACTCCACAGCTCAATATCTGGCCCTGGTGGGAAGAGCAAATCCCCAGGAGCAGGGGGTCTGAGGGGTCCTTGGGCCACACGGGGAGAGGCGGCTCCCCTGCTGGGAGGACATATGGTAGAGGCTGTAGGGCTATCCCACATGCAAAGGACCCAGCGGACCCTGGCTGATGCTGGAACAAGGACATTAAGTGGTAAGCCTAGTGCCAGATGTGTATTGTGATTTATCATAATCCCTGAAACACTACTGCTTCAGGATCATGTGAACTTTTTCTGGGGCGGGCTGGCACCCAGTTGCAGTCTTTGGGCATTGGTAGCAGTATGTCCTATAAACATTCCTGGAGGCAGGCAGGCACCAGGCCATTGCTTGGTGACACTCTCCCCCAGAGGGTCAGAACGAGTCAAAGCTGCAGTCCTTCAGAGTGAGGGGTTGGGAAACACAGCCACATCTGAGATAAAATTCCAGAGGGAGGTGCTGCCCGGCAACCTGACGGCTTGGTCACAGATAGTGTAAAAGCGGGGAGTGGACAGAAGCTGGATACAAAGAAGAGGTGCACGATTGCTGGTCAGGGAGAACAGAGTTCTGATACTAGAGACGGGGTAGCTGGGTGATGCCATTTTCACCCCTCCCATGCATTTACATATACACCTACAAGCACCACAACAATCCACCCCAGTAAACTAAGCAGTGCCATCTAGTGGAGAACGAAGCCATTACACTAAGCCCTGTGCAACTGAGCCAACCTCACTCTTCAGGGACACAAGTCTCTCCACCTCCTTACTTCATGGACTATAAAGTGCTTCATAGTTTGACTTATAGGGGAAAACTATGTAATATCAATAGTATTTCAGACTATTCACTGGTCCATCTATTCAAATTTTTCTTTATCTTTTTTTATTCTTAAATACAGAAAGAGAAAATATTTATTTTTACTTCCCATTTTTATTAAAAATATTTTTCTTTAATTTTTCTACTATATTTTTTACATTTTTGTAAAATTTTCTAATTCTATTTTACTTCCATCATTCCATTTCATTCTATTTCATTGTATTCATTTTTTTTTCAAATTTTCAACCTTCTTCCTTTTCTTTTCCTTTTCTTACCTTTCGCTTTTTTCTCTAATCAAGCTCCTTTCAACAACCAGAACAAAACACACTTAGGATCTAGCATCATATATTTGACTTTTTGTGTTGTTCTTAATTTTTAAGTTTTAATTATTTTTACCTTATTAATCCCTTTTCTTCCTTCAAAATGATGAAATGAAGAAATTCACCCCAAAAGAAAGAAGAGGAAGAAATGACAGCCAGTGACTTAATTAACACAGGCACAAACAAGATGTCTGAGCCAGAATTTAGAATCATGATAATAAGAATACTAGTTGGGTTGAAAATAGATTAGAATCCCTTTCTGTGGAGATAAAAGAAGTAAAACTAGTCAGGATGAAATAAAACATGCTATAACTGAGCTGCAATCTTAAATGGATGCCACGGTGGCAAGGATGGATGAGGCAAAGTAGCCAATCAGCAATACAGAGGACAAACTTACAGAGAATAGTAAAGTAGAAAAAAAGAAAGAAACTAAAGCAAAAGAGCACAATTTAAGAATTAGAGAAATCAGTGACTCAGTAAAAAGGAATAACATCAGAATGATAGGAGTCCAAGAAGATGAAAAGAGGAAAAAATGGGTAGAAGTGTTATGTGAGCAAACCATAGTGGAAAACTTTCTTAACCTGGGGGAAAATACAGACATCAAAATCCAGGAAGTACTGAGGACTCCCTTTAGAGTCAACTAAAACTGACCAACAACAAGGCATATCATAGTCAAATTCACAAAATACTCATGCAAGGAAAGAATTATGAAAGCAGCAAGGGGAAAAAAGCCCTTAACCTGCAAGGGAAGGCAGGTTTGCAGCAGACCTGCCCACAGAAATGTGGCAGGCCAGAAAGGAGTGCCAGGATATATTCAGTGTGCTGAACTGCAAAAATATGCAGCCAAGAATTCTTTATCCAGCAAGGTTCTCATTTAAAATAGCAGGAGAGAGCAAAAGCTTCCCAGACAAACAAAAATTATTATTAAAGGAGTTTGTGACCACTAAACCAGCCCTACAAGAAATTTTAAGGGGGACTCTCTGAGAGAAGAAAAGATGAAAAAAAAAAAAAAGACCAAAGCAACAAAGACTAGAGAGGACCAGAGAATACCACCCAAAACTCCAATTCTACAGGCAACATAATGCAATAAATTCATATCTTTCAGTACTCACCCCAGATGTTAATGGTCTAAACGCTCCAATCAAAAGACAAAGGGTAACAGAATGGATAAGAAAACAAGATCCATCTACATGCTGTTTACAAGAGACACACTTTAGACCTAAAGACACCTTCAGATTGAAAGTAAGGAGGGTTAGAGAACCATTTATCATGTTAATGGTCACCAAAAGAAAGCCAGAGTAGCCATACTTACATCAGACAACCTAGACTTTAAAATAAAGACTATAACAAGAGATGAAGAGGGCATTATATTATAGTTAAGAGGTCTATCTACCAAGAACACCTAACAATTGTAAACATTTATGGCCCAAATATGCAAGCACTCAAAAATTAAATCAATTAATCACCAACATAAAGAAACTCATTAACAGTAATACCATAATAGTAGGGGACTTCAACACCTCACTTACAGCAATGGACAGATCATCTAAACAGAAAATCAACAAGGAAACAATGGCTTTCAATGACACACTGTACTGGATGGACTTAACAGATATATTCAGAACATTTCATCCTAAAGCAGCAGAATACACATTTTTCTCCAGTGCACATGGAACTTTCCCCAGAATAGATCACATACTAGGAAACAAATCAGCCCTCAACAAGTACAAAGAGATCAAGATCATATCATGCATATTTTCAGATCACAACACTATAAAACTCGAAATCAACCACAAGAAAAAATTTGGAAAGGTAACAAATACATGGAGACTAAAGAACATCCTACTACAGAATGAATGGGTTAACCAAGAAGTTAAGAAGGAAATTAAAAAGTACATGGAGGCCAATGAAAATGATAACACCACAGCCCCAAACTTCTGGGCACAGCAAAGGCGATCATAAGAAGGAAGTATATAACAATCCAGATCTTCCTAAAGAAGGAAGAAAGGGCTCAGATACACAGCCTAACCTTTTACCTTAAAGAGCTAGAAAAAGAACAGCAACTAAAACCCAAAACCAGCAGAAGACAGGAAATAATAAAAATTAGAGCAGAAATCAATGTCAACGAAACCTAAACAAAACAAAACAAAAACAAAAAACCAGAAAAAAAAAAACAGTAGAAGAGATCAATGAAACCAGAAGCTGTTTCTTTGAAAGAAATAACAAGATTGATAAACCGCTAGTCAGTTTTATCAAAAAGAAAAAGGAAAGGACCCACAAAAGTAAAATCAAGAATGAAAGAGGAGAGATCACAACAAACGCAGCAGAAATACAAACAATAAGAAGAGAATATTATGAGCAATTATATGCCAATAAAATGGGCAATCTGGAAGAAATGGACAAATTCCTAGGAACATACAAACTACCAAAACTGAAACAGGAAGAAATAGAAAATTTGAACATATCCATAACCAGTAAAGAAATCGAGTCAGTAATCAAAAATCTTCAAAAACAGAAGAGTCCAGAGCCAGATGGCTTTCCAGGGGAATTCTACCAAACGTTTAAAGAAGAGTTAACACCTATTCTCTTGAAGCTGTTCCAATAAATAGAAATAGAAGGAAAGTTTCCAAACTCTTTCTATGAATCCAGCATTACCTTGATTCTAAAACCAAAGACCCCACTAAAAAAGAGAACTATTGACCAATTTCCCTGATAAACATGGATGCAAAAATCCTCAACAAATTCTAGCCAACCGGATCCAACAATCTATTAAAAGAATTATTCACCACGACCAAGTGGCATTTATACCTGGGATGCAGGACTGGTTCAATATCCACAAAACAATCAATGTGATACATCACATCAATAAAAGAGAGGGCAAGAACTACATAACCCTCTCAATAGATAAGGAGAAAGCCACCCTTTCTTGATCAAAACCCTCAAGAAGGTAGGGATAGAAATATAATACCTTGAGATCATAAAAGCTATATATTAAAGACCCAACGTTAATATCATCTGCAATGGAGAAAAACTGAGAGGTTTCCCCATAAGGTCAGGAACAGAACAGGGATGTTAACTCTCACCTCTGTTATTCAACATAGTATTGGAAGTCTTAGCCTCAGCAATTAGACAACACAAAGAAATAAAAAGCATTCAAATTGGCCAGAAGGAGGTCAAACATTCACTCTTTGCAGATGACATGATACTCTATATGGAAAAACCAAAAGATTCCACCAAAAAACTGCTGGAACTGATCTATGAATTCAGCAAAATTTCAGGATATAAAATTAATGCACAGAAATTGGTTGCATTTCTACACACCAACAATAAAGTAACAGAAAGAGAAATCAAAGAATAGATCCCATTTACAATTTCACCAAAACCAATAAAATACCTAGGAACAAGTCTAACCAAAGAGGTGAAAAATCTATATACTGAAAACTATAGAAAGCACATGAAAGAAAATGAAGACACACACAAAAAAGGAAAAATATTTCATGCTCCTGGACAGGAAGAACAAACATGGTTAAAATGTCAATACTACCCAAAGAAATCTACATATTCAGTTCATTCCCTACCAAAATAACGCCAGTATTCTCCACAGTGCTAGAACAAACAACTCTAAAATTTGTATGGAACCAGAAGAGACCCGGAATAGTCAAAGAAATTGTAATCATCAAGACAGTATGGTACTGGTACAAAAACAGACACTCAGATCAATGGAACAGAATAGAGAACCCAGAAATGGACCCACAAACATATGGTCAACTAATCTTTGACAAAGCAGGAAATAATATCCACTGAAATAAAGACAGTCTCTTCAGCAAGTTGTGCTGGGAAAACTAGACAGTGACATGCAGAAAAATATACCTGGACCACTTTCTTACACCATACACAAAAGTAAACTAAAAATGGATGAAAGTCCTAAACATAAGACAGGAAGCCATCAAAATCCTCAAGAAGAAAGCAGGCAAATACCTCTTTGACCTTGGCTACAGCAACTTCTTACTCAGCACGTCTCTGGAGGCAAGGAAAACAAAAGCAAAAATGAACTACTGAGACCTCATCAAAATAAAAACCTTCTCCACAGCAAAGGAAACAATCAGCAAAACTAAAAGGCAATGGACAAAATGGGAGAAGATATTTGCAAACGACATGTCACATGAAGAGTTAGTATCCAAAACCAATAAAGAACTCATCAAACTCAACACCCAAAACGCAAATAATCCAGTGAAGAAATGGGCTAAAGATATGAATAGACACTTCTCTAAAGAAGACATCCAGATGGCCGACTGATGCATGAAAAAATCCTCAGAATCACTCATCATCAGGGAAATACAAATCAAAACCACAATGAGATACCAGCTCACACCTGTCAGAATGGCTAACCTTAACAACTCAGGCAACGACAGATGTTGGCAATGACGCAGAGAAAGAGGATCTCTTTTGCACTGCTGGTGGGAATGCAAACTGATGCAGCCACTCTGGAAAACAGTATAGAGGTTCCTCAAAAAATTAAAAATATAACTACCGTAACAACCCAACAATTGCACTACTAGGCATTTATTCAAGGGATATAGGTGTGCTGTTTCAAAGAGACACATGCACCCCAATGTTTATAGCAGCACTATCAACAGTAGCCAACGTGTGGAAAGAACCCAAATATCCATCAATGGATGAATGGATAAAGAAGATGTGGTATATATACATATATACAATGGAGTATTATTTAACAATCTAACAGAATGAAATCTTGCCATTTGCAACTGTGTGGATAGAGCTAGAGGGTATTATGTGTCCTCAAAGGGCCCCATGCAGGGCTTGAACTCATGAAGTGTGAGATCATGACCTAAGCCAAAGTTGGATACTTAACCGACTGAGCCACCCAGGTGCCCCTGGAGGGGAGGATATTTTTTTTGTATTATAGTGCTACCTCTAAAATTTGGGGAACAGAGAAGAGATGAATAAATATTAGGTAGACAACCAGCAATGTCTGCTACCTGGGTCAAAAAACCTTTACTTCACTTACAGAGAATGATACAGCAACATGATCATGCCTCCAAAGTACACTGGCCTTGGCCTAATAGGGAATTTTATTTAGTAATATCAAGTTACAAAAAAATAACAAGAGGAAGTTCAAGATTTAAAAAATTCTCACAGAAGGCTAGAATAAACCCTTTGGTACCAGATTGGTGTCAGAAACTTCAATATGAATTCATAACCACCTACCTACCTATCCATCCATCCATCCATCCAACCATCTATCCATCCACCCATTCACCCGGTATTTGTCTACAGCTGGAGAGTTAGAGATAATTATAGATATACGTGTATACATAGGTAAACATACATACGTGTTTCCTAGTTCTATCTGCTAAGAGGGCCAAGAAGTAGTGACACCGGTAGCAATGAGTGCACCAAGTGTGGAAATCTTAGTTTCTAAACCCAATTCGCAAATAGTAGCAAAGAAGCTTCTTGGAAAAATGGTTGACTTTAGAGCTGGTACAGGGTAAATATTAGAGGAGCCTGGAGTATTTTGCAACGCCAAAAAGTAAGGAAGTACTTAAGAAAGCAAAAGAAAAGGGGCATATCAAAAGGTCACAGAAACAAATTTCGAAAGAGATCCCCATGGCCAAAGATGGAATGATTTGGGCAGCAAAATAAAGCAGTATTGGATTATACTCAAAGCACAAGATATATGCAGGTCCATACTGACATAAAGAAACCATTGAATAAACAAATCGATGGGGGAGAAGAGATACATCTTCCTTATGGAAAATTCCAAATAACGTGTGCAGATACTCTGCCATCCAGCAGGTGGAGCATAATTCTCCACGTCCCCTCTCCCCCACCTTTAGTGTGGGCTGGACATAGTGATCCTCTTCCAAATAACAGTGCAAATTAAAAAAAGGAAAAAACAGCAACTTTACAGTGGAAAACTTTGCAAGCACTATTGTAACCTCGTGACTGAGGTCGCCTAAGCAGCAGTATCATATGGTGTGGTCTCTGTGATATGATGTGATGAGAGGATTCTGTCATCTCCTTAGTATTCCACACAAAGCCTCCAGTCTAGTCATAAGAAAAACATCAGACAAAACCAAACCTGGGGACAATTTACAGAATACAAAACTGTCAAGGTCATGAGAAACAGGGAAATTTCGGGAAACTGTCACAGACCAGAGGAGACTAAGGAGACATGACAACTAAATGCAATGTGATGTCCTGGATAGAAATCTAGAATATAGAAAAAATATTATTAGGAAAATAGAATAAAATTTGGAGTCTAGTTAATACTGATGTACCAAATATTAGTTTCTAAATATTGACACAGTTAACATGGTAGTGTAAGATAGTAACATGACAGGAAATTCAGTGAAGGGTATATGGAGATTCTTTATACTATCTTTGGAATTTTCTGTTAATCTATAATATTCCAAAATAAGACATTTTTAAGAATCCCTGCTTAGCTACAATTGGATATGATACTAGCCTGTTAAAGAGATATTAAAATGACATGATGAACTTTTAATTAATAATCTCCAAAGCATCTGAGGATGCGGAACTACAAATAGCCTGAGCTACTTACAGTTATTTCATTAATACTAGACTGGTTCAGGTTCTAGATCCTAAGGAAACAGAAGCCCAAGTGTAGTAAGTGCTCCTAATGAGATTTCTGGAGAACACTAACCTTTACAAGGTCAAGCAAAAGCTGTCAGCAAGGTGCAGTTAATCATCTGTTGTCTTCTTCAACTTAAGATATTTGTAGTTAAAAACCTATGCTTACAAAACAATTTTTTATCAAATCCTATAAGTTATTTCCCCCACAAAATCATAGAATTACCTTGAGAAATCTCATCTAAAAATTTCTTCTACTTAAGAATATGCATTTTTAGGGGCGCCTGGGTGGCTTAGTCGGTTAAGCATCCGACTTTCGCTTAGGTCATGATCTCGCGGTTGTGGGTTCGAGCCCCGCGTCGGGCTCTGTGCTGACTGCCAGCTCAGAGCCTGGAGCCTGTTTCAGAGTCTGTGACTCCCTCTCTCTCTGACCCTCCCCTGCTCATGCTGTCTCTCTCTCTCCTAAAAATAAATAAAAATATTAAAAAAAAAAAAAAGAATATGCATTTTTAGAGCAGCAACATTGGCAATCAGCTAAGATTAGTGTACGGAATCAGTACATTAGGATTTTAATCTTACTTTACCATTCATTCTTTCAATGACCTTGAGAAATTTATTTGATATGTTCTTTGGCCACCAAATGAGATTGATGAAATTCTCTAGGTTAAAAAAAACTACAATTACGTAATTATCAAAAAGCAACTGAAAATAGTGTTAAATAAAAATATCTATTGTGGAAGGACATTATACCACTTTGTGATGATGAAAAATATATTTATTTTTTCTGATTTCTTATTTATTAACAACAAAATTAGATGCCAGTAACAACAAAATTGTCCTTGCTGAGTAATGGAACCAAATGTAGTAATGAATGAAAAATAAAGTTAATCTTCAAAAATATACCCCTCCAAAAAAACACACTCCAATTATTTTTTTTTCTGCTGAATAGACTTCTTCCAGAAACCCAATATGAATTTAAATACTCTAGGTTACAATTACTACGTAAATTGAGCTTCAACCTTTAAAACTTTCAAGAAATTTAAGTGTCTTTTGACTGTCAATAAAAACAGTAAAAGAAAGAATCTTTCCAAAATATATCAACATCCTTATTTTGGTCTCTGAGTTTGAACTAACTCTGGGGAGGTATTTGAGTTCTTCTTCTGCCCTCAAAGAATGTAAGTGTGGGGGTTACGTTCAAGAACTGGAATGTATGGGGTGCCTGGGTGCCTCAGTCAGTTAAGCGGCAGGCTTCAACTCAGGTCATGATCTCGCGGTTTGTGGGTTCGAGCCCCATGTCAGGCTCTGTGCTGATAACCAGCTCAGAGCCTGGGGCCTGTCTTCGGATTCTGTGTTTCCGTCTCTTTCTGTCCCTCTCCTGTTCACGCTGACTCTCTCTCTCTCAAAAATAAATAAAACATTAAAAAAAAAAAGAACTGGAATGTATAATTCAAGAGACTTCAGAGGGGCAGCCAAACTTATTCATTATGGATTTTGCCACCTTACAGGGGCCCACAAGAGGGCACTCTTTTGCTGAGATTTTTCTACACGTTTTAAGGCTAAAACAGATATTATAAGGAAAATTGGTAACACTTATACAAATATATGTTTTGTTTTCCATGGTGATTTCAATTTTATCATCCTAATCAATCTCTTCCTTTGCTATCTTTCTACAGGTATGGTTCTCAAAAAATAAAAATAAAAATAAGCTGCACGGTTCTGCAGTATGAAGTATATTCACATTGTGCAACCATTGTCGCCATCCATCTCCAGAACTGTTTCATCTTCCCAGACTGAAACTTTGTACCCATTAAACAGCCTCATTTCCCCCTCTCGACAGCCTCTGGAAACCACCAGACTTTGTGTCTCCATGACTTTGATTACTGTAGGTACCTCATTTAAGTAGAATTAAACAGTATTTGTCTTTTCGTGACTCATTTATTTCCTTTTGCATAATTCTTCAAAATTCATTCCTGTCGTTCTAGATGATTCTTTTTTAAAAATTTTTTAATGTTTTATTTATTTCTGAGAGAGAGAGAGAGAGCATGAGCAGAGGAGGGTCAGACAGAGAGGGAGATACAGAATCTGAAACAGGCTCCAGGCTCTGAGCCAGCTGTCAGCACAGAGCCTGACACAGGGCTCAAACTCACGAACTGTTGAGATCATGACCTGAGCTGAAGTCAGATGCTTAACCAACTGAGCCACCCAGGCACCCCTGTTCTAGATCATTCTTAAGAGAATCTTTCTCTATCCTCACTAAGTTCCCAAAGCTTTAGAAAAACAAAATTAAACGAGGCTCATATTATTGGCACTTCTATATTTGCGCCAGATCCTTATCGGTCTAATATCCATTTTTTTCTCCATTTGTTCACATCCCTCAACTTTCTAACTCATTGTTATTTGGTAAGTCAAATTCACTACCAGCTGCGCTACTAAGTTCATCACAGAAATTCATGCCTTACCACAGGTTTCAATTCTCATTTAAATGATTCATCATTCTACATTTGCAGTTGAATGTAGTGGCACTTTTTTCTTTTTTAGTGGTAAATGTTATATAAAGTGACAGCACAAAAAAGCAAACATAATTGCCTGTAAAATATTTTCCTGGTCCGGTTCTAGTGAAGCTGGCTGGAGGAGGAGGGTGGTGGCCCCTCCCAACTGATTACTTGCTTGTCATCAATAAGCATGGCCAGGCCTAAGAGGAATACTCAAGATGATTTTTCTCCCTCACCTACTGCTATATCCTTTTAAATAAAGAAACAAAAAAAAATATATGTCAAGTTCCTCACACAACAAGAGAAGAAAGTTATCAGCTGGGAAAATTTTAACCAGCTTAATGAACTCTAACACTAAACGATCTTCATTATTATCATTTTCCTTTTTCGCATTCATGTTTCCAAATATATAACATGCACACAATAATCAAACAAAAAGACCCACAATGTTTTCAGGGTCCACTGTACCATTAAGAAAATGAAAGAGATATTTTTGGAGTAGCAGACTATAATACTGTAATGAAGTTGGCTGGAGAATACCATAGCAACCACCTTATGGGAATCAGAGAAATTACTCCAGAAATATGAAACACCTGAAAGCTCCGTGTGGGTGCCCCAGTCGCTTGATCCAGCCATCCTGGAGGAGGTCGTCAGAGGACATGACTGCTGATTGACCTCTGAGCTCAACTCCAGCTATCAGAGGCTATGTATTACCTCTTTCCCTGTCCTTCAAGTATACCTCCTGCCCACTCTTCTCAAGTTACGAGCCACTTGAAGAACACAGCTGTGAGAGAGCCAACTCTTGCTGAGACCCTCTACACTACATGCATGTGACTGAGCCCAGGTAAGGCCTCTGTATAAACTTTTATGTTTTTGGTGGGTGGATGTGAGGATCTGCTTGGTGAAGACCAGCCTCATATGTAAACTTTCCTTGGTTATTAAAACTGCCACCTGCCAATCTGAAGTGGCCTGCCTCTTTCTTCGGTCCCTTTCTCCCCGGTGTACAGGGCCTAGTTCAGGTTTTCCCTGGGGAACTTCCATAGTTGCAAACCAATAAAGCACTTCCGATGGCTTCTATTGTTATGTATATAGTAAAAGGACACTCAGAAATTGTTTGAGAAAACATTTGGTACCAGAGAGGTAAGCTAAATGACAGCTTGTGATTTCTTGAAAAAGACATGTTCATCTTTACTGATTTTTGAAGTTAAAGAAGGAAGGTGCCTCCCCAAAGAAAAGACAATTGTAGAAGAAGGTGTCCAAAATCCATAATCATATCATCAATAAGCATGGCCAGGCCTAAGAATAATACTCAAAATGATTTTTCTCAAAGAATCTACTTAAGGAGTAAGCTATATAGGTATCCCTCCATCTCACTCCTATGTTTTGTTTTTTTGTTTGTTTGTTTGTTTGTTTGCTTAAAATAACAGAAATTTATTCTCTCATGGTTCTGGAGGCTGTAAATCCAAAATCAAGTGTCGGCAGGGCTGTGCTTCCTCTGAAGTTTCTAGGGGAGAATCTTTCCCTGAATCTTGCCTTTCCAGAAGGTGGATCCAGGTATTTCTTGGTGTGTGGCTGCAGAACTCCAATCTCTGCCTATGTTTTCATATGGCCTTTTCTTCTGTGTCTGTCTTCTGTTTCTTATAAGGATACTTGTCATTGGATTTAGGGCCTGCCCAGATAATCCAGAATCACCTCCTCATCTCAAGCCCCATAATTTAAGTAACTTAATTATATCTGCAAAGATCCTTTTTCCAAATAAGGCAACATTCAGTCTTTTACCACATAAGGTAATATTCATAAGTTCTGGAGATTAGGAAGTAGAGATATCTTTTGGACGTGGATATATCTACTACCTTTGGTAATTAAAAAAGAAAATTGGCAATTTTTTAAAAGTTGGAAGCTTAATTGATTGTATTTTCTCCTGTCACTCCTGTGTTTTTTGTCTGCTTTGTTTGTGTGTTATTTTGGGGGGAAGGGAAAAAAAAACCCTGCCTTGGTCCTTTTAGGAAATCCTGATCTTTGATGGAATAGTTTCTGAAATCTTTTCATATTCCCAATCCCTGATTATTCTGGCTAAGATTAACAGGCTAACCAAAAATAAACTCTCCCAAATGTTATCTAGTTCAATGTTGATCTCCTAGAGAAAAAAATATATAATTAGTGATAATTAATCATAGAGGCTTTTCTTGATAAGAATATTTAAACCATGGCTCAAGGCTCAAATTAGGCAGAGTTACTCATACGTCATAAATTTTTTTTTGTTTTTTTCTCCCCTCTTCTATAAAAGAACTAGAATCTGGTTTACAGGCTGAAATGAGGGTTTTAAATGGAAATAAAAACCTTTGCTTTTTAAGCTCCATATTATATGTGATTACATTTCTGGGCCAGTTGTATTTGCTAGAAGCTTCAGTCATTCCAATGATAGGGAAGAGAGACTTTTAAAAGGACTGAATAGTTAGTGATCTAGACATAGCTTTAAATTTTGGAAACTTATTTGACTTTATAGTTCCATTAAAGGCAGAATGCTCTCTTCTTTTGAAGATACCAGGAAGTTATTTTAGGATCTGACAGGTTTAAATTTTCTGAACCACTGATTAATAATAATTGCTAGCATGTACTTAATTTATGTAAGGTGCATTTACACAAATATTATGCAGATTGTCTCATGTACTTTTCAAAATGACCCCGTAACATAGCATCAAGGAAACTGAAGTTGTAAAGGTTAACTTAGTAGCTTACATATAATTGAAGAATTAAAACACAAGCCAAGGGAGCCTCACTCAATACTGGTTCTGAGCTCATAACATGTCATGCTGCCTCCTTCGGAGTACTTTAAGCAAAAAGGTTTTTGCTCATACTATTTTTGCAATTAAATAACTGCTTTATGACTTTGGGCAAAGCACTTGACCTGACTTCCAATCTGTACGATGAGGGTCTCAGGTTAAATGATTTCTCAAGTCTCTATTCTTTCTTTTGGCAGGAGAGAGTCCTCCTGCCGACTGAGGTCATTTTTCTTTCAATGGCTGGCAGAGTGCCTTTGGCTCACCTGGAATTCGCAGTTTAGCAAAGCCAGTAGACTAGGAAGTCTGTTTCACTCCACCAGCCAGGAAAGAGCAGGTGGCTCGAGATTTCTCATGTTCTGGGGGAAGCTATTTGTCAGTGATCACCTAGATAACTTTGGAATCGTTGCAACAACAGCTCTTGCTTGGCATGGGATAGGTTTGGATGCTAATTGCTGCCTCATCTGTGAGCATTTCAGCTCTTGTTTCACATAGAAGCCTGGTGAATATAAAACTAGAGGGAAATAACTTAAAAAATAACTGAATCAGCAACCTGGAATTTTACTTTCTCTCCTTCCGGTTAAAGACTGTTTTTAATAAAAAATACTCCACTGGTTGTCTGAAGATTTAAGACAGAAGTGGGATGAGATACTTGATCATGCGGTTGCTGTGCAACCACTTTCCAATCATATAGGTCCCTACCATAGTAGGGATATGATGGAGGTGATAAAGTGGGCTCCCACAGCAAGCGCGTGGAAGATATGTGCCATGTGACAGAGCCACAGTCTGAGATCTACAGTTGGAGAATATTTGGGTAAGAGAGAAATGGCACAAATTGCAAAGGTATCCACTGATAGCAAGAATGTAGGTCTTACATTATACAGTTGGATGGGCATATTCTTGCCTGAAATGACCTTAGTTTCAAGGAAGGGAAACCCACATATTGGGCCTTTGAAACAAGATTTGCTTTAACTGAATTTCAGGGAAGATGAAAAAAGATAAAAAGGAAACAAAGAGTACGGTATGCCTTATGCTTATTTAATAAGCCTTGCCAAATTTAATCTTTTTTTTTAAAGTTTATTTATTTATTCTTGACAGAGAGAGAGAGAAACAGCAGGGGAGGGAAGGGGGTGCGGAGAGAATCCTAAGTAGGCTCCACGCTGTCAGCACAGAGCTCCGCACAGGGATTGAACTACCAAACTGAACCGTGAGCTGAAATCAAGAGTCAGACTTAACCAACTGAACCACCCAGGTGCCCCTCCACAGCAATTTTGTAAGGTAGGTGGTACTAATCTCA
Organism: Proteles cristata cristata; assembly: GCA_017311185.1. Lineage (NCBI taxonomy): Eukaryota > Metazoa > Chordata > Mammalia > Carnivora > Hyaenidae > Proteles > Proteles cristata. The sequence goes on along the minus strand of JAESUZ010005663.1, from coordinate 1,104,917 downwards.
TAGTCTAAGTGAGAAAATGGAGACCTAAGAGGTTTCCAGTAACTTGCTCAAGATTTATAAGTGGGAGTAAATCTGGGATATGAGCACACAAGCTATGGCTCAAATCTAATGTTTTTCTCACTATATTGTGCTTGGTAGGTGTTGAACTTGCAGATTGGATATATGTGGGGAAATCTCTGTAATTTGTAATTCAGAATATCCAGTTAGATTTAGGAAGTGCCTATAGAAAGTAGAACTAAAATACATTTAGAGAAAAACAGTAAAAAAATCCATTTCCAAAATACTGTTTTTTTCTTCTAACTAAAAAAAAAACAGGTTCTATCAGTACTTGGGCTTAAAAATACATCTGTTCTACCACCCATTTTCCCTCATTTTTGCTTTAAAAATCTGTTGCTCAGTAAAGTAAACTTATAATTGTCATGACATTTATAGTAGAATTGAGAATACTATGTATTCTTAGTTTTACTGAAATGAGTTTTGATTTGAAAAATAATTTTAAGAAGACATAAAATAAAACCATCTCCAATATCATTTATTTATTTTCTTTTTTGAACATTTGAAATTTTTGTAAGATAGAAAATCAAAAATGGGACAAGAAAACTGGTTTCTCAAACAAGAAAAGTCAAGTTACAGAAATGCTGTCCCTGCTGCCTTGCAAATTTTCCTGAAGATAGTTTTAGTAATTAATGTTCCCTGAATACCATCAATGTCTATTTAACTTTAAAAACCACTTAAGTCTTTATAGTTAAATATGAAATAAGATATTGGACATAAAGTGCCAGTTATAGCATCAGTAGTGATTTAGATTTTCTTTTTTGTACTTTTCTTCTTTTGCTTTAAGTTGATTTATTTTGAGAGACAGAGAGAGCAGAGGAGAGGCAGAGAGAGAGGGAAAGAGAGAATCCCATGCAGGTTCTGTGCTGTCAGCACAAAGCCCGATGTAGGGCTTGAACTAACAAGCAGTGAGATCATGACCTGAGCCAAGAGTCAGACACTTAACCAACTTAGCCACCCAGGCGGCCCAGTGATTTATATTTTCTAGATATTTTTTATAGACCTATTTTATCATCACTATAGAGAATTTAGAAAATACCAGCAAGAAAGAAGAAAATAAATATTACCTGGAATCCCACATTAGGGAGCAGGCCTATATGTCCTTTTAGTTTTTTCAATGAATATATTCACATATTTTTATAGAAATGGAATTATATGCTGTTTTGCAACTTTCCTTTCCCACTTTACAACATGTTGTCAATATTTTTAATATTATTGGATGTTTTTCTGTTATATAACTTTAATTATAGCATAGTTTCTACTCTATGAGCATACCACCATTATAAAACAATTTATTATTGGACATTTAGATTGCATTTTTATCTATTATGAGCGAATTTATGATATATACAAATCTGTCTCTTCTTCTTCCTTTTTTCCCCTTTGGTTATATTAGTTGTATTTGGGGGTTTTTTTGGTTTTGTTTTTTGTTTGTTTGTTTTGTTTTGCTTTGTTCTGCTTTGTTAGTCTTCAGTTTGGGGAAGAGGTACCAAAATGTTTTACTGAATTCTGCACGTAAAATGATAGTGACTTTCCTCTGAACTCTCAGTTCCCTCTGAACCTCGGCAACATTTCTTTCTATTGTACATTTAATTATTCTGCTGTTGCAATTGTATTGATCTTTCTTTTAGACACATGGGCATCTGTATGTTTTCATCTGTCATGTCTAGAACCTTCTGAACTTGTCAAGTGTTCTCTACAGCCACTGTGGTGTAGACAAGTGTGTTCAGAGCAGCTGTGGTGGAGCTTGCTGGAGAGGCACGATCTCAGACCCTAGACCCACTGGATCAGAACCTCAGGTGACCCCATGTACACTAAATGTGAGAAACATACTCTACGCTGATTACATTTTCTTCCATATACATCCTGCTGTTTCCAATCTTTAGTGTAGGTTTTAATTTAGTCATTGTATTTTGGGCTTCCTTCTAATTAGAAACATTCTAATCTCAGCATGTTAGTCTGCTCAAGCTTCCATAATAAAATACCACATACTGGGTGGCTTAAACAACAGAAATTTATTGTCCCACAGTTCCAGAGGCCAGAAGTCCAAGGTCAAGATCCCAGCATTGTCGTTCCAGATGAGTTCTCTCTCTTTTGGCTGGTCGCCTCCTTCTCACTGTCCTCACATGGCCTTTCTTCTGTACACACGCAGAGAGTGGAGCAAGTTCTCCAATGTTTCTTCTTATAAGGACACTGATTCTATCGGATTAGGGCTTATGACCTCAGTTAATATTAATTACTTTCTTAGAGGCCCCATCTCCACAAAGAGCCACATTGGAATTTATGGCTCCAACATATGATTTGGGGGAGGTTACATTCATTCCGTAATTCAGCATTTGTCCTTTCCATTTTATTGTGTTCATCTTCCCTTTTCTTCTCATTCTATTACTTTTCCATTTCATAGTGTTGCTTGTTGGTTTATTATTTTTCTCTGATTCTCTTTTCATAGAAGTCATGAGTCCTTTGTTGATAATACCAGCTTATTGAAATTTTCTCTAGAATTTTGTATTTTTAGAATTTTTTTCTCTAGGGGCGCCTGGGTGGCTCAGTCGGTTGAGTGTCCGACTTTGGCTCAAGTCATGATCTCACGGTTCGTGGGTTCGAGCCCCGCATCAGGCTCTGGGCTGACAACTAGCTTGGAGCCTGGAGCCTGCTTCAGATTCTGTGTCTCCCTCTCTCTATGACCCTCCCCTGCTCATGCATTGTCTATCTCTCTCTCAAAAATAAAAAATAAAATATTAAAAAAAAGAATTTTTTTCTCTAAACATTTTAGTTGTCTCAAATTCATTTTTTATTAACATATAATTGGCATATAACAGTATGTTTTAGGTGTACAACATAATGATTAGATATTTGTATGTATTGCAAACTGATCACCACAGTATGTCTAGTTAACAGCCATTACCACCCATATTTAGAAATTTTTTTCTTTTGATAAGCACTTTAAGTTCTCTCTTAGCAACTTTCAAATATGCAATATAGTGTTATCAACTACAGTGACCATGCTGTATATTACATCTCCACAACTTATTTATTTTATAACTGGAAATCTGTATCTTTTGACCACCTTCACCCATTTCCTCTACCCCTCACTTCTGCCTCTGGTAACCACCAGTCTGCGCTCTGTATATATGAGACTGGGTTTTTGTTTTTATTTTTGTTTTAGATCCTACAAACAAGTGAGAGCATATGGCATTTATCTTTCTTTGTCTGACTTATTTCTTTTAACATAATACCTTGAAGGTTTACCCATGTTGTTGAAATCACAGGATTTCCTTATCACTCTTTTTTCTACAGCAAAACTCATTCCCCTTTCTCCCAGAATCACTAGAATCCCCCTCCCCGCTTATGTCTCTAAATCAAGGAGCTATCACCAGTTCCCCCTACCTGCTAGGAGATTCTGCCTTTGTGTATTCATTGGAGTATAGATTAGGAGATGTAACTGACTTTCCTAACAAAAAGTGAATTACATAAAGAGAATTACATAAAGTGAAGAGACAGAGGAATATGTCCCAAATGAAGAAGCAGGAAAAACCTGCTAAAGCTCTAAATGAAATGGAAATGAACAATATGCCTGATAAAGAATCCAAAGTGAACATCATAAAGACCCTCATGGGACTTGTGAGATTCTTCACTTGGTGAGACCTTCAACAAAGAGAAAGAAAATATAAAAAGGAATCAATCAGAGCTGAAGTACTCAACACCTGAAAGTAAAAGTATAGTGAGGTGAATCTGTAGCAGATTTGAGGAGACAGAAAAACAAATCAGCAGCTGGAACACAGAGTAATACAAAGCAACCAAGATGAATAGTAAAAAGAACACAGAATAATGAGCACTGAGAACAGGTTAAGGGTACCCAGTAAATACTATCAAGTGTAATAACATTCACATGATGTGTATCCCAGAAGGAGAAGAAAGAGAGAAGAGGCAGAAAAATGTGAAGAAATCATAGCTGAAAGTTTCCCAAATCTGAGAAAGGAAACAGATATCCAGATACAGATAGATACAGCAACCCCAATACAATCAAGCCAAAGGGTTTCACACCAAGACACATAATCATTAAAATAGCAAAAAAAAAAAAAAAAAAAAAAAGTAGTAATAAAAACAGAGTTTTAAAGCAGTAAAAGAAAAAAAAATAGTTACATACAAGGGAAACCTCAGAAAGCCATTGGCAGAAACTTTGCAGGCCAGAAGAGAGTGGCATGATGTTTTCAAAATTGTAAAAGAAAAAACACCCTGGAATTAAGTTCCTCAGATAAATAAATGTTAGAGAGGTTCATTATCACTAAACCATCCTTACAAGGTCCGTTAAAGGGAATTCTTTCAATGGAAAAGAAAGGGCATAATCAGGAGCACAAATATTAGGAAAGGACAGAATTTTACACGAAAATGGAAATATAATGAAAATAGTACATTAATCATTTATAAAGGCAGAGAATGGAAGTCAAAGAATTGAGGTAAATGATAACCATATATAGGTGTAAATAGAACCATGAGAAAAGCAAAGCAAAACTGTTGAGAGTGGTGTCCTTTGGGAAATGAAACTAAGCCTGTACAAGACTGGTCTGCATTTTCCACCTTTTGAAATTCTGACTTAAAAAAATTAACTTTGAAAATACATTATTTCTAATATTTTTAAAAAAGTTAGCTCTAAAGTAATCTGGAGAGTATGGAGAGGTATGGAGTATGGAAGAAGTCATTCACAAATAACTTCAAATATACCTTTTTGTGTATAATTTTAGGATATAGTTATTTGTACATTTGCTTAGATTTATAAGAATTTAAATTATTTTATGCTACAGACACAATGGTGAATAAAAATCACCCCCTTTGACTTTAAAACTTATCAACTAATCTCACCTTTTCTTCTACTTTTCATCACTATTAGTGTGTTATAGCATCCTTTTTCTAAAAAATGAAAGGGAGAGAGAAGGAGAAGGGAGAGAGAGAAAGAGGGCTAAAGGTTAAATAGAAGTTTGAAAGCAGCATATGTAAGGGGTAATCATGCAGAATAGAGACAAGAGAAGCCAAAAATAGCATGTATTGCTATTAAGAACAAAGCTTACATTTAAAATAGTGATATTTCACATCGTGACTATTTCACATCAATAACCAAATAAGCCCCCTAGGCGCCCCTTCCTTTCAATCTTAAAAGTCTATCCCCATCACCTCTCTTTCCTTCTTTTTTGTTATTATTAAAAAAATTAGTTCAAGGCCAGGGATTCATTCAAGTAAAATAATCAACATTTAAGAGCTAAAAAATGATTGAAATAAATAGAAATCCTTTCACTTTATTTCTTTGTTTATATCCATCCTCCTTCCATATGTGACAGACTTTTTTTTTTATTAATTTTTTTTTTTTTAATTTCTAGGAGAGAGAGAGAGACAGCGTGAACAAGGGAGGGTCAGAGAGAGAGGGAATCACAGACTCTGAAACAGGCTCCAGGCTCTGAGCTGGCAGTCAGCACAGAGCTGGACATGGGACTCGAACCCATGAACTGCGAGATCATGACCCAAGAGAAAGTCAGACGCTTAACTGACTAAGCCACCCAGGCGCCCCATGTGACAGACTTTTTTTTGAGATAACTTCCTTCCTCAATAAAATAAAATTATTCTTTTTTAAAAGCATGATTTTATAAGTACATTGAAATATTTGACTAAATTGTCTAGTATTACAAATATGGCCTTTTACCTTCCTAATTTTAGAGTAAACATATTTTTTTCTTAAAGACATCTTAGATCTTAATATTCTGACCACTTTTTCCAAAGTTTATTTATTTATTCATAGTACTTTATAAATCTAGAAAGAATGATTAGCTGCTCCCCAATTTTTGTTTCTATGTGAAAGCTCCCAATGTCACAAGAAGAAACTAGCTAAGAATATAGCCTTGTGATGGCTTCACCAGAGGTTAATTTGTATATAAGTTGTATTTAAAAAAGAAAATTAATATATAAATTATTGTTCTAGGGTAAATTTATTTTACTGGTAATGCATATTTGTTTTTAAAAGACAATTTTGTATTCTTTAATGAATGAAAAGACTGATATTTCAATTTTATATTTTGACACTAATACTTTCTGATTTGTTTTTATCAACATAACATTCAATCAATTTAGGTTGAATTTCATCAGTGATATGGAGGAGATTGATATAAGGTAAGATTTTCAATTAGGAAGTAATAATGGGAGCAGGCGTTTTATTTTCAAAATTGGAGCCAAAGATAATATTCTAGTTTATAACCAATCTCTGGTGAACATTCTAAGAATAATGGTTAAGAATATTTTGAAATATGAAACAGAAAAGAAAATAGATTTTTGGCTTAGGGCACACCATGTCTGTGAAGTTAAATAATTAATATCTCATTCTGACCAATTTCAGAGATCACTGACTCTCGTTGCTGAGCTCTCCAGTTCATTGGCCACGGAAACATAGCAGAAAAGCTTTTGTAGATTTTTCTTATCAAACTGTAGAAGCAGAAATGCAGGAAAGAAACAGGAAAGTTCTCAGTTTCCAATATTTAGCCTTTCTTATTCCATTGGGATAAAGCCGTTCTTCCATTTGAGGAAGAGTTGGAAGGGAAGAAACACTTCCAAACTTCATCTCCAATTTATTCCTTTTTCCTTCCTGTGTTCACTTTTTAGAGCTGCTGTAACCAACTGAGTGGTTTAAACAACAGAAGGTTATTCTCTCACAGTTTTGGAGGCTAGAATTCTGACTCCTGGTGTTGGTAGGACTGTGTCCCTTCTGAAGGCTGTAGGGAACAATGCTTCCTTGCCTCTTCGCAGCTTCTGGTGGCTGCTGGCACACCTTAGTTTGCAGATACTCTAGCTCCCCCTGTGCCTCCATCTTTACATGGTGTTCTTCCCTCTGATGTTAATCTCTGGGGCCAAATTCCCCTCTTCTTACAAGGAAACTCGTCATTGGCTTAGGGTCTACCCTAATGCATCGTGACTTCACCTTAATTTGATTACATCTGCAAAGATACTGTTCCCAAATAAGATCACATTCCAGGGGACTGGGGGTTAGGACTTGAAGGCGTCTTTTTGGGGAGACACAATTCAACCATACTCTCTAAATGTAGAGGTGCTGATTCTGATTACATAACATTTGACATTCATTGGTGCACATTTAATATTGGCAAGGTTTTTTTTTTTTTTTTGCCTCAAGGTTAAGGCTTAAAGATATACCATGCTCATTTATTTTCTTCATCTAGGCATAAGTGACTACTGTGTATTTGGCTGAGCAGTATTTATATCTAGTAGGCCTACCTACCACAGTAATAGAGGATCACTGCTCTCTGACTTTTTCTGTACCTGGGTGAGCAATTCAGGTTGGGTGTAGTCTATAGAATCAGCTGCCTTCACCTCTGAGGGAATAGAATAGGAAACTACCTTACCTTCAAATCTGAATGGCATTCTCTAATGCAGTTTATCTGAAGCATCAAATTTATAGAGATTAAAGCATGCTTGTCTAGGGGCGCCTGGGTGGCTTAGTCAGTTAAGCGTCCGACTTTCGCTTGGGTCATGATCTCGCGGTTCGTGGGTTCGAGCCCTGCGTCGGGCTCTGTGCTGACTGCCAGCTCAGAGCCTAGAGCCTGTTTCAGTCTGTGACTCCCTCTCTCTCTGACCCTCCCCTGCTCACGCTGTCTCTCTCTCTCTCTCTCTCCTAGAAATAAATTAAAAAACATTTAAAAAATAAAATAAAATAAAGCATGCTTGTCTAGTTTGATCATGTTGTACCTCATTTCCCATTGGGTTGTGATCCTGTGTATGGTCCAGTACACAATATGTATAACTCACTGAAGCTGGCTTCTATCTTATTTCTGTAGCATCTGTTCTCTAAAACCTCTAATACAAGAGGCTGATCTACTTCATGGTATATTTGGTTAGCCTTACCTACATGGGTTTTAAGACTTTTAAACGGGGGATAAGGGTGGTTCAGTTGGTTGAGTATCTGACTCTTGATTTTGGTTTAGGTCATGATCTCATGGTTCATCAGACCGAGCCCTGTTTCAGGCTCTGCACTGACAGTGTGGAGCCTGCTTGGGATTCTCTCTCTCTCTCTCTCTCTCTCCCCCTTTCTCCCCCTTTAACCCTTCCCAAATCATGTGTGCATATGCACAGTATCTCAAAATAAATAAACACTAAAAAAAAAAAAACTTCTGAAGGGGAAGAAAAAAAGTTATGCTTGTATCCTAGGTGGGCAGAGAGCTCACTTAAGAAAGGAGAACAAAATCGGGGCGCCTGGGTGGCTTAGTCGGTTAAGCGTCCGACTTTCGCTCGGGTCGCGATCTCGCGGTTCGTGGGTTCGAGCCCCGTGTCGGGCTCTGTGCTGACTGCCAGCTCGGAGCCTGGAGCCTGTTTCAGCCTGTGACTCCCTCTCTCTCTGACCCTCCCCTGCTCACGCTGTCTCTCTCTCTGTCTCTCCTAGAAATAAATAAAACATTAAAAAAAAAATTTAAAAAAAAAAGGAGAACAAAATGAAACACACACATAGATAATTAAATATAATAATTTATTAATATTATAACATATATAGGTCTAATGTATGCAAGATACAAATTACATATATTTTACACATTTTATACATTTTTATGTGTATTGCATAACTAGGTAATATCAGGTAGTGATAAATGTTATGAAGAACACTAAAGCAGAGAAAGACTGTAGAGAGTGCTTAAGAAGTACTGTTCAGGAAAAGTGATCAAGGAAGGACTCATGGAAAAAGTGACATTTGAACAGAGATGTGAACAGAGTGAATTAGTCAGCCATGATAAGATTTTTGAGGAAGATCGTTGCAAACAGAGAGAACAAGTGTAAATGCTGCAAGTGGGAACATAGATGCCTTATATGAAGGGTTGTGTGACCTGAGAGGCATGAAACAAGAAGACAGTTCAAAATGAGACCAAATCAGGGCCCAGGGTCTGGAGCACATAAGGCCTCTTACAACCTGACAGGGATTTGGTACTGAAGAGCCAAAAATTAAGTCCTCCATTAAGAGAAACCTCGGGCTGCACGTAGCCGCAGTCCTAGATAAACTAAACCTAAAACTTAACCAGCTTTTCCACTTCTGAACAGATGCCTGCGCTACGGGAAGCTAATACCTAACCAGCTCTTTCTGCTTCTGTAACAATGCTTAAGGCTTGCTTTCCCACCACCGGATTGCCCAAGCGACTAGCTTCATGTTCCCCCTGTCACCCCATCACCCCACCTTGGCGGAAGCCAATCCGAAAAGGCCAGCGGATGCCCCCCACCTTGCTGAGGGAAGGGCCTGGAGAGAGAGATGTTAACCTGTTAGTCGCCAAACAAGACTTCAAACTCGCTCTATGATAGGCTGAATTCAAAGGTACCCCAAATATTATAATTGGATCCCGCCAAAAACCTGATGGCGGGAACCAATCAGATGCGGTATATGTTCACATTTTAATGTTAACCAATGGCAAACTTGTAACCATGGAAATCTCCTGTCCCTCCCCATGACTTGTTTACTTCTGTCTATAAAAAGGCTGCAAAGGCTTTGTTCAGGGCCTCTTAGCGTCACCGGCAACGAGTGCGCGGAGGTCCAGGTTCGAACCTGCAAATAAACAACCCTTGCCGCTTGGCTTTGACTCTGGTCTCTGGTGGTCTGATTTTGGGGGTCTTCCGATCTCTGGGCGTTTCAGTACTCCATTCTAAGTGTGATTCTGGAAAGATCCTGGCAAAGTTTGAATGAAGAAGTGATATTCTGTGATTGGGGTTTTGAAGGCTTACCCTGGCAAAGTATGGAGAAGAGAATGTAGGGGGTTAAGTGTAGAGACAGGAAACCAGGTAGATGGCTGCTGCAATAGTCCAGATAGGGAGAAGACGGTGAGAAGTCAGATTAAGAGATACTTTTATTTGATTTTACTTTATTTTATTTTATTTTATTTTATTTTATTTTATTCTATTCTATTTTATTTTATTTATTTTTAGAGAGAGAATGAGTGGGGGGGATAGGCAGAGGGAGAGGAAAAGAGAATCTCAAGCAGGCTCTGTGCTCAGGCTCTCTGCTAAGATCATGACCTGAGCTGAAATCAAGAGTTGGACCATCAACTGATTGAGCCACCCAGGTGCCCCCAGAAGATATATATTTTTTTAAATTTTTATTTATTTACTTTTGAGAGAAAGAGAGAAAGATAAAGAGCAACCGGGGGAGGGGCAGAGAGAGAGAGAGACAGAAACAGAGAAAGAGAATCCCAAGCAGGCTCAAAATCACAAACTGTGAGATCGTGACCTTAGTTGAAATCAAGAGTCGGGTGCTTACCCGACTGAGTCCCCCAGGAGCCCCCCCAGAAGATATTTAATATAGAGTAACAACAAGACTTGGTAATGATCAGATGTGGTGTGAGAAACAGAGACTAGACTCTGTTGAGTCTAAGTACTGGGCTTACTACTAAGTAAAAAACAGCTAATTATACTGGGTTCAATAGTGTCCCATGGTCCCCACCTTCTTGCCTACCAAGAACATCAGAATGTCACATTACTAAAAAAGAGGGTCTTTATAGATGCAATCAAAGTGGTCATGGTGGATTAGGATAAGCCCTAGTCCACTGACTGGTATCTTTATAGAAGAGGGAATTTGGACACAGAGATGCACATGCAGGTGGAGGAATATCATGTGAAGAAGGAGGCAGGGATTGAAGAGATGCAACAGTAAGTCAAGAAACAGCAAAGGTTGCCACCAACATCAGAAGCTAGGAAGAGGCAAGAAAAGATTGTCTACAGCCTTCAGAGAATTCATGGTCCTGACAACACATTCATTTCAGATTTCCAGCCTCCAGAACTAAGGGAGAATAAATTTCTGTTGTTTTAAGTCATCCAGCTTATGGTAATTTGGGAGGGCAGCCCTAGAAAACCAATATACCAATTAAGGTGAATATTGGTATTTTGCTTTAATTTGCTTTCTTTGAGTGCTAAGAACATATTCCCTTAAGTCTACTAAGCAGCAGTTCCTCTTTTTAGTTTTCTTTTCATACTTTTAGACTTCCTGTCGATTGGTGTCTTTGTGTTTTCTTATTGATTTGTATGAGGTTTTTTTTTTTATATATAAGAACTGTTTTAACTCAAGTTTACATTTCCTACAATGTAGTAAGGTACAACAGGTATAGTAGTCTCTTGCAGGCTTTCAGGCATTCTCTTCTTTATTTAAGATGGATTTTCAAAAGAAAAGACATGGATGTTTTGAAAAGAATTTTTTAAAAAAATTTCTCCAAAACCAGAATTGCTCATTTTACCTGCATGTCTTTATAATATTTGATGTGGGATTACAAAGGTATTGCTTTCAGGAAAACTAAAAAAAAAAAAAAAATACCGTGAAGTATGTATTCTTTCACACACTGTACTTGCATATGAATCTGATCTTTTCATAGAAAAAGCCAGGCTTTTCTGGGGTTTCCATTCTATATAGAGAGAGAGGAGTCAGAGGAGAAGAGGGGACCTCAAAATTATTGGCTTAGTATAAGAACTGAATTTAAACTGATAGAATTGTTGGAATGAATTCTCAAGTAAATAAACTGAACACATAATTTTAAATATATAGTACATGGTATGGATGTTGAAGCTATGTAATTTCTTTAAAAAGTTGGTATGTTGATTTAAGTGTAAAGATTATGTTTATAGTTTTCTGACTACCTGCATTAAGCTAGAACTGATTCCCACTACTTATTTATTCACTGAGTTTAAACAGTAAAACAATTCTTTTGAAAAAAAGTGAGACATAGTGCAACACATATGAGTGGGGGAGAGGGGCAGAGGGAGAGGGAGAGAGAGGATTTAAGTAAGCTTTACACCCAGCACAGAACCCGACTTGGGGCTGGTCCTCATGAGGGCAAGATCATGACCTGAGCTGAGATCAAGAGTCAGAGGCTTAACTGACTGAGCCACCCAGGTGCCCCTGAATTAAACTTTGAAAAACATTTTAATAAGGGTGCGCCTGGGTGGCTTAGTCAGTTAAGCATCCGACTTGGGCTTCAGGTTGTGATCTCACAGTCCATGGGTTCGAGCCCCACGATGGGCTCTGTGTTGACAGCTCAGAGCCTAGAGCTTGCCTCAGATTCTGTGTCTCCCTCTCTCTCTGCCTCTCCCCTGCTCACTCTCTGTCTCTCAAAATAAAATAAAGACATAAAAAAATTTTTTTTTAAATTTCATAAGTATCTTTGAGTCATTTCTGCATGTATATACTGTCTTCCTAAATTTAGTAAATGAAACCCAAAGTCATGGGCCATACTTGCCTATTTCTTTGTAAAGAAAAGACTCAATTTTTAAAAATTTTTTTCAATGTTTATTTATTTTTGAAAGAGATGTGAGTAGGGGAGGGGCAGAGAGAGGGGGGGACACAGAATCTGAAACAGGCTCCAGGCTCTGAGCTGCAGCACAGAGCCTGACATGGGACTCCAACTCACCAGCTATGAGATCATGACCTGAGCCAAAGCTGGACGCTCAACTGACTAAGCCATCCAGGCACCCCAGGAAATACTCAATTTATAGATGGCTTATAAATGGCTTACAATTTAGGGTGGTGCAACTGTTTCCTTATAAAATAAAGCCATTGAAAAAATTACTCTGAACTTAAAGTTAATGAAAAAATATTACTGAGGGTGTTTCCACTGTCATACTAAAGTACTGTCTAATCAGGCAGCTGGCTTAAAGGCATTTAGAGATTGCAACTTCTGTTTGACTTAGTCAATAGTTTAGTGTTAACTGAGCCCAGATTATGCAGAGGTAGATGTTTGACAAAGACTGTTAAATTGCAAATTATTTTTCTGTAGAGAAAAAAACAACGTTTTTCTATTAGGAAAGATAACCCCAAATGATATGGCTTATGACCATGAAGGAAATGAATCATTGTCAGTCTGTTTGCCCTGATTTAACAAAGTATCACAGACTTGGTGGTTTATAAATGACAGATTTTTTTTTCTCACAGTTTAGAAGCCAAAGTCTAAGATCAGGGTGCCAGGGTAGTTGGATGAAGGCTTCCTTCCACGTCACATAGTAGAAGGGGCTAAGGATTTTTCTGGAGCCTCTTTCATAAAATAGTAATCCTATACACAAGGGATCCACCTCTTGACTTAAGCACCTCCCAAAGGTTAAGATTTCAACACATGACTTTAGGAGGCACAAAAACATTCAGATCATAGCAATCACTGTTTTAAAATCTAACTTAGCAACCCTTTCTCAGTGTTCTTTCTTCCACTCACTGCATATACTGCTCTCTCCTTTGCTCTTTGGAACCAGCTTCATCATTCTGCTTGCTCCCTAATTGAGCAGTTAAATGGCTTTGACATATGCTCTCTTTATGAACCTTGTTTTTAACTCTTTGCAATTCATACTTCGACCTAATGAGAACCTTGAGATAATAAACATTGTGGTGAAGCCCTAACCATACCCCATGTAATTAGCCCCTGAGTATACCTGGAATAATATACTATTAACTTTTAGAAAATCAGACAGCTATAATGAAAACAATTTTAAAATAATGTCAAGGAATTTTATTTTAATTGACTTTTTGATGACAAGTAAGTTTGATTAGAGGATGAGAAGAAAGCAAGTAGCAAAAGGGGAGGCATTTATAGCTATTTATTCTTTTGTTTTTGTTTTTGTTTTTGTTTTTTTTATTTATTTCTAGGAGAGAGAGAGAGACAACGTGAGCAGGGGAGGGCCAGAGAGAGAGGGAGTCACAGATTGAAACAGGCTCCAGGCTCTGAGCTGGCAGTCAGCACAGAGCCCGACGCGGGGCTCGAACCCACAAACCGCGAGATCATGACCTAAGCGAAAGTCGGACGCTTAACCGACAAAGCCACTCAGGCGCCCCTATAGCTATTTATTCTAATAGGATGTTTGACACGTGCTCGATAGTGTTAGACATTTCATTCTATCGGTTCTTTATTATCCATACGGATCTCAGAGCTACTTATCTTTGTTTCCTTGATTCCGGCACCACTCTTAAATTTTTCAGTCACAATGTCTGTGGTTACAAATATAAACTCCACATTTAAAGGCAGCTACTCTTATTAACATACCTGCCTTACAAAAAGGACACCAAGGTATGAAAAGTTAAGTAACTCACTCACAGCCATCAAACTAGTAGTTGAGAAGCAGAGATTTGACCTCAGGCAGGTTGAAGTCAGAATTCACCTAATCTCCTTCAAGCAGAACTGACTTTCAATTCTGCTTTTGCAGATAAAGCTCGCTCAACCTTAGCTGCCAGGAAGGAAAATTGAGGTCCAGGAAGTTTCGAGCAATTTACTCAAGGTTAACTAGCTAATTGATAGTGATGGGATTATTTTGCTAGTCCACAATGAAAAAAAAAGAAGGAAAAGAGAAAGGCTAACATAGAAGGAGTGAGATGTGATAATTCCTCCAAAAGAGGAAATTTGAGAGGACTTCATTAACAAAGGTGAGATTACTTATTGAAAATTTGCCTCAGGCAGAATTGATTGTCTCAACGGGCGGGGCATAAATAACAGCAGAAGAAAAGACTAACTAGGGCTGAGGAGAAAAGCTGAAGGGAAAGAATAATATTGTGAAAATCCCTTTCTGTAAATTCTCTGTGGTGGAAGTATATCATGTGACAATCTTAACCCGGCACAACTGAGTTACTGTCCAGAGAAGCTGCAGCGCAGACAAGAGAAAACTCAGCAGTGTGTAATAAAATTTGAAAAACTGGTCTCCAGATCTTTGGATGTGTCTACACTGTCATTTGTATCTTTCCGCAGCTGTATTGGTATATTAAAGCTCATGTTCTACTAGGCTTATGTGTACCATATCTACACCCCAGGGACTAGAAGATTCTATGTAACTATTTTATATACATGCTAACATTTTAAATAACTTGATAAAGTTTTTGTAGCTATTCAGAAAAAAAAGCACATGTTTTCATGAATACTGTTACTGATGATAAAATTCTAACATCATAATAAACTAGCTACCAGCGCAAATTCATAGCTAGAGAAGTGCAGAGGTTTCCAACTCAAGAAAAAGACTCTGGTGTTCGTGAAACGCCCAGAGTTCGAGAGACCCCCAAAAACAGACCACCAGAGACCAGAGTCAAAGCCAAGCGGCAAGGGTTGTTTATTTGCAGGTTCGAACCCGGACCTCCGCGCACTCGTTGCCGGTGACGCTGAGAGGCCCTGAACAAAGCCTTTGCAGCCTTTTTATAGACAGAAGTAAACAAGTCATGGGGAGGGACAGGAGATTTCCATGGTTACAAGTTTGCCATTGGTTAACATTTAAATGTGAACATATACTGTATCTGATTGGTTCCCGCCATCAGGTTTTTGGCGGGATCCAATTACAACATTTGGGATACCTTTGAATTCAGCCTATCATAGAGCGAGTTTAAAGTCTTGTTTGGCGACTAACAGGTTAACATCTCTCTCTCCAGGCCCTTCCCTCAGCAAGGTGGGGGGTAGCCGCTGGCCTTTTCGGATTGGCTGCCGCCAAGGTGGGGTGATGGAGGGAACATGAAGCTAGTCGCTGGGGCAATCCGGTGTGTAGCCACCCGGTAGGTCCGGGGAAGTGGGAACACAAGCCTTAAGCATTGTTACAGAAGCAGAAAGAGCTGGTTAGGTAATGGCTTCCCGTAGCGCAAGCACTTGTTCAGAAGCGGAAAAGCTGGTTAAGTTTTTGGTTTAGTTTATCTAGGCCTCTCATTCGCAGTTACAATTTGTTTACATCAACTTTTCCTGATTGATGTATTAAAATATATTAGCTTGTTGAATGTCCTTATTTTCAGGAAAAGCATGCTAAAGAATTTAGGAAATGAATTCTCATGATATTTTCCATTTATTCTTAAAATGTAAAAAAAAAAAATATGTGCGTGTATGCATATGTGTGTGTAATAGTATGAGAGAGAGTGAATGTGGCAAAATTTTGGATGTCCAATTGTTGGATCTAAGTGCTAGTTTTCAACCTTAATGTAAGCTTCAATGTTTTTATACAAACAGAAAAAATTTTTTAAAAACCAGCATATTGAGTAGAAAATACCTCAGGTCCTGTCGAATCACTATGTTGTATGCTTGAAACTAATGTAACATTGTGTGTCAACTATTTTGAAATTTAAAAAATTTAAAGAAAAAGTAAATACTTCAGATTCTGGCTAATTGTAGTCCTGAACATTATTATTTTTAAATTAATAATTATTTCATAATTTTTCTTATTTTTAAACATTTTATCATTTTGGAATATTCTTTATAATTTTGATAATAAGTTTTTAAATGTATTTATGTATTTTGAAAGAGAGAGTGATTAAGGGGGGAGCACAGAGAAAGGCAGAGAGAAAGAATCTCAAGCAGGCTCTGTGCTGTCAGCACAGAACCTAACACAGGGCTCAATCTCATGAACCACGAGATCATGACAAGAGCCAAAATCGAGAGTTGGACACTTAACCAAGTGATCCACCCAGGGAACCCTGATAATAGTAATTTTATAATTTAACATTTATGTGTTAGAAATTTTACATTTATTATCACTAATTCTCACAACAATCCTGGAAGGTGAATGCTATTGTCTCCATTTTTGAGAGAAGAAAAAGGAGGCTCAAACACATCAAGTTTTTTGCCTAGGTCACATGCAACTATAAATGTTGGTGCTTTGATTTGTGCTAGTGTGTCAGATTCCAAACTCTGTGCTTTTTAAATTATATCATTTGCTTCTCATGCAAAGAGATTCATTTTAGATGGGTGAGCAGTGATCCTTTGGAAGAGAGCTCCTTCTGCTGTGAAATTATATAAAATTTCTGAACAAGAGAGCCTCCATTTTGAAGTTTTGTTTTCTTTTCTAACTAATGAACTCTTTTTTTTTTTTTTTTCTAGGAGAGAGAGAGAGACAGCGTGAGCAGGGGAGGGTCAGAGAGAGAGGGAGTCACAGACTGAAACAGGCTCCAGGCTCTGAGCTGGCAGTCAGCACAGAGCCCGACGCGGGGCTCGAACCCACGAACCGCGAGATCATGACCTAAGCGAAAGTCGGATGCTTAACCGACTAAGCCACCCAGGCGCCCCACTAATGAACTCTTGAAATGGGTGAAAAGACCTTTTGAACTGGTTCAGAAATGCTGATTGTTTTAGAAGCAATTGCTTGTAAAATCAACACGACGACTGGCATCCAGACCATAAAGCTGTCAGCGGGGACCCTTTGAAGATAGAGTAGTTAACTAATGCATACACCAATAAACCATAATACCAATAAACTTTTTGATCAAAGTGTAAAAACAATGGTGGCTCATCACGTTAGTAACCAGTTGGCAATTTTTTTCCTTTTCCTCCTTTTCTAAGTCGAGCATTTGCTCCCCCTCTTCCTCTATCTCATAGAAATCCTTTGCTTTCCTTGTGCAGGCAAGAAACTTTCTGATTGCTGCACAGAATCTGTGTTCTCCAATTTGCAACTGAAAGCCTTTGTTTCTTTCTCAGTTCATCTCTTATTGTCAGTTGACAATGACAATTAAAACCTGTTAAAACAAATACTCCTGCAAAATAAGCAGAATAAACTAGTTCTGCTGCTTTTATCTATGTCTCAAAGTTATAAAAACAAAGCTATCAAAATCTGAATGCCTCTCTAAAAATCTAATGCAGATTCATTGTTCTATTTAATTAACTAATCATAAGTAAGAGGTAAATGAAGAGCCAAAAATTAAGTCCTCCACTAAGAGAAACCTCGGGCTGCACGTAGCCCCGGTCCTAGATAAACTAAACCTAAAACTTAACCAGCTTTTCCACTTCTGAACAGATGCCTGCGCTACGGGAAGCTAATACCTAACCAGCTCTTTCTGCTTCTGTAACAATGCTTAAGGCTTGCTTTCCCACCACCGGATTGCCCAAGCGACTAGCTTCATGTTCCCCCTGTCACCCCATCACCCCACCTTGGCGGAAGCCAATCCGAAAAGGCCAGCGGATGCCCCCCACCTTGCTGAGGGAAGGGCCTGGAGAGAGAGATGTTAACCTGTTAGTCGCCAAACAAGACTTCAAACTCGCTCTATGATAGGCTGAATTCAAAGGTACCCCAAGTATTATAATTGGATCCCGCCAAAAACCTGATGGCGGGAACCAATCAGATGCGGTATATGTTCACATTTTAATGTTAACCAATGGCAAACTTGTAACCATGGAAATCTCCTGTTCCTCCCCATGACTTGTTTACTTCTGTCTATAAAAAGGCTGCAAAGGCTTTGTTCAGGGCCTCTTAGCGTCACCGGCAACGAGTGCGCGGAGGTCCAGGTTCGAACCTGCAAATGAACAACCCTTGCTGCTTGGCTTTGACTCTGGTCTCTGGTGGTCTGATTTTGGGCGTCTTCCGATCTCTGGGCGTTTCATATGGGGGCTCGTCCCGGGATAATTCCCCCCCAGACCTACCAGACCCCAAGTCAACGGGTTGTTCCTACGACCGATCGGTAAGTGAGCCGGCTCTGTCTATCTGTTTGTCTCAGCGTCAGTTTCTGTCTTGTCTGTTTGTTTCGGTTTCTGCCGCGAGGAATCTGTATCGGGGACTGTACTGGCTCTGGCGGACGCGCTATAGAGCAGTCAGTCGGGACCGAGGAGACGTCCTCCGACGCCCAAAAGTACGGAGCAGGTCGCTCGGCGAGGCCGGCGTCTGTTCTTGTTGGACGGAGCGAGTCGCTCGGCGAGGCCGGCGTCTGTTCCTGTTGGACGGAGCGGGTCGCTACCGGGAACCGGCGAGGCCGGCGTCTGTTGGAAGGAGCGGGTTGCTACCGCGAACCGGCGAGGCCGATGTCTGTTCCTGTTGGCTAGCCTTCTGTGTCTGTGTGTGTCTGTGTCTGTGTGTGTCTGTGTCTGTGTCTGTGCGCAGCGAACTCTGTTATCGGTCTCTGTGTGTCTGTGTCTGTGCGCAGCGAACTCTGTTATCGGTCTCTCTCTCTCTGTGTATGTCTGTGTCGAATTGTCAATTTTCTCTGTTGGTGTTAATTACCTTGTGACTGAGACTGACGTTATGAGACAGACTTCATCCAAACCCCTAGACTTAATGTTAGCCCATAACCTCTCAGTGATTGTTAGGAAGGGTCCATTTTAAACTTACTGCAGCACAGAAAGGCCCACTCTCAGTGTGAGATGGCCACCGGACATCATGGTTTGGGCTGATCTGGTTGATAACCCACCCCCTTGGATTAAAAGTTTCTTGCCTCCACAGAAACCTGACATCCTGGCGGTGACTAAAAAGCACCCGCCCTCCCGGGCTTTGGAGCTGCCGAAAAAGGAAACTAAACCCTCTGCGCTGCTCTACCCTTTCTTACAGGGCGGAACGGAGGAAAAATTAACTTCTCCCCCTCCTTAGGCAACCTCCTCCACAGGACCCAGCAGGAGGAACAAAGGCGCCACCCGAACCACTGGCGCCCCCTGCCCCACCGGACCCAATGGCCCTGGGGAAATGGGCCCCGCCCAAGGGACCCGAAGCCACCGTGGAATGACATCTGAGGGACGGGACTCAACTGTCTTGCCCCTGAGAGCTACAGGCCCCCCTTGATGATCGGGGCAACCAGCCCCACCATTACTGGCCCTTCACCACAAATAATCTGTACAATTAGAAGTCTCAAAACGCTCCGTTCCCGGAGAATCCCCGCGCCATTATTAACCCCTTAGAAACTGTTCTGTTCACTCATCAGCCACCTGGGATGATTGCCAGTAATTGTTGCAGGTTCTGTTCATGTCGGAGGCCGCGCCAGCTCCGACAGGCCCAGGAGTCCCTGAAGGATAGACGGCGTCGGCAAAAGAGAATGAGAGAGCCCTGAGATTCTTTCTGATCACCAGGCAGGCATCTCTGTCCTGTCGGTTTTGGTGTCTTTATTTTAAGGCTCAACGATAATATAACATCAGAAGACAGAATTTTTACAAGGGCTAATTATTTGTAAAATGTATATTAGGCTTATTCCTAAATTGCTTGAGCGAGCCTTTTCCTTGATGCTGAATGTGCAAGCACCATGGGGGCCGTAAGTATGTCAGTCTTTGCGCCTGGGTTATGTTTTGGTTGCTCTTGTCTGTCCTCATCCCAGCTGCCAGTATAAAGGATAATGTTTGTGGAATATGGGCCTTGAGGAAGGGGCTGCTATGCTTCAGCAATTAGCAAAGATATATATGGTAACTTATGTTCTGCCCTTATCTATATCTTAACTTTGGGTTAGGCTCTTTGTCTTGGGGCCAGGCTCAATTGTAACTCTTGTGTTCTTAATCCCCTTTATTGTCTAAGTCTTAGGTCTGCAAGGCCCATAGGAAGAGCCTTTTGACGATTGCCCACGGAGCTTTCGTCTAAAGTCTCTTTTGTAAAGGCAGGAATATACTTTTCCTTATGAGGTATCTATGTTCAGTCTGTGTTCAGAATATGGGTCTGATATAGAATGTTATGGGGCCTGGTCAATTACAGTAGGCTTATTTCCAGTATGAGCCAGTAGTACAGTAGTAGCAGAGGGAGATACCGGTTTTTATTTCTCATGGCTGAAGCTGTGCAGACACTGACATTTCCTTGCTGTGACTGCCGTCCGGGGAGGCCGGTACGGCTCCCGGCATGTTCAGTACTGAGAAATGGAAAATAATCCAGTCTGAACCCAGAAAATTGGTTCCTGGGCCCACTGGAGTTCCCACTACTGACCAGGCTCAAAATGACGCTGGGTTTCCCCTGGCGTGGCCAGACTGGAACTACAACTTGGCTGAAGGTAAGGAGAGTCTCTTAGTCTACCGCCAGACTCTGTTGGCAGGTCTCAAGGCTGCAGTTCGCAAGCCTACATTGTCAGTCAGGGACCAGAGGAAAGCCCCGCAGCGTTCCTTAAAAGAATAATAAAGACATTCCGCCAGTGCACCCCTATAGATCCAGAGGCCCCAGCAAAACTTAGCTGCGGTGGCCATGGCTTTTGTCAGTCTGCTCCCAACGATTGGAGAAAACTTCAGAAACTAGAACGTCTAGGAAAAAGAGCCTCCAAGGTCTAGTGGTCGTGGCAGAGAGGGTACACAGCAGCAGGGACAGTGCAGAGGACAAGCAGGTAAGGGCTGAAAAGAGACAAAACCAGGGCCTAGCCAAGATGCTACTCGCGGGAACTGCGGAACTGGAGGACCGGAAAAGATGCCTCAGACAGTTGGCTCCAGGAAAAGAAGGTAAGGAGAACTCCCAGCGGCTCGAGGGGCGCCCCCAATTAAGCAAAAATCAATGCGCCTACGGCAAAGAGAAAGAACATTGGGCCAAAGAATGCCCCAAGAATCAATCTGAAACTCTCATTCTAGTAATGGGAAATGACAGTGACTAGGGGAAACGGGGTTCGGCACCCCTCCCCAAACCCAGGGTAACCCTAAAAGTAAAAGGGCGATCCACTGAGTTCCTAATGGACACTGGGGTCAACATTCTGAGGAGCGCGCGGTAGGGACATCAGGGCATGAGGGCCACGGCACCGGCCCCAAGCCAGCCGCCTGCACCCCCGTGGCTCCCACATCCCCGGAGCCATACGCCCAGCCCCAGCCCGGGCAAGGTCTCCGGGGGCATCCCCGCCCAGCCCGTGGCCTCCGCAAGGTGCACTCACCCATCGCCGACCACCACGCACTTGAAGGCTTGCCTGAAACGCTGCTGACACCAGATGCGGGATTTGACCTAGACTCTCGCAGCTTGTTAAGCTCCTCGTCATTGCGGATGGCTAGCTCTGGGATCTCCACGGTAAAGTAATGGCCCTTGATAAGGAAAAACACCTACCAAGGAGCTGAGGAACCACCGCCCGCCGAGCACTCCCAACCAAACGTGAGACTGCCCAGATCATGAAAAAAAAAATTCCTGAAAGACATCTTCATAAGGTACGGCTTTCCTCAGATGATAGGGTCAGACAACGGCCCTGTATTTGTGTCCAAAGTAAGCCAGAATTTAGCCATGGCCCTGGGGATTAATTGGAAATTACACTGTGCATACAAACCCCAGAGTTCAGGACAGATAAAAAATAAATAGAACTCTAAAAGAGACCTTAATTAAATTGACCTTGGAGACTGGCAGAGACTGGATAGCTCTCCTCCCCTTTGCACCCTAAGGAGTATGCAACTCCCACTACCAGATAGGGTTAACTCCTTTTGAAAACATGTCTGGCCTGAATTGCATGACTTCTATCAAAATAAAATACATAGTTACTAAACATAGGTTTGAGTTTTCAGCTTCCTATTGCAGAAAAAGTAAGACTATTTAGACCTTTTAAAAAATGATTTAAAAATTCTAGTGTAAACACCTCTCAATTGGTTACTAGGTCCTCAATTGGAGACTAAGGTTTCCCAAGTTAAAATTCTGCTAAGTGTACTTAAGACTGATGGAAAGCAACCCTGTATATAGAAAACTGAGAGATCCATAAAAAAGGATATAAGAAATGGAAATACATTTTTGTTGAGGGTAAAAGAAAGTAATTTTGTCCTAAATAAGACTGGTTGCTTAAAGAGAAATGGCTTTGGGACAAAGTTTAAAGGCAAAGGAAAGAGGTAGAAGGTCTGTGAAGGGAAATCTTTGAAAAGGAATTTTATATGTGCTCAGGATAGACTGGTTGAAATGAATGGAATTTGAAAAGTACACTGGTATAAGGTTAAAACTCTGCTTTTCTCTCCGGTCAAAAGACAGAGTTTTCTTGGATTGTAAATCTGCTCTTGATAAGACAATGTAAACAAAAGTTTTCTCCTTTTTCTGCCAAGAAAACCCGAAGCTTTAGGTTTCATCTTTATCAGGTCTTTGATTGCATAGTTAAATCTTCTCAATGTTGAAGGAGCTACCCCAACCAATGTTGGTTTCTAATTGGTTGGTTTCTAATTGGTTGGTTTCTATATTATGTTATACATTCGCCTTTAAGATCTATTATTGCCACTTTGGTTGAATAGAAAAAGCTTTAAGATTTGTAATGATCTGTAATCTTATTTAGGATATGCTTTATAGCTTCCTAAGGTTTTAACAAACTTCCCAGGATTTAAACAGTAAAAGGGGTCTTTTGGCCAATTAGGCCCTTTTATCTAAAATGCTAGGTTACTTGGAAAAACACTATACACACCAGTAAACCTTAGGTTATATTGCATGGGTAAGTGCTATAACTGCCCAAATATATACGTAAATCCTAAAGTTTTAATGTTTTGTTATAGAGTTATTATATGTCACAAAAATAACTAAATTTCTATGGCAATTGCATCATACTGAACTCTTGCCAAATCTTTAACAATGTATGTCCATCTGAGATTTAGATTTTGTCATTTAACTAGATTGCTTGCCTTCATGCAAGAATGTCTGGGGACAATACACCCCATAATACTTAGGTTGCAGTATCGCCACCCTAATGATTGGGACCCGACCGAAGACCCATGATTGGGCCTTCAAATACACAAGAGAAGGGGGGAATGAAGAGCCAAAAATTAAGTCCTCCATTAAGAGAAACCTCGGGCTGCACGTAGCCCCAGTCCTAGATAAACTAAACCTAAAACTTAACCAGCTTTTCCACTTCTGAACAGATGCCTGCGCTACGGGAAGCTAATACCTAACCAGCTCTTTCTGCTTCTGTAACAATGCTTAAGGCTTGCTTTCCCACCACCGGATTGCCCAAGCGACTAGCTTCATGTTCCCCCTGTCACCCCATCACCCCACCTTGGCGGAAGCCAATCCGAAAAGGCCAGCGGATGCCCCCCACCTTGCTGAGGGAAGGGCCTGGAGAGAGAGATGTTAACCTGTTAGTCGCCAAACAAGACTTCAAACTCGCTCTATGATAGGCTGAATTCAAAGGTACCCCAAGTATTATAATTGGATCCCGCCAAAAACCTGATGGCGGGAACCAATCAGATGCGGTATATGTTCACATTTTAATGTTAACCAATGGCAAACTTGTAACCATGGAAATCTCCTGTCCCTCCCCATGACTTGTTTACTTCTGTCTATAAAAAGGCTGCAAAGGCTTTGTTCAGGGCCTCTTAGCGTCACCGGCAACGAGTGCGCGGAGGTCCAGGTTCGAACCTGCAAATGAACAACCCTTGCCGCTTGGCTTTGACTCTGGTCTCTGGTGGTCTGATTTTGGGCGTCTTCCGATCTCTGGGCGTTTCATAAGCTCTCAACCGCATACTTGATAGTACTATTTCAAAACTTATTGGCATTTGGCTATTCCTTCAAGTTCCTGCAATTCTCTACTATGAGACATTGTAGTCTTATCATTAAGTGGCACTTTTTCCCATGAAGCAAAACATTAGTCATTCACACAACAAATATTTTTTGAACACTTCATAAGTTCTTAGCATACCATGTATGCATTTTACTGGAAATTCTATTGTAATCTAAACCATATTTTGCTTTTGTTAAAGATAGTAATATTTCACAGTTTTCCCCTAATGATTTCAAAGTTTTCTGGCATTAGCAAAACTCATAAAGGACAGTTATTTGCTGGAATATTTTTAATATAACAATCTAATTATAAACTATAAACTAAACAAGTAAAAATGTTTATGTCTACAATTAAAAAAAATCACACTTGCAGTTCTTGATAAAGCCCCCAAAATATTTTAAAATAACAGATCTTTTTTAAAAAAAATTAATGTTTATTTATTTATTTACTTAGAGAGAGAGAGAGAGAGAGAGAGAGAGAAAGTGAATGGGGAAGGAACAGAGGAGAGAAGGAGAGAGATAATCTTAAGCAGGCTCCACATTCAGCATGGAGCCCAGTGTGGGGCTCAATCTCCTGAGCATAAGATCAAGACCTGAGCTGAAATCAGGAGTTGGACACTTAACCCACTGAGCCACCCCTAAAAAAGGGATCTTCTTGATGTTGGGAAGATTTCAAAATGAGAGGATAAATTAGATGAACCCTTGAAATCACTTCCAACCTGTGTACTTAGGTGACTAATGATTAGTGTAGAGATCATTGCTTACTTTTTGGGTTCTTGAAGAAAAAAAGAGTATTACCTTGAAATCTTGTAGTAAAGCTTGAATACGTGACCATTTTTTAAAGTAAAGAAACTTGTCTGTAATGGATAACTTCCCCAAGTTATGTTAAATGAAATGCTACCAAGATTCTCTTTAATCATAGCCCCAGGGATGGTTGAGCTTATTTCTCTGCCTATTTTTATTTCTTTAAACACACGGACTTGATGACTGAATATACTTCAGCTTGAGTTTGCATATGCTTATGTATTTTTTCCCTTTAGGGCTTGAATTATAAACTCTGCTTTAGAAGTAATGAGAGCCATTTTCTCTCCTTCCCTCTGTAGGGGTGGAAAAGATTTCCTTTCTTCCCTTTTAGTTTTTTTTCTGGATGATCTACTAAATTGATTTAAGACAAATTAACATGAAAAAAATAGACAATATTAGTAACATGTATAGCTTCTGTATATAAGAATTACCCAGGAAAACTGAGTAACTCCTTAAAATGGTCAAAGCCATCACCTTAAATATCATCTTCAGCTAAAGACTAAGAAGATGTTAAGGTTGGGAACCAGTTATGGGAAGTTACCAGGAAAACACAATAAATAAAAGTAAGGTTGTTATACAGATTTAAGTTGTTGCTTCTCCATTGACAAACTTGAGACAGGGTCATTCCCTTTTTTAGAGGAATATGTCTCAAATGAAAGAATAGGACAAAAACCAGAGCAAAAGAGCTAAATGAAATGGAGAAAAGCAACATGTCTGATAAATAATTCAAAGTAATGGTCATAAAGGTACTTACCGGACTTGAGAAGAGTGGAAGATCTCGGTGACATCTTCAACAAAGCAACAGAACACATAAAAAAAAGAAAAGAAAGAAAGAAAGAAAAATCAGAGATGAAGAACTTAATAACTGAAAGTAAAAATACTCTGGAGGGAATCAGTAGCAGATTAAAGGAAACAAAAAAATGGATCAGTGAGTGACCCATAAACAGAGTAAGAGAAAGCAACCAAGCTTAACAGCAAAAATGAAAGAATAATAAAAAAGGAATTGGTTTAAGGGAACTCAGAGACATCATCAAGAATAATATCTGCATTATAAGGATACCAAAAGAAGAAGAGAAAAGGGGCAAAAAAATTTATTTGAAGAAATAATACCTGAAAATGTCCCTAATCTGAAGAAAACAGAAATTCAGATGCAGGTTACATAGACTCCCCTCAACAAAATCAACCCAAGGAGGTTTACATCAAGACATATAA
This sequence comes from Proteles cristata cristata, assembly GCA_017311185.1. Taxonomy (NCBI): domain Eukaryota; kingdom Metazoa; phylum Chordata; class Mammalia; order Carnivora; family Hyaenidae; genus Proteles; species Proteles cristata. The sequence continues at coordinate 1,078,748 of JAESUZ010005663.1, read as the reverse complement.
TCGTTAAAATGGCAAAAAGTAGCGCTAAAGACGGAATTTTTAAAGCATCAAGAGAAAAGAAAATAATTACTTACAAGGGAAACCTCAGAAGGCCATCAGCTGAACTTTCAGCAGAAACTTTGCAAGCCAGAAGGGAGAGGCATGCTATATTCAAAGTGCTGAAAGGAAAAAGCCTGCAAGAAAGAAAACTCTATCCAGCAAGGCTATCATTCAGAATAGAAGGAGAGATAAAGAATTTCCTAGACAAGCAAGAGTTAAAGAAGTTCATCACCATTAAACCATCCTTACAGAAACATTAATCAGGAGCAAGATAATTAGGGACAATGTCATAGAGGTAAATGCAAACATTACAGAAGCCGTTAATTAATCAATTATAACAAAAGTAATTAAATCAATTATATGTATAAAAAGCAGTCAAGGGATTCACAAAATAAAAGGATGTAAAGTATGACATCATAGATATAAAATGTGGAGTGGAGGAGTAAAAATTGTGTCCTTTTAGAATGGGTTCTAACTTAGCAACCATAAAGTTAATACAGACTGCTATATGCATATAAACCGAATGGCAACCACAAATCAAAAACTTGTAGTAGATACACAAAAAATAAAAAGAAAGGAATCCAAGCATACCACTAAAAAAAGCAGCAAATTGTGACATTCAAGAGCAAGCGAAGATAAAGGAACAGCAAAGGACCACAAGAACCACCATGAAACAAGTAACAAAATGGCAATAAAGTACATGCCTATCAATAATTACTGTAAATGTAAATGGAATAAATGTTTCAATCAAAAGACATTCAATGACTGAATGGCAAAAAAAAAAAAAGCAACAACAAAAAAAAACAAGACCATCTACTTGCTGCCTACAGGAGACTGACTTCAGACCTAAACACATGCAGATTTAAAGCAAAATGACAAACATTTACTATACAAATGGAGGCATAAAGAAAGCTATGATAGTGATACCTCTGTCGGACAAGAGAGACTTGTAAATCAAAATATGTATAGCATTTTTTCATATAAATAGAAGTCCAGAAATAAACCCACACTTTCATGGTTGCTGGGAGCCACACTGGCCTCTCTGATGGCAGTCACAGCAAGGAAATGGCAGTGTTTGCACAGCTCCTGCTGTGAGAAACGAAAACTGGTATCTCCTTCTGCTACTACTGGCTCATATTAGAAATAAGCCTGCTGGTATTGACCAGGCCTCCCAATGTTCCATATCAGACCCATATTCCGAACACAGATATCACATAAGGAAAAGCATATTCCTGCCTTTACAAAAGAGATTTTAGATGAGAGCTCTGTGGGTGATTGTCAAAAGCCTCTTCCTATGGGCCTTGCATATCAAAGACAATTGAGCCTGGCCCCAAGACAAAGAGCCTAATTTAGAGTTTAGGAACAAACAGGGGTAAAACTTAACACGTACAGCTTCTTCTAACTGATGACGTATGGCAGTCCCTTCCCAAAGGCATACCATCTGCAAACATCCTCCCTTACAGGTGGCTGGGATGAGGATAGAAAAGAGTAGCTAACAAAAGGCTAACACCTTTAGGGCCCCCGTGGTGTTCACACATTTAGCATCAAATAGGTTGCCACAAACTAACCAGTTCAAAAACATTCATCCTCTTGAGAGCCAAACAGAATAATTCCTAGCCTAACTATTTACGACTTAACATATATATGTCATCCTATTTTTTCATTAAGAACATCCTGTTATTTCCTTAGTTGTACAATTCAACTTCACTATGATTGAGGTAATTCACAAAAGGCTTCCCATTGTAAAAATTCCTTTTTCTGATCTCATGTTGTTCTTGAACCTTTAAATAAAGACACCAAAACCGACAGGTCAGAGATGCCTGCCCGGTGATCAGAAAGAATCTCGGGGCTCTCTCACTCTCTCTCTCGCCGACACCGTCCATCCTTCAGGGACCCCTGGACCTGTCAGAGCAGGCCTCCGACACATGGTCAATTAAATTACCACAAAAGAGGCAAAAATATACACTGGGAAAAAGAAGTCTCTTCAACAAATGATGCTGTGAAAACTTGACAGCTACTTTGACAGCTACATGCAGGACGGGACCACTTTCTTACATCATATACAAAAATAAACTTGAAATGTGTTAAAGACCTAATCTGAGACCTGAAACCAGAAAATCCCTGCCTAGAGGAAAACATAAGCAGTGATCTCTTTGACATCAGCCATAGAAACATTTTTCTTAATATGTCTCCTCTGGCTACGGGAACAAAAGCAAAATTAAACTATTGATACTATACCAAAATACAAACTTTTGCACAGTGAAGGAAATAGTCAACAAAAGAGATGACCTAGCAAATGAGAATGTTTTTGCAAATGATATATACAATAAGATGTTACTATTCAAAATATATAAAGAACTTATACAACCTAACACCAATCCCCCCAACAAATAATACAATTAAAAAGGGGAGAGTGGACCTGAATAAACATTTTTCCAAAGACACAGATGGCCAAAAAATCCATGAAAAGATACTCAACATCACAAATCATCAGATAAATGTAAATTAAAACCACAATGAGATATCACCTCACACATGTCAGAATAACTAGAATTAAAAACACAATAACTAACATATGTTGGTAAGAATGTAGAGAAAAAGTACTCTTGTGCACTGTTGGTGGGAATGCAAACTGGTGCAGCCACTGTGAAAATCAGTTTGGGGGTTCCTAAAAAAATGAGAAATGGAACTACCATATGAATCAGTAATCCCACTACTAAGCATTCAACTAAAGAAAACAAAAACACTAATTTCAAAAGATACAAACACCTTTACATTTCTTGCAGCATTATTTACAATAGCCAAGACATGGAAGCAACCTGTGACCATCTATAAATGAATTGGTAAAGAAGATGATATACAGATATATGTACATATTTATCTGTATTCTCAAATATAGAGAACAAACTGGCCATTGCCATTGGAGAGGAAGGTGAGGGGGAGGGTGAAATAGATAAAAGGGGATTAATATTACACTTACCTTGTGGCACCTGAGTGGCTAAGTTCACTGAGCATCCGGCTCTTCATTTTGGCTCATGATTTCATGGTTCCTGGGATCCAGCCCCACCTCGGGCTGTGTGCTGATAGCGCAGTCGAGCCTGCTTATAATTATCTTCCTCTGTCTCAAAATAAATAAAATAGCCAAGATGGTGGAGAAGAAGGGGAACCCATACTTCCCATATCTCTCAAGCAAAGAAGGCATGAAGTCAAAGGACTCTGAACCCCAAGAGTCTGGGAGGAAAGGAGACGGAGACTACTAGGTAGAAAACAGGAAAACCAGAGGGCCCCAGAGGTGCGTGATTGGGAACTGGGGGAGATAAAATGGGCCATGGAAGTTTGAGGGGGGACGAATCCCTTTCTGTGGAGAGACAAAGGGAAGAGAAAGAGCAGTGGAGGAAGCATAGGTCTGTATCTGGCCAAGAGTAAAACCTTGGACCAGGATGGAGAGGGATCCCATCATCCCATCCCTAACTGCAGGGCTTTCAGAGAGCATCTCATCTGTAACTGCAGGGCTTTCTTCAGACTGGGGCCGGCTCCATTTTCGAACACCTTGGGAAGAGGAGCGTCCCCTCTGGGTTTGGTGGTACCTCAGGGGCTCAGTCTGCAGCGGGGACGGGGGTGGGGAACTGGTGCCCTGCCCTGAAGTGCTGTAGCACAGTCACTGGAGTACATATCTGGAGGCAACATTAACATGCTCAGAGTGGGAGTTTAAAACACAGCTAAGCGTGGGACACAGGAGACGGTGGAGCCAGACAGCCCATCTCGTCTGTGCCCGCAGCATAGTGAGGACGGAATCAAAGGAGTGATTTGGCACACCTGGTCCGTAAAGAAGGGCCTGGGGGTCGCCATTTTCCTCCCCACAAACCAACGCGGGGCCTCAGGGATCACCACAGGGCCCGCAGTGGAGGCGGGCCCCTGCATGCCAGGTAGCCGCTTACCTGCTGGAGCTGGATTGAGGCTGTGGAACCAGCCCTGCGGGATGGCCTGGGTTAACTCTAGGTCAGTTTTTGTTATTTAGATACATTCTCCCTTTTCTCCTTATCTCTAGGCTAGTTACTTTGGTTATTGGTTTGCTTGAACAGACATATTTAATCCATCTCTTGCTGGATGTTCTACACCTCCTCCTTTATTTTCTTTTCTCTCTCTCTCTCTCTCTGGAATAATCAGGCCATATAATTTCTCTGGGTGCTTTAACTTCATTTCTTTTTCCTCACCTCCCTCCTTATTCTCCTTTCTCTCTCTCTCTCTAGATTAAGCCTGTTAGCCTCTCTGCCTGGTCAGTGTTCATTTTCTCTTTCTCCCGCCCCTGTCATTTCTCTCTGTATATGCTCTTCCATTAGCACCACCACCACCCTGTTCTTTATTTGTAGCTGATGTTTCTGATTTTATGCTTTTAGATTGTCTTTTGGGTTTTTTTGGTTTTTTGTTTTTGTTTGTTTCCTTGTTTGCTTGATTTGTTTGTCTCTTTGTGTGTTTTTGTTTCCTGTTTGTCTGTCTGTTTTCCTTTCCGGGGCTATTTCAAGGAACAAACCAAAACACACTTGGTGGAGGATCCAAAACACCACTATGAGTAGGAAAATAAAATAACCAAAGTCACAACAACAGAGAGCAAGTAACACTCTCCAAAAAATACCTCCTGAATGGCCAGGCTGTGAACAGTGTATGAGTCCCTTTTAATATAGCAGTTCTCACAGGTGCAGAGGATGTAACAAGCTTTTAAAACTTGCAAGGGACATAAAACTAGCCAAAATGATGAAATAGAAGAATTCTCCTCAGGGCGCCTGGGTGGCTTAGTCGGTTAAGCGTCCGACTTTCGCTTAGGTCATGATCTCGCGGTTCATGGGCTCGGGCCCCGCGTCGGGCTCTGTGCTGACTGCCAGCTCAGAGCCTGAGCCTGTTTCAGTCTGTGACTCCCTCTCTCTCTGACCCTCCCCTGCTCACGCTGTCTCTCTCTCTAGAAATAAAAAAAAAATTAAAAAAAAAAAAAAAGAAGAATTCTCCTCAAAAGAAATTCCAGGAAGAAATGACAGTTAAAGAATTTATCAAAACAGATATAAGTAACATAACTGAACAAGAATTTAGAATAATAGTCAGAAAATTAATAGTTAGGCTTGAAAAAAGCATAGAACACAGTAGAAACTCCATTGTTGCCGAGATCATGGGTCTTAAAAATAGTCACGATGAATTAAAAAATGCTATAGATCCTATAGCATTTATCTGTCAAGGATATTAGACTTGACAGATAAACTCTACATCCCAAAGCAATGGCATACACTTTCTTCTCAAGTGCACGTGGTACATTCTCTAAGACAGATCACATACTGGGTCACAAAGCAGTCCTCAATAAATATAAAAGAATTAAGTTCATATCGTGCACACTTTCGGATCACAATACCATGAAACTTGAAATCAACCACAGGAAAAAGTTGGAAAGCTTCCAAAAGCATTGAGGTTAAAGAACATCCTAGTAAAGAATGAATGGGTCAACCAGGCCAGTAGAGAAGAAATTAAAAAATATATTGAAACAAATGAAAATAAAAATATAACAATCCAAACCCTTTGGGATGCAACAAAGGCAGTCCTAAGAGGAAAATACATTGCAATCCAGACCTAATTCAAGAAACAAGAAAAATCCCAAATACAAAATCTAACAGCATGCCTAAAGGAACTAGAAGGAGAACAGCAAACACATCCCAAACCCAGCAGAAGAAGAGAAATAATAAAGATCAGGGCAGAAATAAACAATATAGAATCCCAAAAAACAGAACAGATCAATGAAACCAAGAGTTGGTTTTTTGAAAAAATAAATAAAATTGATAACCTCTAGCCAGGCTTTTCAAAAAGAAAAGGGAGAGCACACAATTAGGTAAAATCACAAATGAAAATGGATTTATTACAAACAATCCTTCAGAAGTACAAGCAATTATCAGGGAATACTATGAAAAATTATATGCCAACAAACTGGACAACTGGAAGAAATGGACAAATTCCTAAACACCCACACACTACCAAAACTTAAATAGGAAGAAATAGAAAATCTAAACAGACCCATAACTAGTAAAGAAATTGAATCAGGTACCAAAAATCTCCCAACAAATAAGAGCCCTGGGCCAGATGGCTTCCCTGGGGAATTCTACCAGACACTTAAAACAGAATTAATGCCTATACTTCTCAAGCTGTTCCAAAAAATGGAAGGAAAACTTCCAGACTCATTCTATGAAGCCAGGATCACTTTGATTGCCAAACCAGACAAAGACCCAGCAAAAAAGAGAACTACAGGCCAACATCCCTGGTGAATACAGACGCAAAAATTCTCAACAAGATACTAGCAAATCAAACTTAACAGCATATAAAAAGAATTATTCACCATGATCGAGTGAGACTCATTCCTAGTTTGCAGGGCTGGTTCAATATTCGCAAATCAATCAATGTGATGCATCCTATTAACAAAAGAAACGAACCATATGATCCTGTCAATAGGTGTAGAAAAAGTATTTGACAAAATACAGCATCCTTTCTCAATGAAAACCCTCAAGAAAGTTGGGATAGAAGGAACATACTTAAACATCATAAAAGCCATTTATGAAAAGCCCACAGCTAATATCATCCTCAATGGGGAATAACTGAGAGTTTTCTCCCTGAGATCAGGAACACCACAGGGATGTCCACTCTCACCACTGTTGTTCAGCATAGTGCTGGAAGTCCTAGCATCAGCCATCAGACAACAAAATGAAGTAAAAGGCATCAGAATTGGCTAAGATTAAGTCAAATTTTCACTTTTCGCAGACAACATGATACTCTACATAGGAAACACAACAGACCCCACCAGAAGCCTACTAGAACTGATCCATAAGTTCAGCAAATTTGCAGGGTACAAAATCAACGTACAGAAATCGGTTACATTTTTCTACACCAATAATGAAGCAACAAAAAGAGAAATCAAGAAACTGATCCCATTCACAATTGTACCAAGAACTATAAAATACCTAGGAATAAACCTAACCAAAGATGTAAAAGATCTGTATGCTGAATACTATAGAAAACTTATGGAGAAAATTGAAGAAGACCCAAAGAAATGGAAAACATTCCCTGCTCATAGATCAGAAGAATAAATATTGTTTAAATGTCATTACTGCCCAAAGCAATCTACACATTCAATGCAATACCAATCAAAATTGCACCAGCATTCTTCTCAAAGCTAGAACAAATAATCCTAGAATTTGTATGGAACCACAAAAGACCCTGAGTAGCCAAAGTAATATTGAAGAAGAAAACCAAAATGGGAGGCATCACCATCCTAGACTTTGGCCTCTGCTGCAAAGCTGTCATCATCAAGACAGTATGGTATTGCCACAAAAACAGGCACATAGACCAATGGAATAGAATAGACAACCCAGAATTGGACCCACAAATGTATGGCCAACTAATCTTTGACAAAGCGGGAAAGAGTATCCAATGGACAAAAGACAGCATCTTTAACAGATGGTGCTGGGAGAACTGGACAGCAACATGCAGAAGAATGAAACTTGACCACTTTCTTACACCATACATAATAATAAACTCAAAATGGATGAAGGACCTGAATGTGAGACAGGAAACCATCAAAACCTTAGAGGAGAAAGCAGGAAACAATCTCTTTGACCTCAGCCACAGCAATTTCTTACTCGACACATCTTCAAAGGCAAAGGAATCAAAAGCAAAAATTAACTATTGAGACCTCATTAAGTTAAAAAGGTTCTGCACTGGCAAAGGAAACAATCAACAAAATAGGCGACTGGCGGAATGGGAAAAGATAGTTGCAAATGACATATCGGATAAAGGGCTAGTATCCAAAATCTATAAGGAACTCACCAAACTCCACAGCCAGAAAACAAATAATCCAGTGAGGACGTGGGCAGAAGACATGAACAAGTCACTTTTCCAAAGAAGACATCCAGATGGCCAACAGACACCTGAAACGATGCTCAGCATCCCTCATCATCAGGGAAATACAAATCAAAACCACAGTGAGATAGATACCACCTCATGCCGGTCAGAGTGGCTAAAATGAGCCAATCAGAGAACTCTAGATGCTGGCGAGGATGTGGAGAAACGGGCACCCTCCTGCACTGTTGGTGGGAATGTAAACTGGTGCAGCCCCTCTGGAAAACAGTGTGGAGGTTCCTCAAAAAATTAACGAAAGAATTATCCTGTGACCCAGCACTGCTAGGAATTTACCCCAGAGATACAGGAGTGCTGATGTATAGGGGCACATGTACCCTAATGTTTATAGCAGCACTTTCAACAATAGCCATATTAAAAACAAACAAACAAACAAAAAAAACAGTAGCCAAATTATGGTAAGATCTTAAATGTCCATCAGCTGATGAATGGAATGAAGATGTGGTATATCTATACTATGGACTACTACATGGCAATGAGAAAGAATGAAATCTGGACATTTGTAGTAAAGTGGATGGAACTAGAGGGTATTATGCTAAGTGAAATAAGTCAGGCGGAGAAAGACAGATGCCATGTGTTTTTACTCATAGGTGGATCTTGAGAAAGTTAACAGAAGACCATGGGGAAGGGGAAACAAAGTTACAGAGAGGGAGGGAGGCAAACCACAAGAGACTCTTAAAGACCAAGAACAAAGTAAGGTTTGACGTGGGGTGAGGGAGAGGGGAGAGCGGGTAATGGACATGGAGGAGGGCACTTGTTGGGATGAACACTGGGTGGAGTATGGAAACCAATCTGACAATAAATTATAGTAAAAAAAAAATTTAAAAAGAGTACACATATACGATGAGCACTGAGAAACGTATATAATTATTGAATCATTTATTGTATACATGAAACTAATATAAAACTGCAGGTTATTTATTCTTAGATTTTTTTTGAAATCTTAAAAATCATGTCAGCCTAAAAAAATCCTTATGTCAAGGAGACATATTTTGGGGTGGCAAATTCTGTTACTCTACAGTGCCATTCCATACAATTCAGGAACATCTTAGAGAGTAACATTCTTAGAGAGTGAACCTATGAAGGGAATTTTTAAAAATTTTTTACTGTTTTTTTTCTTAGTTTATTGTCAAGTTGGTTTCCATATAACACCCAGTGCTTATCCCATCAAATGCCCTCCTCCATGCCCACCACCCCCCTTCCCCTCTCCCCCACCCCCATCAGCCTTCAGTTCGTTCTCAGCATTCAACAGTCTTTCATGGTTTGCCTCCCTCCCTCTCCCCAACTATTTTTCTCCTTCTCCTCCCCCATGGTCCTCTGTTAAGTTCCTCCTAATCCACCTATACGTGCAAACATAAGGTATCTGTCTATGAAGGGAAATTTAAAGACAGGCATTCACTGTGGGAAAAGGCAGAATGATGACAGCGTTTGCTTCCAAGGCTAAGATGGCTTTTTCAACAATAAGAAGAGAGTCAGAGACCCAGCTACAACTGAGAAATAGGATATTTTTTTGAGGACTGCCCTTGCCTACCTTTCTTCATGCTGTCAGAAGAGAAACTCCAGACAGGTATCAAAGTTGCCACAGATTCATCTTTCTTCTAGTTGCAGATTTGAATAAAAGACCAATCAGTGTGGTAAGGAAAGACCCTGGGAATGGTTTTTGAAAGATCAGTTGTTTTCTTGTGACATTCTTCTGTCTCAAATATTACTCTTGGAGTTATGCTATTCTGCTTCCCACATTTATTGTTGGGCTGAAAGAAATGCCAGCCTCAGGTTTTAGGTCCCAGTGAAGATTGTTTTCAGAAAACTTTTAGGGATCCTCCCTGGGTTTCGGTAAATAAAGCCCTCAGATTAGCTTTTGACCGAAAAGTCAAAGATCCCTGAAAGGGCCTTGGGTGGTCTTATTTTAAAAGGTAACTATTTAATAGTCTCTTCAATAGTCTCTTCCTCTTTAATCGTGGAAAGGCAATTCAGACAGAGGGCTATTAGGATTCAAATAAAGAAGGATAAAGGGAAACAATAGAAGTTACATAAGTCTACTGTCTTTCAGTTTGGGTACGACTTGTATCTTCGATTTTTCACCAGCTTTTTTTTTAAGTTTATTTACTTATTTTGAGAGATACAGAGACAGTGTGAGTGGGAGAGGGGCAGAGGAAGAGCGAGCGAGCGAGAATCCTTATCAGCCTCCACACTGCCAGTGCAGAGCCCAATGAGGGGCTCAAACTCATGAAACTCTGAGATCATGACCTGAGCTGAAACCAAGAGTCAGACACTTAACCCACTGAGCCATCCAGGTGCCCCTCACTAGCTTTCTACGATGAATCTTTCAATAAGCTATTTTAGAATCTTGAAGCCTTTTTGATGCTTCTGCATGCCAGTTAAAATAGACATCCTGGGGCGCCTGGGTGGCTGGGTCAGTTAAGCACCCGATTTCGGCTCAGGTCATGATGTCACAGTTCTTGGGTTCGAGCCCCATGTCAGGCTCTGTGCTGATGGCTAGCTCAGAGCCTGGAGACTGCTTCGGATTCTGTGTCTCCCTCTCTCTCTGACCCTCCCCTGCTCATGCTGTCTCTCTCTCTCTCTCAGAAATAAATAAAACATTAAAAAAAAACAGACATCCTGTTCTCTTTGTTTAAGAACCCTTGCTTTCAAGTGCACTTTAGTCCATTGACTAAATTCTTTGGAACTTGAGGATCCTATTTCTTTAGTTAAGTCTTGGGTCTCTCAGAAGCAAATTAATACCGGGGTGCCTGGGTGGCTTAGTCAGTTAAGCATCCGACTTTCTCTTGGGTCATGATCTCGTGATTCGTGGGTTCGAGCCCCGAGTCGGGCTGTGTGCTGACTGCCAGGTCGGAGCCTGGAGCCTGTTTCAGCCTGTGACTCCCTCTCTCTCTGACCCTCCCCTGCTCACGCTGTCTCTCTCTCTCTCTCCTAGAAATAAATAAAACATTAAAAAAATTTTTAAAAAAAGAAGCAAATTAATACCTAAGAGGGATGTGGGTTCCCCATTCATGGTGTTTGTTTGTTTGTTTTAATTTTTTTTTAAATGTTTTTTATTTATTTCTAAGAGAGAGACAGCGTGAGCAGGGGAGGGTCAGAGAGAGAGGGAGTCACAGACTGAAACAGGCTCCAGGCTCTGAGCTGGCAGTCAGCACAGAGCCTGACGCGGGCTCAACCCACTTAACTGCGAGATCATGACCTAAGCGAAAGTCGGACGCTTAACCGACTAAGCCACCCAGGCGCCCCCCATTCATGGTGTTTTACAGTGTACCTTATGGCATGGAAATTTTCTTGAGGTTGGCATGTGACTTAGTGTCAATCTAACCTTTTGTGTGACCAGCTTATCCTAGGATGGGAATCTTAAACTCACACGATGTGTGCTCTAACAGCTTCGAAGTGCTTGACCTACCCCCCACCAATTTTGCAGTTTGCCTGCCAGGATTCCCATTAATGACAGGTCTATTATTACTTTACCTAATGTGCACATTAGCAGAATCCAACAATATCCAAGGAAATGGTACCGTGGATACCTGCAGTAACCAAAGAAATGATACTGTGGACTTGCCAAGGGCTGGGGACTGGAGTTCCAAGTGGAACCATCTGCCAGCTCAAGCTGACCTGCTAAGCCCTTGACTGCTAAGGATTGGTGCTCTATTAGAGCCTCACATTGGGGTAGATTGACGTGTTAAACTTGGACTGGAAATCCAATGAAAGCAGAGAATTCAGATGAAAAATAAATAAGGATTTCAGATCCAAGAGAAACTTATATATGGCTCTCTGATATGGTGAGAAAGAGAAATTGCAAAGGGTTCAATGGCCACTGATGCCTTTGTTTCTTTTGCCTCTGAAACTTCAAATCCCATTGCCACTACCAAAACAGTTAAAAAATAAAATTCAAGTGTATGTTTTAAAGGCCTTACTGGTTTTATTAAGTGATTCATGAATCAGGTAGCATCCAGTCTAGCAGATAGAAAAGAGATTTGAGGAGCTTTACAAGGTAAGAGATGTTATAGGCAGAAGGAAGGAGGAATAAGGAAGTAGTACTGGCAGAAAGTAGACTGATTACTGAAAAGTCATTTTCCGGATAGGGGATGGCAAGCATTTGTCAGGCTGATTACCTAACCAATGCTGATTAGGTGATTCCTGATTGGCTAGTTTAAGATTCCATTTCTGGGAGAATCAAAACTGTAATTAAGTCTCAGTTTGATGACATGGGCTGTAGCATAACTGACTCCATTTTGAGCCTGTTGTCTTGTTTTTAACAGGATTTAGTGGGTCTCGAGGTTTGTGTAACTTTAGAAAGTCCAAGACAGTGGCCCTGGCTCTCATTATCTTCCACATCATAGTGTTATGAGGTAGGCATTTGACTTTTTGGTTTACGACCTTCCCTCTTCAACAGTGCTCAAAAGAAATCCATGGAGGAGATAAGACATACAGTTATTGCTCTTTTCACCTCAGAATAAATTACTTCGTCTGTTGTCTGATTCAGAACTGAAAAAAGAGAATGAATTGAACAGGTCTCAAAGAGATTCCATAGTAGGCATCATTTACTAGCCAGAGCACTCCATGAGGCCTATGAATAGAGTCAGGAGAGGTGGTTGAATGTAGAAATAAGGCCTAGTCTAGCTCAGCTATTATCAGCAGTGTGTTCTCAGGAAGAGTCACCTCACTTCTTGGATAAAACATTCACCAAATTCAATTCCCTGAATTTTAATAAGGAGATTGGATTAGAATGATTTCGAAGTTCCTGTATGGTCCTGATGTTCTATAAAGCCTGTCCTCTCCCATTCTAACACTTAGTAATCTCAGAAAGAATTCTACATGTGTCCTGTATAAACCTGTCAGCATATTATGAACTTTTATTTGGTCTTTTTTCTTCTTTTTAGACTAACCAGTCCTATGTGTTTTCACATACAGAAGCTACTTTGCCTCTTATTGTATACTAATTATGTGTTATTCTCTCACTGTATCCAGATTTGTTAAGTCATCTTTAGAGTTTCTTGACCCCAAACTTCTTTCCATTGCCTGAGAGACAAGATGCATAGTAAAGAAACTAATGGCAAGCTTCCTGTTGCACAATTTGCTTCCTTCCTAAAAATGACTGGCAGTATATTGATTCTTTTGACCAAATAGCACCTTACACTGATATTTTCAAGGCCTAATGATGTTCCTGTCTTGACTAAGGGATGAGTCACAGTCATTGTCCTAATAATAGAATATGGCTTATTTCTACCACAATAGGTTTTGTTACTTCTGTCCCTATTGAATCTTATTTGATACTTTAATGCCTGGCTATATTGTGCAATCCACAGCTACTGTCCTTACTACCTCTTAGGCACTGCCATATTCTCAAGTAGAAAACAAGAGGAATAGAACTCCTTCCTCAAACTACATGATGCCTTTTCCTCTTTCTTCCTACTTCATGCTCAGGGACATAAACTTCAGCAGTCTTTAGAGGGGTGAGTCATAAACAGGATTCTGTCTCCTAGTGTGAACTCTAGGGCTTCAACAGTGATGTATGTGAGATTAGTGAATAGTGCCTGCATTTCTGGAACCAGACTGGGGATTTTTTATCAATAGCTCTGACATTGCTACATAAAACTCATGAATCATGGATGACCCCTGTCCTTATCCTGAATGCTCTCCTGTCACAGAGGTAAAAATTATCCACACTAGAGAGTGGGAGGGGTATTTATAGCCAATGTGATTTTCACTCTGTGAAGCCAATCATGATGCCTCCCTGCCTATTTCATATGGTTACTGAAGCACCGTCATCATACTCTTTGTCACTGTTTCCTTTACTCCTCTTTCAACATCTTTTTGTAAGGTTAGATGAAGAATAAGGTTTAAGTCTGTAACCTACATTATATCCTTAAGTAAACTTTTAAAAAATGAGATAGGAATATAGAGATAGGTGCGAAGGAAGAAATTCTCAAATAAATTGGCCCAGTTTAAAAAATAATTCAGCAGAGCACCTACACTGATCATGAGGCCTTCATCAATATTAGTAAACATTTAGTAAGTACTTAATATGTTCTAAACAATTTTCTATTTGAACATGCCAACACAGGGGCGCCTGGGTGGCTCAGTTGGTTAAATGTCCAACTTCGACTGAGGTCATGATCTCACTGTTCGTGGGTTTGAGCTCCGCATTGGGCTCTGTGCTGACAGCTAGCTCAGAGCCTGGAGCCTGTTTCAGATGCTGTATCTCCCTCTCTCTCTGACCCTCCCCTGCTCACGCTGTCTCTCTCTCTCTCTCTCTCTCTCTCTCTTTCTCTCTCTCTTTCTCAGAAATAAAGAAAACATTTAAAAATTTGAAGAAAAAATGAACATGCCAACATAGCAACTCCTCTTTTGGAGGCTTACAAACTAACCAAAAGAGCAAATGTTAAATAAGTAAATATTACATATAAGAAGGAAGGAAGTAAACTTTAAGAATTGAAGATATAGAGAAATTGACTTTAAAGCAAGCAATGACAATAGAAAACTCATATTACCAATTTTTATATATATTGATTATATCATTTATGTTGACTATTATGTATCAGTATATTATATATGGATCATATTATTTATATTGGTTATATTATATGTTGGTTATATTATTCATACTGATTATATACTGACTTTTAATCTTCATGATAGCCCTGTATTATGTTGCTAGGGTTGTTGTTGCAAAATACCACAGCCTGAGTGGTTTAAACAACAGAAATTTATTTTCTCATTTCAATTTAATTACCTCTTTAAAGATTCCATCTCTGAATACAGTCACATTCTGTGGTACTGAGAGTCGGGGCCTTAACACATGAACTTGTCAGGGGAAAAACAATCCAGCCTATAATAAGTACTATGAGGCAGGTACAGTGGTTATCTCTGTGCATGTGACTTAGAGATGCAAAGTAACTTGCCTGGGATTTGAACTCTAAGATCTATGCATTTAATCCCCATGGTCATGTTTAATAAAGCAATTGGTTGAAGAATTTAGGAAATAAGTTATCAGAAACCAGAAAAAGTGAGAGGCATCATACACACGAAAGCATATACGGCATGGTTTTAATTAGTCTGAGATTTAATTCAAATCTCTACTTTGATACCTGTTAAGTTATTTAAGATTAATACTGATAACCACACTGATTTTTTAAATCCCTTTTTCTCCCCAAAATCCCAATGTATTTTGAAATTTTCTGTTATATTCTATTTTGCTTTTTAAAAATCCTTGTGATAATCTGTTAAACTGATTTCTTGACACACTAATGGGTTGTGGGCCACATCTGAAAACCACTGCATTATGTAGCTTTTGTGGTTACACGTGAAGTCTGCTCAGTAGTGATATAAAACTCAGAGTTTTGGTGTTCTTCAGTCTTTAATTACCTAAAGAACTTACAAGAAGAAAGTTTTATTCTCTTGATGCAAAGAAACACATAAAACATGACGTTTTAAATTTATTTTTCTCTGCTGAATGCTGCTCACCTGTCCTCTCCTCTGGTGTCTTGACTGATAGAGTGGGCGCATAGGAATTAAGAGCAAAGTGATGGGACATCAGCTTTTTGATGACATTCTCCCAACGTGGGTGAATGCTCCTGGGTTCCCTACCTCCCATTGTGGTTTGAACTTAACCTTCTTGGCAGAGGATGAAAACTGGGAGAATTGCAGGTATCTCAGATATCCACTGGCCCAACTACTGGCTAAGTTAATATATTAGCGGTCATTGCCCATAAGTTATCTTATTTCTTGAAGCTTATTCTTTTTTCACTCTCTGCTCTTGGCTCCTGTGCACCTGTGCACATTATGTGCATCCATACACCTGGACACACACACATACACCTGGACACACACACATACACACACACTCTTGTAAGGCTCCAAGTGTTTATCCATTTCCTTTTATGAAGCGGTAAGTGCTACTTTGCCGTACCCTATGTGATAAGCCTGTAACCGATGGAAGGTAAACAGTAGGAAGTAGGGGACCCAGCAGCATTCACCCATGTTAGGAGAAGTGTCACGAGAAAGCTGACATCCAATCATTTTGCTCTTAGCTCCTGTGTGCCTACTCTATCAGTCAACACACAGGAGGACAGGACAGGTAAGCAGCACTTAGCAGAGCAAAGTAGAATTCTTTTGTTATTATTTTAAAAGTTTGTATGCTAAGAGAAAGGAGGGGGTGAAGAAGAAAGTGTTGGCAATGCAAGAAAGGAAAAGGACTGTCATACATTTGTCATTTCCCTCCAGCCAAGACTACCAAGAACACACCTGTGGTAAAACTTTGGATTTATTACTTTTGGCAACAAAGGAAAATGCAAACCTTGAACAACTAAGGGGATCTGTGGAAGAGACCTGTAGAAAATACTTACAGAATTTTTGCTTGAGTTAGGTAATTTGTGTAGGATCTAAGGAAAGGGGTTTTGCTTTGGGTTGAATACTACTAGGAAATGGGAGTGATTCTATGATTAGATATCTAAATAGATCTTATCTAGAAGAAAAAGCTAAGTCTAGTTTGAAGATGTAATTCATAAAAAAGTAGAAATCACTCCTGTTAGCCAGCGTCTTCCTATGTTCCAGCTGCTGTGAACAGAATACCATAGATTGGGTGGCTTAAATGACAGAAACTTATTCCTCAGAGAAGTCCAAGATTCAGTGTCTGGTGAAAGCCTGCTTCCTGGTTCTTAGATGGCATCCTCTTGATGGATCCTTACATGGTGGGCAAAAGGAGCTGTCTAGAGTTGCTTTTATAAGGACACCAGTCTCATTCATGAGGGCTCTACCCTCATGACCTAATCACCTTCCAAAGCCCCACCTCCTAATAAGTCACATTTAGGATTAGTTTCAATATTTGAATCAAAACAGTCTACAGCAGGGGCGCCCGGGTGGCTTAGTCGGTTAAGCGTCCGACTTTCGCTTAGGTCATGATCTCACGGTTCGTGGGTTCGAGCCCCGCGTCGGGCTCTGTGCTGACTGCCAGCTCAGAGCCTGGAGCCTGTTTCAGTCTGTGACTCCCTCTCTCTCTGACCCTCCCTTGCTCGCGCTGTCTCTCTCTCTCCTAGAAATAAATAAAACATTTTAAAAAAAAAAACAGTCTATAGCAGCTAGGAGACAGAATGTTTGGTCATTTTTTGTGAATTGGACAAAGTTGTTCATGTTTTTATATGTGTTCAAACACGATGGCAGAGTGGTCTAGTTTTTGCCTTGATATGTCATAGTCACAGAGTGGCCTTGTCTGATGTTGATGTTCTATAACATTTTAGGCTCCATAGAACTGCAAGGTCTGGCTGTGAGAGCCAGGTCAGCTTTTGACATCATGGAGACCGAGCTGAGTTTTACTCTTGGATTTGTGACCTCTCTTTGGTATGAATGCGGTCCATATTCTAAGTGGTGCTTAACACTCGCTAAAATCTTGAAGGTTGACTGTATTGCAGAATGTTTTAGAGTATTTAAACTTTAAAACTTCAAGACATAGTTGATAGATTACAATTAAAAATATTATAAAATTATAATGTACTAGTTGAGTTGTGTCCACCAAAAATTAATTTTAATCTCTCAATGTAGGTTTTCTACTTTAAGCAAATCTCCCAGAAATTTTCATCTCTAATTATAGTTTAAATACTGACATCATAATTGTCTTTTATTTTTAATACTGAGTTAATATCCACACGCATAATAATAAGATTTTGTTTTTGTTTTTGTGTTTATGTTTTCTTTATTTTGTGGGGCACCCAGGTGGCTCAGTCAGTTAAGTTTCCAACTCTTGATTTTGGCTCAAGTCATAATCTCATGTTTTGTGAGTTTGAGCCCCACTGCCAGTGCAGAGCCTGCTTGGGATTTTCCTTCTCTTCCTCTCTCTCTGCCTCTACCCTCCTCACGCTGTCTCTCTGTATCTCAAAATAAATAAAACTCAACAAATGCTGACTGCAGTCAGAATTTTATGTTCTCTAAGTAAATTTCAAGGACAATACATAGTAGGTTCCAAAGCAACATGGTTGGAAATGAAAATTTTAAATAATTAATATGTAATCAGTTATATGTTAATATAATATATATTAAAATAACATGGCTGGGAATGTAAATTTTAAACAATCAATACATAATTAATTATGTAATAATTAGTATATAATAACTATATATTAATTATGTAATATTTAATATATAATAATTATATTATTAATTAGTGAATATATGGCTGACTCATTCAGAAGAGTATGTGACTCTTGATCTCAAGGTCATGAGTTCAAGCCCCACATTGGGTGTAGAGATCATGTAAGCAAATAAAACTTTAAAATAATTACTATCATTCAGTAACTTTTTCTTGGAATCATAGAATTTTTGAAATGGAGGAAATGATAATAATAATAATGTCATTATAATAATATAGAAAGCATTTATTAAGTCATTCTTGTATCACGTATGCATTACTTAATTTCAGCAATTACTACCCAAAGTTTAGTGTAAAAGGATTTAACGAAACTTAAATACACTGCCAGCTATTGAAAAATAAAATAAATACAGCAAATAGTAGAGCCGGGGCTATGTATGCAGCAGATGTTTGACTCCAAAGCTTACAATTTTAATCATCATAGCAATAAAATTTAATATTGATGAGTGCCTACTATATGCCAGGCACTGTTCTAATGTCTTCTATACATTTTATCATTGAATCCTTAAAACAACCCTGAAAGATGAATACTGTTTCATTGGCACCTGGTTTACCATGATGGCCCCCAAAGCCATGGAACTAGCAATCAGCTCATTATTATACCTCACTCTTTGGTTAAGTAACAAAGTTAGCTTAAAGGACTTTTATTTAGTCCTGCCCCACAACTGATGCCTGAAGTCTTCCTTTAACTGCTTTCTGAGAGAATGTCTAGTTGATATTTCCAGGGATGAGTAAATTACAGCTTCCCAAGGCAACCTATTCCATCTCTGGAATATTTGTCTTCCTGGAGTTTATTACCATTAGTTAGAGTTTTACCTCTTAGGACAATATAAAGTCTCCTACCTCTTCTAATTTCCAACTAAATAAGAAGTTGGACTTTTTTTTTTTTTTCACATGATTTACTGATGTTTAGAATCACAAGATGAATTTAAGTGTCTTAAGCATATTTATATTAACTCAGATTTGTAAGCTTCCTCTGTGCCTTGTGTGATTTATTGATCTCTTACTTTAGGTTATATTTATACTCTTTTTAAGAAATTTAAGATGTCCCTTTCACTAAAAAAATATTTCATTATAAAAACTTTCCAAATGTACATTTAGACTAAATATGTCAGTAACTTAAAATTAATAATTATCAAAGTTTTGTCACAACTGCTTTATCCATCCATTTATCCTTTTTGTCCTATTAGTTAAGTCTTTTAAAGCAAATAACAGGCATTCTATCATTCCAGCCCTACATATAAAATTATAAATACTGGCATATATAATCACAATATGTTCTTTCCATTTTGAAAATGTGATTTTAGAAAATATTGCTTCTAAGCTGCTTAAACTCCACACTTTGGGAGGAAGGACAGCTTAAATACTTCCAAAAGTTGTCTCATGGTTTGAAGAATTTTTAAAAAGTTTTTAATATGTTTTTCATTTCTACATGAATCAACAGCTTAGGAATTTTATTAAGTACTCATTGAGTTACTCCCTGCCTCCTTTTTCACATTGAAATTGCAAGAAGACCTTAGTATATTTAGAGCTGTATACCATTTGTGAACAGCTTCCTTTTTCTTCTGAATGACTAATATGAGAGAAAAAAAGGTTTTAAATAACTGTGGCTCAACACAGGAAGTGTGGGGAATAAAGTTAATTGTGTAAAATATTACATGCATTTTGAGAAAAGAACAAACAGAAAAGAAACACAATGAGCCTCTAGCTTTTAATATTCTAGCTTCCAGGTCCTCTATTTTTCTTCCAGGAGTTTTTTTTGGTGGGGGGGGGGGCTTCTCTTAAATTTTACAAATCTCTTTTAATCTTTTCCTCTAATGTGTCACGTCCTTTAATTGTAGAAATAATGAGATGTCTATGCTACACACAAGTTTTAGTGAATGACAACAATAAACAGAAGAGATAAAATCAATCACAAATGCCAATAACCAAAGATAACCAGATGTCAATGCTATATAATAGATAATAAGTAGATTTAATAATACTGTTTCTACACTTCAACATCATATTATGTACTGTGTCACTTAGACTATTTCAACTTGTATATATGGTATTTGTCTAACCATTTAAACTTTTTTTGGATATTAGTTTTCTCCCTCTTGTTTGCTACCAGACATACTGTTTTTAGAATCTTTATTGAGATATTATTCACATACTATACAGTGTATCCATTTAAAACATGGAATTCAGGGGCACCTGGGTGGCTCATTTGGTTAAGCAAAGGACTCTTGGTTTCGACTTAGGTCATGAGCTCGCGGCTTCGTGAGTTCGAGCTGGTGTCGGGCTCTACACTGACAGCGCTGTAGAGTCTGCTTGGGAATCTGTCTCTCCTCTCTCTGCCCCTTCTCCGACCCATGCTGTCTTTGTCTTTGCTCTCAAAATAAATAAAGTTTTAAAAAAGTGTGCAATTTAGTGGTTTTTACCAATATATGCAACCATCACCATAGTCAATTTTAGAACATTTTCATCATAAAAGGATGAAATTTCACCCGTCTCATTCCCCCAACCCTAAGCAACTGCTGCTGCTTTATTTGGTCATTTGTCCCTGGCTTTTTCATTTAGTGTAATGCTTTCAAGGATCATCCAAGGTGTAGCATGTATTAGAACTTTATTCCACTGGATATACTACTTTGTGTTTATCCGTTTAACAGTTGGTGGTATACATAATGTTTGAAAGTGAAGCATCTTACACTTATATCTTTGCATTAGTATTATTATTTTTATTACTTAATATTGGAATTTTAAAAGTAAAATTACTTGAATAAAGAGGTGTTCTTTCAGGGTTTTTAACACAAACTGTCAAGTATGTCAAGTTCATAGAAGAAAATTGATATTTCAATTGCTGGTTCAATTTGCATTTCCTTGATTATTTGGAAGGATGAGCAGTTGTTCATGTTCTCTGATTAATATTCTATGAATTTTAGTGTATTTTGGCTAATTTTATTTAGTGATTTTTTGTTGTTGTTGGTTGCCAGAGTTCTTTATAAAATGAATATCTTACCTTTGCACATACATATTTATATGTAGACCTTGCTCATTCTTCATTTCTCAGTTTAATGGACACTTTTTTTTAAAAAAAATTTTTTTAACATTTACGTATTTTGGAGACAGAGCTAGAGGCAGAGCACAAGTGGTGGAGGACAGAGAGAAAAGGAGGTACAGAATCCAAAGCAGGCTCCAGACTCTGAGCTGTCAGCACAGAGCCCGTCGCGCATCTTGAACTGACAGACCGGGAGATAATGACCTGAGCCTAAGCTGGTCACTTAACTGACTGAGCCACCCAGGTGCCCTTAATGGCCACTTCTCTCAGCCAGCCTCCCTACCCTCTTCGGTTCAGGTTAAGTACTCCCTACTCCTTTCTGCCTTGCATCCTTGTTTTGGAATTGTTCAGTTGACTTTTTTGCCTGTTTGGCTGTGAATGGGCAAGTGGAGAGTCCCTAAATTGGGGTGTACATGTGTTTTGCACAGGGACAAATAGGGGCAACAGAGGAGAGCCAGTGAAGCTTGAAATTCAGCCCTTCTTAATTCCACAATGTGCCAACAGGGGGCACCTCTTCAGTTTCCACTGAGGTACCCTGAGGTAGCAGCAGTTGCAGGGACTAAATCTATGTTGTTTGCGATTGCATTTTCAGTTTCTATACATTGTTGGCCCAAGCTCAATACATGCTTATTGTAGGACAGGAAAGAAGAAAGGAAATTAATATTTATCCACCATATATTTTACAAATATATTCCTTCTGTCCTTTGCCAAATAAAATTCTAGTGTATTTTTGGGTACAGGATTTGAATTTTTTTAATGTTTATTTTTGAGAGACACAGAGTGTGATCAGGGGAAGGGCAGAGAGAGAGGGAGACACAGAATCCGAAGCAGGCTCCAGACTCTGAGATGTCAGCACAGAGCCCGATGAGGGGCTCAAATTCACAAACCTTGAGATCATTACCTGAACTGAAGTCGGAAGCTCAACTGGCTGAGCCACCCAGGTGCCCCAGGATTAAAACTATTTTTAAATTCAATTAAACATAATATTCCTTTCTATGGTAGACTTAAATATATATACATACATATATAGTTAATATATATAAATATAGCAAAATTTATATTAATTAATTAATTAACCTACTAATTCTAAAAGATTTGTAATCATTCACTTAGGTTTTCTACACTTGTGAATGTATTACTCGCAAATAATGAAACTCTTTTAAATAGTTACTTTTTGTTATTTCTGTTTATCTTATGCTCTATCCAAAATTTCCATAAGAGTGCTAAATGACACTGTTTTCTTCATTATACATTGAAGTATGCCTCTGATAACAAATAATAAGGGATTCTGAATTCCTTGAGAGCAGAACTCATGCTTTTCTCCTTTTTAAACTCTTCACAACACCTAGAAAAAGAGAGATACACTACAATAAATTTTCATCACCAAGTTTGTTTAAATAAATAGGGATGTCTCTTTGGGTAAATACCTAGTAATGCAATTGCTTGGTCATCAGGTAGTTCTATTTTTAACTTTTTGAGGAACCTCCATACTGTTTTCCAGAGTAGCTGTTTACATTTCCTCCAACAGTGCCAGAGCATTCCCCTTTCTCCACATCTTTGCAAAACCTGTTGTTTTTTGGGCTGTTGATTTTAACCATCCTGACAAATGTGAGATGATATCTCACTGTAGTTTTGATTTGCATTTCCCTGATGATGATGATCTTTTCATGGGTCTGTTGGCCATCTGTATATTTCTTTAGAAAAATGTCTATTCATGCCTTCTGCCTATTTATTATTTAGATTATTCATTTTTAGGTGTTAAGTTGTATCAGTTCTTTATGTATTTTGGATAAGTAACCCTTTATCAGATATGTCATTTACAAATATCTTCGCCTATCCAATAGGTTGCCTTTTAGTTTTGTTGATTATTTCCTTCACCGTGCAGAAGCTTTTTATTTTTATGAAACAACCCAACTGTTCATCACTGTTGGAATGAACATTCTGTTCATCACATGAAGGGATGAAGAAGAAGTGGTATATTTATATATAATGGACTATTACTTAGCCATAAAAATCAATGAAATCTTGCCATCTGCAATGGCATGATGGAGATAGAGAGTATTATGCTAAATGAAACAAATCAGTCAGAGTTAGACAAATACTGTATAATTTCACTCATATGTGGAATTCAAGAAATAAAGCAAGTGAGCAAAGGGAAAAAGAGAGAGAGAGAGAGAGAGAGAGAGAGAGAGAAGCAAATCAAAAAACAGACTCTTAGCTATAGAGAACTGATGGTTACCAGAGGGGAGGTGAATGGGTGAATGGGTTAAACAGGTGATGGGGATTAAGGAGTACTATAACAAGCACTGGGTGTTGTATGGAAGTGTTGAATCTCTACCTTGTACACCTGAAACAAACATTACACTGTATGTTAACTAACTGGAATTTAAATTAAAAACAAAAAAAGCTAAAAAAATAGGAATGCCTATAAGCTTTCCCCATTGATTATGATCCACTAATATGGATGTAAAGAATTGAATGTCTTTGCCCAATGACATAGAAACAAAAACTTTAGTTGTTCTCGGAACTGTGTCAGGCTTAAATAAATAAACAACGACCACAAGCATTTAAAGAGTATTTTAAAGTGTTTCTATTTAATTTTGAGAGAGAGCGAGCGAGCATGCATGGGGGAGGGGCAGAGAGAGAGAGGGAGACAGAGGATCCAAAGTGGAGTCTGTGCTGACAGCAGAGGTCCTGCTGTCATGAACTCATGAACCATGAGATCATGACCTGAACCGATGTCAGATGCTTAAACGACTGAGCCACTCAGGTGCCCCATCATTCTAAGCATAGTTTAGATATTACTCTGGGTGTTTTACCCATGTTATTTTTTTTTGTTATTGTTAATTTCATCAAAGGACTGTGATGAATACATTTTGAGGTTTTAAAGTACTATTTAAATGTCACCTGTAAATCCACTTTTATAAAGCTGTCTTCAAAAGACTCATAATCTCCCAGGGAAATGATCATCTCTAAACCTATGTATTTCAGACAGATGTGGTAGAGCTAAGCATTGTGACTAATATATTGTTTTGTGATCTTTGTGTACATCCTTAGCCTCAATAAATTCTTGGGTTTGGTTTAATCAAGAGCTCTATGTTTTAATACAGTTTTAGAGAAAGCTTCTTTTTAATAAAACACAGATGCTAATGATACTCTCACATAATTATTTATTTCTGTATAGCATTCATCTCTAATGTAAGTCTAACTTAGCAGTTTCTTTGCTTACTTTTCTATAAACCTCTGGCTTCCAGTTGTTTTGCCCAGGGTTTCCTAAACTTATACTGTGTTGGAATGAAAGATCCCCCTCCCCCTTTTTCCCATTGCTTACTAATGTAGGAGGTGACAATGACCACTTTCCTCAAACTCTGGCTTTAGAAGGACCTCACATTAGGAGAGTCACAGTGAAATCATGAGTAATTGTGGTTGGAAGCTGCACTTCTCTATTACCCAGCAGTGCCCCGTCAAGTGTTCAGCCTTGTCTCTTATCCTGGAAGATGGCCAGAGTGTATGATGTCTTCCCCCTCACCAACACAATCGAAATTTGTTGCTAAGTTGCTAAGTTATGTCAGTGACGCCAACCAAATCGTAAACTCACTGGCTTCAAAGATTGAAACATGAAGCATCAATGGCCACACCGACCCCTCACCCAAGCTACCTACTCCCCTCGCAGAAGACCAGACCATGTGTTAGTGGATATTAGTCACTGTCGCACAGTAAAGGTCGTTGTCATGAGGACCTTGTGGATGGTACTGCTGGACATTACAGAGCAGGGAAAATATGGTATTTACAGAAACTCTTTAGCATCCACATCATGAATCCCAAATGGAATTCACCCAAACTGGTAGAGTTCAAATATAACAAAGTATTAGATAAATTACCAAGCTAAATGAACACAAAAGCCTATCACCCAACAAATTAATTTCACTCTCTTATTGGCTCAGACACTGTTGTGTAGGTTGACTATGTTTTTCAATTTGCCTCATGCAACTCAGGAGTACAAAAGAAACGTCTGAGATATCTTTTTGCATCATCTGCTCTCAACTGTTCGTAACTTTCTTTAAACTGTAAGCTACAACTCTGGGGCATGCGGTGAATACAAACTCAGCTGAATAATAATGGCTTGTTCATCCAACTGCCTTGAACAGGTTGAGCATTCATTGGAAGCTTTCCAGCCCTTGGAAAGTGGAAATTTTTAGCAATGGGTAAGGTGACACGCCTAGCATTTTAACCAGCGACTTGAAAGTTAATGTTTAAGCTATCTTCAACTTTTCAAGTGCTAGTGACATAGTTGAAAGAAGACTTACACAAATATGACCAGTCAAATTTTTACTATAGGATGGCGTACATTATCCCGCCCTTCAGCAAACTGCCTATGGTGCAAAGCTCCATGGGGCTTGAACCTCTGTAGTTCTGGATGGGTTGTCTGGCTTCTGCCTAGTTGAGTAAATCAGTTAATCTGGTTGATTTTTAAATTCAAGCTGTTTTTCAGAACTGAAATATTGAAAGGTGAGGACACAAACCTAAACTGAAAGTAGAAGCAGTTTTTCCCTTCCTTATTTCATGCAGAAGCGGACCCAAACTGCTGCAATCTTGGGGACGTTCGCTATTGCGACAAAGGAAGCAAAACAGAGATAAAGGAATCCAGTGCAACGAGGGGCCGTTTCCAGGTCATAGCCAGATTGCAAACTGCCCATTTCTTGTTAAAAACATTTGTGACTCATAAAACTTCCTTCACTGTTTACTGCATAGCACAACTCTGAGAGAAACGGAGACATAAACCAGCAGATTTGCAAATTAGAGAGGCTCTTCTGGCTGCTTCTGTTGCTGTGGCCACTTATGTGTGTAAAATGCAGTGGAAAGAAGAAAACCATGTTTGCAGAAACCTGATGAAAATTTGTACAAGATATGACAAGTTTGAGCAATCACTTGAAAGCCCAAGTCCCTTCATGTTGCTTTCAAAGCCATTGGTGATTTGGACTAATCGCCGGTGGCCTCTCTGGGCTCCCTTCTTAGTACTCCCTACCTGGGACTCCAGGTTATCTCCCCTTTTCCAGTACTCAGCACATTCTCTGTGGCACATGCCTGTTCCAGAAGGAACGTTCTGCTGTCTGCTCCCTAAGTCGGACTCAAGCAGTCTCCTGTATCTCCCCTGATTAACCTACCTTACCCTATCATTATTCTTAGCACACTGTGTTGAATTCCATTTGCTAGTTTACCCTGCTGCTGGGCTACAGGCTCTGGCCTATCTGTCCTGTTCCATTCTAGACCAAATGCCTGGCACTTAGAAGTGCCTCAGTATATGTTTGTTCAGTGGATGAGTTCACTGCAGATGTATTAAAGAATTTTTACATTTACAATCTTACAAATAACATCAGGATCAAATTTCAGATGGTGCACTTGATTGGGCGAGCATTATGATGATCTTTATTTTCTCTAAATCAACTGAATTCTAACTCCAAAGGGTAGTTCTACCAGATGGCAGAAAAGTCAGTCTCTGTGCGTAGGGGCTGGATCCTGCCCTGTGGTTGTGCTTGTAGGAGTACCCAGACCAGATACCCAGCTTTCCTTGTCACTCCCGGAAGGATTTGTTTTGAAGCCTAATCATGCCTCCTCTGTCCCCACTCTCCTGCCCCTCAATTTTCACATTTCTTTTACATCTTAGGAAATCTTACTTACTCCAGTCCCTTTCCCCTCTCCCCTCAAATAACACCTCACTTTTGCTGGCACTTAGCTTAATCTCTTAAAAGGGGACAGGCCTTAGAATAAAGAAAACTGGGAAGGAGTCTTCTCTCTGAGCACATAAATCTTGTGCAAGAAGCACAAAGGGTATAAACAACCAGTTAGAAATAGGAAGTGGAGGGGCACCTTAGTGGTTTAGTCAGTTGAGTGACTTCGGCTCAGGTCATGATCTCACGGTTCATGGGTTCGAGCCTGGCATCAGGCTCTGTGCTGACAGCCAAGAGCCTGGAGCCTGCTTCAGATTCTGTGTCTTTCTTTTTATCTGTCCCTCCCTTACTCATGCTTTGTCTCTCAAAAATAAATAAACATTTTTTTAAAAAGGGACGTGGAAGGGAAAATACTGAGAGCAAAAATCCAACATAATTTCCAACGATGATGATAATTACAAAATCCTGCTACCACTTGACTCATCTGGGTGATGATTTTGCGCCAGGTGACCCAGGATGTAAATAATGTTAGATACAGGATCACTGAATAATGCAGATGGGCAAGGAGGATCAGAACTGTTTCCCTCAAGTACCAGCTAAGGAGAGCGCCGATTTCTAGAAAGGAACATCTGGAAATTAAAACCCCAAGCACACTGTATTGTATTTAAGGGCTTTTTCTCTCTTTTCTCTTTCATATAAATATAGATATGATATATACATATAAATTAAATATAGTTATAAATGTGATATGTTATGTACCATATATCAATATACAATTTTATATTATATATTATGTAATAAACATGGAAAATATACTACATATGTTATTATATTGTACACATATATGAATATATACATACACATGCATATATATAAAAACTTATATATAATAAACAAGTACATTTATAATCGATTTAAGAATGGTTATTCTAAGAGGAAAAAGGAACTATATCCCACTATTGAAAGATAATGGGACAAATAGAGGATGAGGCTTTTCTGAGAACAGCGCAGAATCTGTCATGTGGCCTGGCCTCTGGACTGAAGCAAAAAACAAAAGGACTGCAGAAATCAGGTAATAAAAACTAAAATCAGTGCATCATGAATATCATTTGTGGGGTATTTGCTGCATATAGAGGGCGTCCGTAGCTCTAGTATCAGGAGAATTTGGCCACAATAAAAGGACTTTCTGCTCTTTCAGAGGGACTAGAGATGGTCTCCTGGGCTTAGGCAGCAGTTGCCCACAGTGCCCTCAGTTACATAGTCAGCATGAATCATCTTCCTTTTGCTGTGTCAGAAACAGGGACCCCCATTCACTCAATATTTATTGACTATCTTCATGAACTAAGAAACTTAACTAAACTCTGAGGATGCAAGAGTGAGAAAAAAACTCACTGAGTATCATGGAGTTTGTAGTTGAATCAATGAAGAATAGAAAAAAAAAATACAGTTAAATCCTACTTGGCAGCCAAGAGAATACATTGGGGGACTCATGAGAGGAATATCCTGGGCACCCAAGGCATATTTGGGGGAATATGGGTGACAGCTCCAGGAAACTGCTGTTTGCCTACTGTGGGTCTCTGTGGATCCCTAGTCTGATGTGACCAACAAAATGTGGGTTAGGTTTTAAGATGTGTAAATTAACTGTGTAGGAATCCAAGTATTGATCTCAATTTTTAGAATAAATCTCATTTTGTTGTTTTTAAGTCATGAGTTAAAGTCAAAGAGACTCTTATCTGAGGTGTCGATACGCTCTCAGCCAAAGAAAGTCTTAATAATGATTGCAGTTATGATCTGGACCCCAGACCTGCCACATTGTTAGGTACTTCTTTTCTGTCTCTATAGAGTGATTGGCCTTACATGGCCTGGTCCTTCATGGTGAGAACTGTTTCCAAGTCACACAGTTGTGTGTTTAAATACCAGCTTCCAGTCGCATACTTAGACCATGTTTAACTTCTTAAACACTATTTCTTTAAAAAATAGGAATAATAGCTGCCTCCTAGGGTTGTTGAGCTTAAATACACCATATATGGAAAATGGCTCAAGTAAACTAGGATTCATAGGTGCCCAGTAAATTTTGTTTCCCTTTATTTCCAACTGCCCATCTCCCTTTATTTCCTATGTAGCCATTTAAACTGTGGCAAGAGATCCTTCCTGCCCTATGTAATAATTGCTGAACATTGAAGAAAACAGCTTTAAGCTTTACCCAGGATGTTTCCATAGTGTCCTTGAGCTAGAAATATGAAGAAATATCATACTAGAAAAGCACTGTCACTCTGTCACATAGCTCTATATTTGCAAGGTGTTGTTTCTTTCTCTTTCCACTTCTGCTATAGCAAGTGCTTTGGGCATTAAGATGTTAGTCTTTTAAAAAATTTTTTACCCCTCTTTAGGGTCATTATAGACAATGTGTGTGTGTGTGTGTGTGTGTGTGTGCAGGTGTGTGTGTGTGTGTGTGTGTAGAATGCATAGCAATAAAAAAACCAACTTAGCTTTTGTAGCTAGTAGAAATATTGTTTCTCTTTCGTCTTCTCTATTTCTTACTCTTGCCAGAGGTCTACTATAGAATATGGTGGTATGTGGACTTTTGTATTATATCCCTTGTTACTTGCTTTTATAGTATTCCTTTTTTTTTTTTTTTTCCTTGTGTCTAGAGACCTTGCTATACTATCCCTAAAGGATGTAATACATTTTGATGATAAAATCCCACTCTGGATGCTTATATTAATTTATTAGTATTCTTGTTATTATTTTTATTGAGATTTATCTTTCAATTGCAACATTGTATTTAAATGTCTTCTATTATTCTCGTCTATTCTTCATATCAGAAAAATAAAGGCCAGAATTCCTTGAGGCCTTACCAAACTTTAAAAAAATTTGTTTAATGTTTATTTATTTTTGAAAGTCAGAGAGACAGAGTGTGAGTGGGGAAGGGGTAGAGAGAGAGACACACACACAGAATCTGAAGTAGGCTCCAGGCTTTGAGCTGTTAGCACAGAACCTGACGTGGGGCTCGAACTCATGAACCAGGAGATCATAACCTGAGCTGAAGCTGGATGCTTAAATGACTGAGCCACCCAGTCGTCCCTATCCCACTTCCTTTTCAAGCAACATAATTTCCCTTTTACAGGATTCTTTAGTATTCTTTAATATTATTCTCTATATTATTTAATATTATTTTCTATGTCAAATATAGCACAAGGGTTTTCAGTTAATCTCTATCAATTATTCAGGAATTGGATTGAGTCACAGAAATTTGTCAGTAATAGAGACAGTTGAATATCCTTTCTATTCTATTCTAGTCTGTTATTCATTCTGCAAACTCTTGATCTTGACAATATTTGGAGCAGATGCAGCAAGGAATGGAACTAATCTTACTTTCTTCCATCACCTTCCCAATAGATAGCGGGTGATCAATAATATTTACTGAATGAGAAAATAAAGTGATGAACTGATATGCCTTTTATGATGTGCTTTTACAGAAGATGGTTGCCTCGATGTGATTACATCAGAAGTTTTCATCTATTTTCTATCAAAAATTTCCCTTTGTGATTCTTTGTTTTTGGAATGAACCTACACTGTTTCCTATATCTTGTTGTGATACTTCCAGTTCTCTTTACCCTAGTTTGGCTTTGTTTGGGGGTTATCCCATAATTGATAATGGAAAGCTTAATATGGTATATGAAATTCAAGACAGAGGAAAGTCAAGATAGGAATAGTCTGGTTGGCTGTCCTCCCAGAGGCCTTCTCCCGGGGTGCATGGCAAACCTGATACTGTCCCATGTGACTCGGGACCTGATGGCACCGAGACTTGCTCTCTATAGTCAACGCATTCTCATGGAACTCATTCAAGGACATTCACATCAATCAAATTCATCATTCCTTCCAAGTAGTATAAAACAAAAATGTTAATGTACTGATTTAGAGCAAGAAATATAACTGTTATGTGGACCAGAATACACATATCATCCTGCATGGTACATTTCTTCCCTGCAATAATAACAACCACAACCACCATAATAATAACTAATTTTTTTAATTTTCGATTTTTAATTTATTTTATTTATTTCCTTTTTTTTTGAGAGAGAGAGAGAGAGAGAGTGCAAGTGGAGGAGATATGCCTGGGGAGAGAGAATCTTAATCTGGCTTGATCCTGCTTAAGGGATCAAGGTCCGGGGATCTTAACCTGAGCCAAAATCAAGAGTCTAATTAATGCTCAACTGACTGAGCCATCCAGGCATCTGAATAACAAAATTTTTTCAGAGAACTACAGAGAAGTCAATGTAACATTAACTGCTTGATGAGCACGAAACCAGAAAAATGACTAGGTGATTTGAATGTTTAGAAGCAATAGGTTACCCCATTAAGGTGTTTTCCCATTTAACACACATTCAAAACTTTTTTCTAATCACCAACTCCAATACCTCCCTGATCCTCCATACTCACAAATGATCTCATTTACCTCCTACCTTTGCAATGGGAACTCTTATTTCCTGTTACTCCACCTACAAACTTACCTGTCTCCACAGATGCCCCTTCCTCCTTCCTTTAGATTACTCCGAAACCTTCCTAAGGTTAATTCTAACCCTGTTATTTATATTCCAGATTGCATGCCCATAGGGACTCATTCAATAGATTATCCCTTCAGCCCTTTGCTTTAGCCTTCTATATCATAAGATAATACAAAGTAGCCTATTCCCTAAAAAAAAATTTTTTAAGTTTATTTATTTTGAGAGAGGGAGAGAGAATGAGCAGGGGAGGGGCAGAGAGACTGGGAGAGACAGAGAATCTGAAGCAGGCTCTATGCTGATAGCAAAAATCCTCAATGAGGGGCTCGAACTCACAAATTGTGAGATCATGACTGAGCCAAAGTCTGATGCTTAACTGGTTGAGCCACCCAGGTGGCCCTAAATTACCCTAGTCTTGATTCACCCCCAACACCAACTCCACAATATATGCTTTCTTGGCCAGAGTTGAATTTTGAGTTGAACTCACAGACTCTTGACCCCTGTGGTCTGTCTTCACCCTACATCCCTCTCCTGGAATCACTCTCAGCAGGGAACCACTGATCTCCCTGCCATGAATGCAGACACATATTGGCACACATGTTCCATGCACTCATTGTCTCCCTGGTCTCTTACTCATCATTCTTCAGGGGTGTTCCTCCTAATTCTTTGGGTACTTTTTATCATCTCTTTGGGACTCCTCTTTTCTTGTCCTAAGTGTTCTTTTGCTAGTCTACAGCTTTTTTAAAAAAATTTTAAATGTTTTATTCATTTCTGAGAGAGAGAGACAGCGTGAGCAGGGGAGGGTCAGAGAGAGAGGGAGACACAGAATCTGAAACAGGCTCCAGGATCTGAGCTAGCTGTCAGCACAGAGACTGATGCAGGGCTCGAACCCACAAACCGTGAGATCATGACTGGAGCTGAAGTTGGCCGCCCAACTGACTGGGAGCCACCCAGGCACATCTACAGCTTTTTTTTTTTTTCTGAAAGATTTCAGTTTTTGCTCTGTGTCATTTATTAGTTTTAAGCCCACTATTATTTATAGCCCACTTTTTTCTTTTAGCTTCTGACCTATAGGTACAGCCTATAGGCCATTTGCGTGTTGTTACAGACATGTAACATCTATGATTCTAAAACTGAACTTGTTCCCTGCCTCCTTTCCCCTCCCCGTTATGACTTGCTCCATATCTGGTGGTGGTTGTCTTCATAAATGGCACTGTCTTCACTTAAAAAAAAATGTCTATTTATTTTTGAGAGAGAGAAAGACAGAGCATGAGTTGGGAAGGGGCAGAGAGAGGGAGACAGAATCCCAAGCAGACGCCATGCCCTGAGCTGTCAGCACAGAGCCTGATGTGGGGCTCGAACTCACGAACCACGAGATCATGAACCTGAGCTGAAGTCGGACACTTAACTGTCTGAGCCATCTTGGTACCCCCAGTACTCCCCTCACTTAATTGGTAAGTTTCATATTTCCTTCTTTGTATCTTTACATCAAATTAATATCCAAATTCAATCTATTCTGTGACCCAAATGTCTTACAGATCGATTAAATCCTTCCATCCTTCCTTCATCAAATCCATTCTTCCTGCCGTGGCCTCATTCAAGCTACCATAATCTCTCCCCTGTATTCCTTCACAAGTCTCCAAACACAATCTTCTTTCCTCCAGTTTGATCCTTCAATCTCTTTTCCACCCTACCATAGTGAGCCCTTGAAAGCACAAATCTTTGCACATCACTATTTTAAGCAAAACTCTGCAGACCCACTCTGTGGTTCTTAGGTAAAGTGCAAAGTCACCGACTTACAAGATCCTTCATGGTGTGGCCTTGGTTCACCTTCCCAGAT
This sequence comes from Proteles cristata cristata, assembly GCA_017311185.1. NCBI lineage: Eukaryota > Metazoa > Chordata > Mammalia > Carnivora > Hyaenidae > Proteles > Proteles cristata. The sequence continues at coordinate 1,045,567 of JAESUZ010005663.1, read as the reverse complement.
TGACCTCCCGTCTCTCCTGCAGTCATGCTGTCATTAAACTACTACATCTGCCTTGAGGACTGGAAAGCTTTATTCTGGCAGCTACGGGGACTACTGTTAGCAGACAGCCCTCAACTGTAGTCCCGTCTCAGAATTACTTCAGCTGAAGAGAATCCCCTCACACAAGGTTGGCACTCTCCATTACAAAAATTGCCTTTATCCAGTGACTGGTCCACATGGAGTAATAAAGACTTGGTCTCATTATTTCAACTCAGAACAACCGTGAGGGCCATCTCAGCTTCACAGCTCTTGCGGGGTTGTTTGGCCTTCTCTCATCGCGCATTACAATACTTACTACTCAGCACTGTAACATCCTTAGATTGTAAACTCTGTATTTACATTTAGATCCCAGTGCCCAGAACATAACAGATACTCACTAAACAACGGTTGAATTCATTCATTTATTCGTATGTTCCTTCCTTCCTGCCTTCATTTTGGTAATAGCATAGCTTCATCAGAGGGTCCAAAAGCTACTGGTCAAGACACGCTTTCCAACAGTTTAGTCTACTTTTGCTGCACTTTTCTATCAGTGTTTATCTTAACAATGACTTTTCCCGGATGAACACTAAGATTGCCTATTTTGTTCTTCGCCAATGGTTCCTTGGTTGCTCTTCAATACCTTTTAGATAAATACATTTGTTCTTTAGATATGTTAATATATTGCATTAGGTAAATACAGTGTTGCTATCTGGGTGACGGGTGCGTCTCTGAAATGATTTCCATGTATTATTTTGGTCTCTTCTGCTTTTGTTGGCTTTGTGCCTCATTTTCCCCCAAGTTCTTACAGGGGTTAGAAGCTCCCCTCTATGGTTCCCATGTTCTGGCTGCCAGTAACAACATACCCCTGTGGTGAAAGGGACCATATCAACATTTTTCTCTCTTGATTCTTTTTCTGGCTCCCCTTGATTCTTTTTCTGGTTCGCAAGAAGACAAATACATTTTCCAACTGTTGGTGGCAACTTAGTATGTTTTTTTAAACAAGATTTTTACTTGTAAATGGAAAGAAATGCTAATTTAGGGGGAAAGTTAACACTGTAATGTAGAGATAATCAGAGGCAAGAATTAGACTCAGAGTCGTCTGACAGACAAATAGGACATGAAAAATAACACCTCATTAATATCCAAATAATACCTGAAGACTAACGTCACTTGTGAAACACTCATGCGTTCACATCTCTGTAATTGAGCTTTAGATCTCACCACTGTGCAGAATTGTTCTCCAGTGTCACCCAGTTCAAAGGGTGCTTTTAAGTCTTTCCTGCTCTTGACCTTACTCATAAACACTTCCCCTTCTAAATACTTTCCTCCATTCTCCCCTATTTTTCCTTTCATTCTCTCACTGTACCTCCTGGGGCATTTATTTCTCTTCTATTCCTCACATTCCAATGTCCCCTCTCTTCCTCTCTTTACATGCATGGTGATTTCGTTAAGCCTCAAAACTCTTGCTAGGCAATCTGAGTCCTTTCCTTTCTTCCATTATAATAATTACTGTGTTGTATTGCTTCACAATTGTTTGCAAATTGGTCTCACTAGACTGTGAGTTATTATAGAGTGGAGATTGTATCTTTTGGGTCCCTAATACACACAGCAGAGCCCAAACTCAGTAAGTATACAATACAGCAGTTCTCTCTTATCTGCAGGGGATATGTTCCAACACTCTCACTGAATGGCTAAAACCTCAAATAATACTGAACCTTCTATACAGGCATACCTTGTTTTATTGTCAATTTCCTCCGTAATTGAAGGTTTTTTGCTCCCCTGTGAAGATAAGTCTATCAGCACCCTTTTCCCAACAGTATTTGTTCATTTCATGTCTCTCTGTCACATCTGGTTAATTCTCCAACATTTCAAACTTCTTCATTATTGTTACATTTGTTATGGTGATCTGTGATTATGACTTGCTGAAACCTCAGATGATGGTAAACCTATTTTAGCAATAAAGTATTTTTAAATGAAGGTATGTACATTTTTTAGATGTTATGCTGTTGCACACTTAACAGACTGCAGTATATTATAAACATAAGTTTTGTATGCACTGGGAAACAAAAATATTAATTTGACTAACTCTATTGCAATATTCACTTTATTGTGATGGTCTGGAAGTGAACCTGCAGTACCCCTGAGGTATGTCTTCTCCTATACATACATACATACATACATACATACATACATACCTATGTAAAGTTTAATTTATAAATTAGAGATTGTAAGAAATTAGCACGCTACCTATAATAAAGAACAATTATAGCAACATACTGTAATAAAAGTTATATGAATGTGGTCTCTTTCAAAATATCTTATTGTACTGTATTCAACTGTCTTCTTGTGTTAATGTAAGAAGATAGACGAAGTGCAGTGAAAGACCCAGGCAGGCATTGTGATGTAACCTTAGGCTGCTATTGACCTTCCCAAGATATCTCAAAAAGAGGTCCTCTGCTTCCGGTCTGCAGTTGCCCATAGGTAACTGAAATTGCAGAAAGAGAAACTGCAAATTACGGGGGTCTACTGTAGTTGTTGACTTACTGACTGAATATCTGGGAATATTCTTCTGTTTATGTCCAAATTTGCCTTCTTGTTAATCTCAAAAAAGTACTGCAAACTAATTTGACAATAAAATTTTTTAAATAGTATAGAAAGATATATGCTTCTTACAACAGATTTAAGTAAAACCATCCACTTAGGGGGCACCTGAGTGGCTCAGTTGGTTAAGCGTCTGTCTCTTGATCTCAGCTCAGGTCTTGATCTCAGGGTTGTGAGTTCTAAGCCCCATGTTGGGCTTGGTGCTTGCTGATCATGAAGTGTACTTAAAAAAAGTCATCCACTTAGGATAGTCATCTAAATTTTCCAGAAACTAGTACTAGTGGTGGAAGATAAGATTAATATATATCTCTTCATTTGGAACCTAGGTATGTATGTGCCTTTATATTATAACTACCTTTGCTAGGAATGTGAAACTATGTTCCTTTTATTATTTTTTTATTTTTTTTAAATGTTTTATTTATTTCTAGGAGAGAGAGAGAGAGAGACAGCGTGAACAGGGGAGGGTCAGAGAGAGAGGGAGTCACAGACTGAAACAGGCTCCAGGCTCTGAGCTGGCAGTCAGCACAGAGCCCGACGCGGGGCTCGAACCACGAACCGCGAGATCATGACCTAAGCAAAGTCGGACGCTTAACCGACTAAGCCACCCAGGCACCCCGAAACTATCTTCCTTTTAAAAAAATTTTAAATATTTATTTTTGAGAGAGACAGAGACAAAGTGAGAGTGGGGGAGGGGCAGAGAGGGAAGAAAACACAGAATCCCAAGCAGTCTCCAGGCTCTGAGCTGTCAGCACAAAGCCCAAAGTATGGCTAGAACCCATGAACCTCGTCATCATGACCTGAGCCGAAGTTGGACACTCAACTGACTGAGCAACCCAAGTGCCCCATCAAACTATTTTCTAAAGATACCATTTATTTATCAGGTTGTAAAAACAATGTTTCTCCTAAAACGAAATTTCCAGACACTTTTTTTCCTATAAAAGAATGTAATAATAAAGATTAATCATTTCATTGTTTTTATTCTTATTATTTTACCAGCAGAGGTTAAAAGCCGTGACCAAGAATTTAGTTTTTTATCCTCCAAATATTTTAGATCACTCATAAGGTGATTGTATGGGCAATGATCTATTGTGGGTGAAGTAGATGTTGGATTAGTTTTTGATGCTATTGTTTCTGTTTTTCTACGACATTCTTAATATACATATGCATTTCTAAAAATTTTAATCAAGGATATAATAATAGCATACAAATTTGGGAGACTGCTTTCCTGAGCCAACCAAGCATGAAGACTGTAGATACTCTGCTGTTCTAATCTCAGAGTCAATCAGATTTGACTTTAATGAGAGATTATTTCAACTGATAGAAGGAGAATATCACATCATGAGCACAGGCTGTAATTCTTATCTATAGTTCAGAAACCAAAAAAGAAAGTTGCTTTCTGTATAAATAAGGCACAGATGATAAAGGATAAGCATGGGTTCAGTGATTAGATAGGCTCTCTCTGGTTTAATGAAACTCACCTAAGAAAAACGAAGTGATGGAAAAAGTCTGGACTGAGAGTCTAAGAACTGGAGTTCACACAGTTCAGTTCCGCCTTTTAGTGATGACTCTGGGAAGATCTTTTTACCCCTCTGGTCTGCCACTGCCGTTCATTCAGTTATTCACCCAAGTACCGGAAACTCAAGGAATGGTTGTTCTGTGCCAGAGACGGTCTTGCTGGAGCACAGGTACAGAATGAAATCCATAGGATGACCTATGAAATGTAGGATGACCTATAGGATGACCTGTGGAATGTAGAGCATCAATGAAGTATTTCCGGGAATCTGGCTCCATTACTTGAATCATCACCTGATGACTATGTAGACTTTTGAATTATAGCACATATCCAAGGAGTCCACTGGACCTTAGTTTGAATTTTCCTGTTTGGCTTGTGCCGTATAAAATACTTTGCCTTTTAATTATCAGTGCGATAAGTCATATTCTCCAAATAAGTTTTCTACTTTTAAGGTAAAAAATTGTATTTTGTAAATTACTTTGCCTTATTTCTTGTTATAATATACATTTACCATGAAGGATTTGAAAAACATAGAAAATATAAATGCCATAAAAATCACTTGTAATTCTATCGTCTAACAAGAACCACCATTATATATGAGTTATATGTACTCTTCTTAGTTAATTTGGTGAGTAAAAGGAATTAATCTGTTGCTTTATTTATTACTTTGACACCAGTGAAGCTGCACATATATCTGATTATTTTTATTATGAAATAAGTTAGAAATATAGAGTATAGATAATAATATAATGGACATTCATGTACCCAATAATAAGCTTAAGAAAAAAAATGTTACAGATATAATTGTAGCTTCCAATTCTTCTTGAAGGTGTTTCTACTTTCCTCTCCCCAGAGATAACCACTAGCTAGAATGTATGATTCCCATGTATAATTTTGTACTGTTACTACATATGTATATGTATCCCTAAGGTATATGCAACCTTACATGTTTTGTAACATTAGAGTATTGATATCATAGTAGAATATGTATTTTACTGTAACTTTTATAAAAGCTTAGTATTATATTTTGTGCTATTTAGTTATGTCGATACATGGAGCTCTAGTTCAATAATTTTACAGATTTATATAAATCCATTATATGAATATATGCAATTTAAGTGTGGATGACATTCAAATGGTTTTCGTTTTCATTGTAAGCAAAAAATTTTGCAGTGAACATTTTAATTATTTATTTTTGAGAGAGAGGGAGAGAGACAGAGACAGAGTGTAAGCTGGTGAAGGGCAGAGAAAGAAGGAGATACAGAATCGGAAGCAGGCTCCAGGCTTGGAGCTGTCAATACAGAGCCCATTGTGGGGCTTGAACTCACGGACTGCAAAGTCAGGCACTTAACCAACTGAGCCACCCAGGCGCCCCTGCACTGAACATTTTTATACAATTTTTCTTGTGCATATGTGAGTGTCTCCATGAGATATCCATGGAGAGGAAGTGTTGGGTCAGAGGATGCACACGTCTTTCGCTGTACTAGATATTGCCGTATTGGTTTCCAAAGTGATTGTCTTTTATTTATTTATTTATTTAATTTTTATTTATTTCTAGGAGAGAGAGAGAGACAGCGTGAGCAGGGGAGGGTCAGAGAGAGAGGGAGTCACAGACTGAAACAGGCTCCAGGCTCTGAGCTGGCAGTCAGCACAGAGCCCGACATGGGGCTCAAAACCACGAACCGCGAGATCATGACCTAAGTGAAAGTCGGACGCTTAACCAACTAAGCCACCCAGGCGCCCCCCCAAAATGATTGTCTTGATTTACACTCCTAGCAGTTCTGTATACGTATTCCAGTTGCTCCACATCCCACCTAATCACTGCTGTATATATATATTTTTTGAGAGTCAGAGAGAGACAGCACGAGCAGGGGAGGGTCAGAGAGAGAGAGAGAGATACAGAATCCAATAACAGGCTCCAGGCTCTGAGCTGGCTGTCAGCACAGAGCCTGACACGGGGCTCAAACCCACGAACTGTGAGATCATGACCTGAGCCGAAGTCGGACACTTAACTGAGTAAGCCACCCAGGAACCCCATCACTGCTATTAAAAACTTCAAATTTTTGGTTAATCTGAGAGGTATGAAATGGTATTTCATTATGGCTTTACTATGCACTTTCCTGATTACTAGTGGGGTTGAGCATCTTTTGATAGGTTTAATGGCATTTTCTCCTCTGTACATTGCCTTTTATATCTTTTGTTCAAATAAAAACTAGACTATCTTTCCCTTTATTATTTGTGATAATTCTTTTTACATACTCGTATTAGTCTTTTGTTGATTATATGCATTGCAAAAATCTTCTAGCTTTTGGTCATCTTTTAACTTTGTTGATGGAGTCTTTTATAGGCAGTGTTTTAAATTTTCATGTATCTGAATTTAACTACCTTTGCCTTTATGGGCAGTGATGATTACATCTTGTCTTCTACTACCTTAAGGTCATAAAAGAGCCACTTCTCCCCCAAAACATTTAGTTTCACTATTCCTATAATAATGTTCTGTCCAGGGGTGCCTAGGTGGCTCAGTTGGTTATGCTCTTGATTTTGGCTCAGGTCACGATTTCATATTTGTAAGATGGAGCCCCACGTTGGACTCCACACTAAGCATGGAGCCTGCTTAGGATTCTCTCCCTCCCTTTCCTTCCCTTCCCTCTGCCTCTCCTTCACTTACACTTGCACACATGTGTACACTCTCTCTCAAAAATAAAAATGTAAAAAAATGTTTAATCCACATAAAATCTATTTTTAATGTGGTGTGAATTGATATTTTTCTCTACAACTAGTGGTCTCAGATTCATTTAACAGATAGTCCATTCTCCTCCCACTGATCCACAATGCAACTTTGGTCATATATCATTTCCATACATGTGAGGGTGTGTTTCTGGATTCCTATGATCTTCATTGGCCATTTTATATGCTGTGCTATTAATATGCCAATTACTCCCCAGACCATCATAAGACTCAACACTGCTTCACATCTTGTATGAATTATGCCCCACATAAGGACACCAGGCTGAGCGATGGGTTTAGTCTGAAACCCAAATCCTGCTTTGTGCACCATGGCACAGGGCTGTGCCTGCCTGGAATGAGAGACATCTCTGATACAGAAAGACATTGCAGGTACTTTTCCTTCCTCTGGAAAATTAACAAAAGGCAATGGAGTTCCTGACTCAATGGTTAATAGGGCAATTCCCCCACTTTGTCCTCCTTCAAAAGTGTCTTGACTCTTCTAGACCCTTCATTCTTATTGAAATTTATAAATTTTTTTTTTTGCTGAGATTTTCCTAAGACTTGTATTGTTTTTAATATTTTCTGGAGAACTGGCATCTTTTTGATATTTCATTTTCTCATTAATTGATATGGCTTATCCATTTATTTATGCCTTGCCAATACATTTTAACATAATTTAATAATTTCTTCATAAAGATTTTTAAAATATGGTTAAATCTATTCTCAAGTGTTATCTTTCTTTCTCATTATTGTTATTGTACACACATACACAGAGAATTATATTGTACAATTGTATGTTACCAGTGTTGAGGAATACAATTTTTGTATTATCAACATAGTTTTCTTATTGTCTATTCATGTTCAGAACTTTAGCCCACTTTTCTCCTGGGGTGTCTGTGGAGTGTCTTTCCTCTTCCCACTGTTTTCCCCCTCCCCAGTGATTTGTAAGAACTTTTTAAAGATGAAGTCTTATTGTTTTTTGTCACATGTATTGCTACTGTTTTTTAAAGTTTATCCTTTGCTTTTCAGTCCTATTTTTTTCCTTGACTATTGAAAATTTAAGTTCTCAAGGAGTCACGTATACTAACCTTCTGTTTTTTTCTTATTTTTGCGTCCCCATAAAATTTTGATTAAGTAATTATTATCTATATTTTCTCTTTAAAATAATAGTCATTTAACATTTTTATCCATGTTAAAATGTTTGTTTTGGGGGCACCTGGGTGGCTCAGTTGGTTAAGCATCCGATTTCGGTTCAGGTCATGATCTCACGGTTTGTGGGTTCAAGCCCCACGTCGGGCTCTGTGCTGACGGCACAGAGCCTAGAGCCTGCTTCGGATTCTGTGTCTCCCTCTCTCTCTGACCCTCTCTTTCTCTCAGAAATAAATAAAACACTTAAAAATATTAAAATGTTTGTTTTGGTATTATCCATATTTGTTTTGGTGTTTGCTGTAATTAGCAATTTATTTTATTTTTTCTTCCCAGGAAGTTAGCCAAATGTTCTAGCACCATTTTATTCTCCACTGAACACACCTCTATCATGAGTTTTTGCCTGTAGCCTTCCTTTGCAGACTCATTAACTATCTGCAGAGTTAATATGTCTTGGGATTTTAGTTAATCAATTTAACATTTTTGAAAGCGAAGAGGATATTCTCCCTGACCACTGCAGTAAGAATGCTTGCAACAGAGAATTCATGTTTCCGTATTACCTGTCCAACAATCTGGCTAGTAGACAGTATTCAGTAGTCAAGAGGTGGATGAAAGAATTGAGGACAAGAGGAGACACCTTTTTACTTAGATTTAGTTTTCTTTGGAAGGGAGGTAGATTTTGATTTTCTGCAAGAAAACATCCAGTAGACTGGGGAGGAGAAATGGATGCAGAGGAAAGGAAAGGAAGGCATGGAAGGGAGAATTCTTAGGAATGTTTGGAGATATTGATTGGTTAGCCAGAAGTTGAAACAAGTTCAGAAACTAACTAGAAAAGGATAGGCTGCAGGTATGATCAAGATAACAAGGTTGAGAGTTTTTTTATGTTCTGTTTGCATTATGGAAAATTTATACAGAGTAAATAGTACCATAGGCCACATGAACCCATGACCTATCAATTCAAAAGATGGTTTTATTTCATCGTACCTCCATCTATTTCACCCCTTTCTCCACCACTGGATTACTCTGAAGCAAATCCTAGCCATTCTCTCTTTTGACCTGTAAATTTTAGCATGTGTCTGTGAAAGATAAAGTTTTTATGACAACAAAGCATATTTACAGTATCGAGATTGAATTAGAATTTGCAAATTTACTAATGTTTTCAGAAGCCGAGCTCATTTTGATTAGAGGGGTAGAGTGTAAAGAACCTGATTCAGCCCGGCATTAGATCCACCTGGGTTCAGGTCATGGCTCTCGGCTTCCCATCTGTGGACTCTTACAATGTCTTATCTTATCAACTCTAAATCTCAATGTCCTCATTAGTACAAGAAGGATAAGTAGTCCTCTTACCCATTTCAGAATTGTCATCAGGATAAGGCAACTGAAGTGAAAACAAACCGTGGAAAACTGCAGCGCTAACTTGTGTAAATGACCCCCAGGACAGATCATCTGAAGGCCTAGATCATCTTTGTCTAGTCTTGTCAATGATGTCTCTTGCTTAGATTTCTCTTCCTGAAAAACACTTTACTTTGGCACTTTTTTTTTTTTTTTTACTTTAGGGTTATAGACACTTCTAAGTAATTTTCAGTACCAACAGAGCAATGTTTAGGATTGTATCTTTCACTCTTTCTGGTTTTCTTTTATAGTCTCATTTCATTTCCCCTTTGTTTCTGTTTAGTTTTAACAGCGCTGAGGACTGATGACTCTAGTGTGCCTCGATTATCCAGACCCTACGGAGGGCGAATTTTCCTCAAAAGTTAATTTTAGTGGACTTTTGGCCAATAGAGCTTTAGATAACTACATGGGGTGGGGTGGGGTGGGGGGGGAGATTATTTCCTTCCCTACAAATAGCCACAGCCACCATAGAAAAAAGCCTTTAGCTGGCCACAATTTGACTGCAAAAAATCTCTCTCCATCCTTGGGGGTGGGGGGGGAGAATTACTCATCTCCCTATAGGGGGAACTCTAAAGAACATGTTTTTCTAAAGGGGCCAACTGGGCGGTGTCCTCCTTTCCCAACGCCCAGATTTCTATTCTTAGATCTGGAGATAGGCGGAGGCTTTCATTTTTCCTTTATCTGGCTTCCAGACCCTCCGCGGGGCCGAAGGAGCTCGGGCTGGCGGGGCGGGGCGGGGGGCCTGCGGGGCCGCAGACCGCGCGCCTCCTCCCGCCGCGGCTGCGGGGCTCCGGGCCTGGGAGGCCCCCGAGCGCGCTGAGTCAGTTTCTTCCAGCGCCACTCCCGGCGGCGCGGCGGGCGGGATCGCGTCCCGGGAGGCGGCGCCCTCCGGGGGTCGGGGGTCGGGTCTCGGCCAGAGCCGGGGCCGCGATCGCGGTCCCCCCGCGCCGCCCCCGCTCAGGCAGCGACCCGCGCGCCCGCCGCGGTCCTGCGCGGCGCCCTTCCTCGGCCGAGCCTCCCGCAGGCCCCTGAGCTGGCTTTTGGGGCCTGGGTGGGGGAGGAGGAAGCGGGGGGAGGAGGAGGGCTGCGGAGGGAGCGCAGCGCTGGGCGGGGAGCCGCCGCCTTCCTCATAAACAGGCGGGCGCGGGAGCGGATGGGGCGGGCGGGGAGCGCCGGCTGCGGGCCGTGAGCCGCGCTCGCCCCTTGGAGCCGCGGCGGCGCCCCTGCCGCTTCCCCGGGCTGCCGGCCTTCGTGCGGGAGGGGCGGAGTGTTCGGAGCAGGGTGCACCATGGCCAGTGGTAGCTGTCAGGGGTGCGAGGAGGAAGACGAGGAAACTCTGAAGAAGTTGATAGTCAGGCTGAACAATGTCCAGGAAGGCAAACAGATAGAGACCCTGGTCCAAATTCTGGAGGATATGCTGGTGTTCACGTACGCGGACCACGGTAATCATTTGCAGGGAATCTGTTTCCCTCCCCCCCACCCCCCTCCCCGCTGCCTCTGTTGCAAACTTTCTCCCTCGCACTTCGGAGCTGCACAGACCTGGACTCTTGAGAAGCCACAAACGCTGTACTCCTTAGGGCAAGAAGGGAGCTGAGAATGCTCGGAAGGTCTTACGCTCACTTCTGTTTCCTCCCCTGTTCCAGACCCCAAAGGGGGTGCATGAATAGTGACTTTACTTGTTTTCCCCTCACCCCCTTCTTTTCCAGCCTCCAAGTTATTTCAAGGCAAAAAGGTCCACGTGCCTGTGTTGATCGTCTTGGACTTGTATATGAGAGTCGCTAGTGTGCAGCAGGTAAAGGAATTGTTTACATGTTGCCCATTTCCCCTTCTCTTTGGAAATAGATGTTTTTCTGTCAGTATATTGTACCCAGAAGTTCTGGGTTATTTCTGACATTTGGCTTCACAAACCACTGACTGTGATTTTAAGAAGGAAGGGTTGTCAAACCATTATCAAAGGTTAAGGGTGCGAAAGGGCCCACTAACTGCCCCCTAATGGTTTTGTTGAAATAAATTTATACCACAAACCTGCAGAATGTGGTTAACGGTGGGCAGGAAATAATTATGGGTTGAGATTTAGCTCTGTTATTGGGTGGATGAGTTCATCAGCATTTAATAAAATTATTCGCAGAATCTTTACCAATGTACAGCGTGTCTTAGAGATGACACAGTTGTGAATAGTTTGGGAAACGAGAATAATTAAGTTAGAAAAATTAATAATTAAATTAAAAAGACGTAACTGGCAGATTCTCATAGGTTTAGGTTTTTATTTTTTAAATTTGAAGACAGATTTCTAGCTTTTAGTTACAGTGGACCTTGCATTATCCGAAGAAAGTGATGCGTTACCATTCTCTTATAAGCTAAGTTAATAAACAAGTGAACTTAGAATTTGTACCATAGGAAACACAGAAATTTGCTTAATACCTTAAATATATTTTTAAAAAGGGGGTCCTGAAGTCATAATTAAGGATGGTTTACAGTCAAAACAAATTATTGCCTAATGTATTAACTTCCGTTGTAGATTTTGAGATTTAGAGAACTGAAATCAGTTTTGTCATTTGCATGCTGTTGGGTGCTGGAGGGAAAGAGAATTGAACTTTGAATTCTGTGAAGGTGTAGTCAGAAAGCCAGTGTTTCTGAATACTGGAGAGGTTAAACAGAAGTAAGAATTATCTGGAGATCTCCAAATCTGTATCTATCTTCATCTTTATGTTCATCTCTGTATCCAGCTATGTCTGGTTTGGGTGAACCGTACACCTAGCTTCTTTTATTTTTATTCATTTAAAAAATATTTTTTAATGTATTATTTGGAGAGAGAGAGAGAGAGAGAGTGCAGGAGGGGTAAAAGGAGAAGGAGACACAGAATCTGAAGCAGGTCTAGGCTCTGAGCTGTCAGCACAGAGCCTGACGTGGGTCCTGAACCCACAGACCCCAGGATCATGACCTGAGCTGAGGTCGACTGCTTAACTGACTGAGCCACCCAGATGCCCCCTTCTATGAGGATATTTCTATCTGGGATGAATGGTTATTTTAATTTTTCTTCAACTGAAATATTTCCCATCTGACTATTGATTTTCAGGTTGTTAGCAGACAAAATCATGAAAAGGTGGAGGCCTGAAAAAGACACTGTTCCTTTTAGCACCCAGCGTCTGAATTTTGCCCATGAAATATGAGTCACATTGCTCTCCACCCACATCATCCCTTCTTATTTGCCTCTGCTTTGGTGTTCAAAAGTGCCTTGTCTGCCAGCCTCTCCTCCTTGAATTCTGTGCTTGGTAGAGAGAGTCCCCTTGTTCGGTGCCACTTAACATCCTCGGGGCCCTGGGATGGCTTGGTCTGCAGGGTGCAGAGGAGACAGTGCTAAACTTGAGAATCCAGTGAAAGTTGGAACATATGCACAACTTCATTTGTTGTTTTAGAAGCTGCCCAAGCCTGGACATGTTTGTCTGGAGTAGTTATGAATGTCACTTAATTTCCTTGTCCTGTGGGTACCAGAGACAAAGGATGCAAAGAAATAAGGAACTGTCTTTTGATTTGGTTATTTAATGGAATGGAATTAGTAGTTTTAGCACCAGACGTGCATCAGTCTGCAGAACGCATTATGTATATTACATCATTTGATTCTCGTTGGAATCTCTGTGCCCTTTAGAAAAATACTGGCTGTTTTTACCTCAGAGTACAAGTGGTTAAGTAGCTCATTTAGGATCACAGAGCTAATGACAGAACCAGGACTGAGGTCTTCACATTACCTTCAAATTCACTTTCCACCTTGTAGTCCACTAGCTGCTGATTCACAAGCTTTTCGTGCAAGTAAGAAACACAATGGTTTGCTCCAAATACTGTGGCCAAGCCAGGCAGAATTACATTATCAATTTTAGTTATCATTGGTCTTATCAAAGGGATGTAGAAAGGGCTCTTTCTACTGATATTTAAAAAAAAATTGTTTATTTATTTTTGGGAGAGAGAGAGAGTGAGAGAGAGAGCAAGCAAGGGAGGGGCAGAGAGAGAGAGAGAGAGAGAGAGAGAATCTGAAGCAGGCTCCAGGCTCTGAACTGTCAGCACAGTAAAATATCTCTGCTGATATTTTAATAAACCACTTAAAAAGAGTGTTTTGGGGGCATCTGGTGGCTCAGTTGGTTAGGGGTCCGACTTCGGCTCAGGTCATGATCTCACAGTCTGTGGGTGTAAGCCCAATGTTGGGCTCTGTTTGACGGCTCAGAGCCTGGAGCCTGTTTCAGATTCTGTGTCTCCCTCTCTCTCTGCCCCTTCTTCACTCTCTCTCTGTCTCTGTCTCTCAAAATAAAGACATAAAATTTTTTTTTAAAAAGTGTTGTTTTGCTTCAAATTTCTTCATAGTTGTGGCATAATTAATACAGATATCCTTTAATGCTTTTTATGTTGAATTAATTGGAGGTGCTGTATTGACACCTAATGAATGATGAATTTAAGAAGGTAAGGTAAATTCACAAGTAAATATTAAAATTTGTTTCCTTGGGTGCCTGGGTGGCTCAGTCAAAAGTGTCCAACTTCGATTCAGGCCATGATTTCATGGCTCATGAGTTCAGGCTCTTCATTGGGCTCCATGCTGACAGCTCAGAGCCTGGAACCTGCTTTGGGTTCTGTGTCTCCATCTCTGCCCCTCCTTCACTCACACTCTGTCTCTCTCTCAAAAATAAATACATATTTAAAAAATTAAAAAAATATATACTTTGTTTCCAGAGTTCATTTAACATGATATTCCAGATTCCAAATTTGCATTTTCAAGGTCTTTTTATATTTTATTAATGCCCCTTAATAAATGGCAGTTCTTAGAGAATTAATAGTTAGGCTAGTTGTATTGTATTTTCCTTTTTCTGACAGGCATCTCATCATTTCTCTGTGCTCCTCAATTTTACATTACTTGTCTTTATGCACAGTTTCAACACTTAAAGTAAGGGAGCAAAATAAATGAAAGCGACTAAAATTGTCTTTAACCCCTAGACTCTTTCCCATTGTGCATTAATTAGATGCTGGAATTTACAGAATAATTACAATAAAGTGAAACTACCAATTTAATTGTATTATAACTGCCAGGATAGGAGCCTTTTCTCTGAAAGATAAGCTTTTAATTGAGTAGATTAATGGGTCACTTTTACCTCTGCCCTGCTGCCCGCAGTTCTGTTTAATCCTAGAGGTTCAGTTGCTTCAGTCCTTTTGCAAAGCAATTACTGATGCTGCCTATTCACCAGCCAAAACAGAACAGGTTTTCTCCTTGAGCCAGTCATGCAGGTACAGAAGTGAGTAGCACATTCTACGTGATTTGTGATTTATTTTCCACCGGAAGCTGTTCCGAATGTTATTTTCTTAAATACGTGGGAAAAGAAGTCTCCGTGTATTTTACGCAAGCACAAAAATAGCCGGTTTCTATGACAGCTGGATTGTCAATGTCTCTTCAGCTTACGTGGAGGAGGATGTCCTACTTAAATATAGGTAAAAATAGCTGTCAGAAATTGCTGTCTTTTCAAGCAATTTGACATTATGTAAAAGGATGTAATGACAGAGTAAAGCAATTCATGCTTAATTCAGAAAAGACTCAGAAATAATGTTATAAAGAGATCTTGTGGAATCATTTTTGTCATATGAGCTATCCCTTGTTTATTCCTGTAAACAACGAATTTGGGCCATTGTTCCTCATTGGATGCACAGAAATTCTCACGCTGTTATTCAGCTCTGCATCTCTCGGCTCCATTTGTGCATCCAGTTTGTCTAGCAAGAGGCCTTGCTGCAGCAGTATCTTTACCGTTCAGCACCCTACTTTCCCCACAAGTTAGTTTCAGAGATTTCCATTTCCCTTTTTGAATGACCACGTTTCGAATTCCTTTGAAATCTGGCTCAAGTCCTACCTTTCCTATATTGTATTCTCTGCATAATTGTAACCAACAGTGAATCCCCCTGTCAGGATTCATATAATATTGGTGTTTATCACACATCATACTTCGACAATTTTTCATCAATCTCTATAGACTACATATTTATGCATTTTCTATTTTCCTTTTTTGTGACTATATCAAATCTAGTTCTGTAGTATAGTACAGAAGGAATGGAAGATTCCTTAAATTTAGAGAGGAGTATACAACAGAGTGAGTTAAATTTAATCTCTAGTTTGAAATTCAAATACTGTATTTTTAAAAAAGTTCTATTTAAAAAATTGTATTTTTTCAGAAGTAAAGCGCAGCTTATTCAAGTTGGTATCATGTTCAGCGTACCGAAAGAAGATATATTTAAAATGCATCAGTAAGATCATATTTCATTTGGAAATGTGGAAAAGTCTAGGGGCATTTTTGATGTCGACATCTCATCAACCCGTATTTAGATGTTCTAAAGAAACTTAGAGGGATCCGTTGAGAAATGCTACCTCCTGTCTTTCTTACAGCACCTTTCTCTTTTTCTTATAACAGATATTAGATTGCCATCAGACAATTCTGTTTCTCTGATAATTATTCTAGCTACCTACCTGTGGGGCAGGCTTTCCTACTAACTTACTTTGCTATCAAAATCTCCAACTTCCCCAAATCCTCCATCACTAACCACTTCATTTTTTTCTTACCACTAACTGTCAGGTAGATGTGACTTAAAAGTCCTGTACTCTGAAACTACTTTTTGTGTTTCATTTCATTTTTTATTTTCTTTCTTTTTATTTAGATAATAGAGAATCTATTTCTTTCATCATTCAGAAACACTTTACTATTTTTTTGTATGCACTTTTGGTATGATATTTGGAGAAAAATGTATTTTAAATATATGGCGTGTTCTCCTCAGTAACCATTTTAGGATATCATTTTGTTTTAAAATAATTATTTAAAAGTAATGTAGTCATCTTTTCCACTAAGGATGAATGTGTTCCATTAGCATGTTAAAAAGATGTGAATATTTGGTTTTCTTGCTTTCAGGTGGGTTGGTCACTTCTGTGCAAATTGATAGAAATCTGTCCAAATACAATGCAAAGCTTAATGGGACCTCAGGATGTTGGACATGATTGGGAAGTACTTGGGGTTCACCAGTAAGTATGGCAGATGTATAAAAACAAACTTCATTATTTACCTGGACATCTGATAACCACACTCTTTATATATCATATATTTGTAACCTAAGCCAATCTGGTAAAATCCTCTAAAATACAGATATTCTTTTTCTCAATCAATGACTTATATTTATAGAGAGCTTTCAATTCAGGAATATATTCTCTAATTGAATTAGAAAGCCGACGTTTGAGGTAGAATTGAGGTGCTATTATTATTTTAATAATGCAATGATACAGTTATACAATTGGTTAAGTTGTAGATTTTTTATGACTACTTATGATTCAAACTAGGAAGTATTTTAATTTTTAATTGTAGAACTGATACAGACCACTAGTTCTTAAAAAATTATGGGTACTGAAAAGTTCTGTAAATAGTAATTTTGAAGCTTATGCTTTACTGTCTTTAAAAAGTACATTTCTCTGTATTCATACATCTGTATTTATGAGCTTAAACCACAGCTTTCAAAATGAAGAAAAAAGAGGAAATTACCTTTCAGCACATCTGCAGCCAAATCATGATAGCTATTTTACAAGCTATGTTAGTTACAGCAATTTGCAACATAATGACTTCATAGATGAGACCACTTCTTTAGCCATCAAGTTAAGAAAAAAATTTCTGAAGAAAAATGTGTTTCCAGGAAAATCCTTTGTGGATAACTTTTTTCCTTGACATTTAAAAATGATCTTCTGTCATTCATTAACTCTAGGTGCCCGATATACCTAATTTGACTTTTCTTTACCGCAGAGAAGTGAATACTGATTGTTTTCCATGACACATAGCTTGTGACAAACGTTTGTTATGCAAAACAAATGTAACATCTTTGTATTGTTTGTTAGTATCAGCCATTACTGCAAATTTAAACAAATCAGAACTGTTTGTTCATAGGTGAGCATATCTGTGCTTAATTGTTTTTCTATCTTTGATGTTTCACGTGTTGCTGATCTTCAGTTTCCAGGATCTAAAGAGTGTTTTGAAAAGTACACATTCACAGTTACTGTATGTTCTCATAGCCAAAGTAATTTCTGAAATTCTGTGAGTCAGTTCTAAAGTACATGACATTTAATGTGGAATTGTATGAAATATAACTGTAATTAGTAACTGAAATGCTATGTGTCCCTTGGTTTGGCTGAGAATTTCCAAAATCCCCAAAGATTAGCAATCTGTAACTTAAGGGAGTTTCAGAAAACTTACCTAGTCATATTCTAGTACAAACCAACTGTTCAAATTAAATTACATAAACATTTCTATAGGGAGTGTCATTCACTCATTCATTCAGTCAGTGACTCATTCACTCCTTTATTCATTTATTCAATTACCCTCTGTTCATCATTTATTACACTCCTGCTTTAGGCCTGAAGTAGTGTGAACGAGGTAGACACATTGCTTTCTGTAGTGGAGCATATTAGATCATTCCCAGCAAACTTTATTGTAAAACATAATCTCCCCATATTCAAGGACTTTTTTCCACCAAAGGCTATTAGTACCAAAGAAGTCTTGTGTGGAGACAACGTCAGGAATAGTGGGTGTGGTGCAGGGGCTGGTAGGTCAGTGCCGGTTGGAAGAGAATTGACAGGGAGTAGAGAGACAGAGTCTCTCACTCTCTCATCTTGCCAGCTGGAGAGCATGTGAATGTCACCAGGCTCTGTCTTATAATGACGTAAAGCTAAATACAACTAGTAGACTAAAAATTGTATATTTTAGACTTGATTAGCTCAGGGAGAAATGGAATGGATTTGAACCAATTGAACATTGTTGATAATACTAAGTTCACTATGATAAAATATTGTTAATTCCTCTTTCAAAATTAGTGAAAAATAATGATCTGAATATTCATATGAATTCTCAATTATCTGTACAAACTAACATCTTTATTACATCTCTCTATATTTTAATATATCAACATGCATAACGTGTAATTCACAAGTTTATATCACACATAAAAATGGGCTTCATCTTTTGATACACATAATTCTTCATGATATTTTGGATATGGAGTTGGGTAAAAATAATTAATAATTGAATTTGAATATTCATAAGAAAAAAGTATAACTTTTTTATTGAGACTCATAATATTTCCCTCTTAATTATTATAAGACTGGCTCGGTTTTAATGGAAGGAAAACTACACAAGCTTCAATGTAGGGAATGAAATACGGTGAGATGAGTGAAAATATAGGTGAGTGAAACACAGTATCTGAAAAAGCAAACATCTAGGTATGAGAATTCACTCTTATCTTCATTTCTGTTTTTAATTACAGACTGATTCTTAAAATGCTAACAATTCATAATGCCAGTGTAAATCTGTTAACAGTGGGACTGAAGGCCTTAGATCTTCTCCTAACTTCAGGTAATACATACACATGTATATTTTTAATGTGGACTCAAATTAAAAAGTATTTTAAATGATTTAGTAAATGTCTTTTTAAGAATATAATATAACCTAAATACGAGTGATTTCTGAAAATTTTTCTGTTTCTGTTTTCTCACCTTATCTCTTTTCTGTATACTTTTTCTCTCAAAAATCTCACCCAATATCTTTGGCCTTAAGCATCACCTTATATATTTTTCCCAAACCTTATATATGCTTCCCAGGTCTGGCCCCATTAACTTGTTAGCTATACATGTCCTTGTCATTATTATCTTTCTCCATTATATCTTTAATACGTTTCCTATATGTCCTAGGGTATGACATAATAGTAATATTTTAAAAATACATTACATTACCTCTTGAATATATGCTAGATGCCAGGCTTCATATGTAAAATACTTCACATGCTTTTTTAAATGTAATCCTCAGAATGTCTCTGGAGATAGGTATTTGATCTCAGTTTTCTTTTTCTTTCTTTTTTTTTTTAATGTTTATTTATTTCTAGGAGACAGAGAGAGAGACAGCGTGAGCAGGGGAGGGTCAGAGAGAGAGGGAGTCACAGACTGAAAACAGGCTCCAGGCTCTGAGCTGGCAGTCAGCACAGAGCCCGACGCGGGGCTCGAACCCACGAACCGCGAGATCATGACCTAAGCGAAAGTCGGACACTTAACCGACTAAGCCACCCAGGCGCCCCTGATCTCAGTTTTCTAGTGAGGGACATTGAAGCATAAAGACATTGCCTCAGCCAATAACTAGTAGAAGCAGGGTCTGAGTCCACATATCAGGTTCTTTCCTTGAGGACACTTCTGCTTGTAGGATTATGTATCTGAACACAAAGAATCTTGGTTCAGTGCAATAGTTGTGACCATTGCTTAGATGGACACTTGCTATTATATAGGGTTCTGAGAACAGAGGTTGCTCAGAAGGGAGCTAATCATAATGATAGGGAGGGGTCTTCCGCCTCCAAGTGGTGGAGGGTGCTTTAGGTCGAGAGAAAAGCATGTGTTGAGTTGCAAATACCTGGGAAGATATCATGCTAAGCATGATAAGGGTTGAGCCTGTGGGGTGGAAAGATTTTAAATGACTTCATTGGCCCTGTTAAGTAATGAGGACCGGACAGAAGAAAGAAGAAGAAGGAGGAAGAAGAGGAAGAAGGAGGGTGACGATCAGAGCATGAAAGGAGAGGGGTAGGAAGGACCAGAAGGTCCTCAACACAGCCTTTTATTAAAATATATAATGGAATGTGCCAACTTGTCTTAACCATGATTTATTTAAAACCCATCCTTTTTTTCTTTGTTGTTTGTTTTTCCCTTTGCAATGGACAGGAGACTGAGAGTTTATGAATTTGAAAAATCTCCCAGTACTGGAATATGTTGAAGTCAGCAATGTGGAGACAATTAGAAAATGTGACATGGGTCTTGAAAAGACTGGCTAATTTAGTATTTTCCACATAATATTAAGAATTTTGCACTGGTAGGACAGTTTTTAATATGTTTTCAAATTCATTTCAGATACTTATCAGAGGTTAACTTGTGGATTGTTTTTATTGATTGGCTTATTAGTTCATTGATTTAATAGCTGTTGGGCACTTACCGTTGTGCGGGCTACCAGAGAATTCTAAGGCAGATTAGGCAGACTTCTTATGATGTAGAAGTTCACAGTCCAGCACCACAGCCCAATTTAACTTTTTACAGTGAAGGAAATGCTGCACCTGTCAGTGTCATGGCAAGTAGCCATGCATGGCTATTGAACACCTGAAATGTAGGAAACTAAATTTTAATTTAATTTATTTTAATTAATTTAAATTTGAGTTTGAAAAGCCACTTGTGCTTAGTGGCTGAATTGGACAGGACAGGCAAATACATAAAAAGTAGTATAAGAAATCATTTCAATTTAATGAGAGAAGTATTCTAACAGGGATATGACAAAAACCACTGCAGGAATATTAGAGAAAAAGAGAGAAGTCAAACCCCTTAGAAGGACGTGGGAACGTGGACATAAACTGCCTAAGTAATCCACCTCTGCCTCTTATTAATTGTTGGACCTTGAACAGAGCCACTATATGTCACTTAACCTTTCCGTGATTTAGTCTTCTTATCTCTGTACTGGGGATCTCATCTACCTCGTGGGGTCATGGTGGGTTTACATGTGTTGTTAGAATGACCTGCTTCAGCCTGTATATGACAGGTGATGTGCTAGACACATGTTTATTACTATTACCACTCATATTCCAGTACTTGTTTTTATTGACAGAATAGGGGCTGTTTGTGGTTATTTCTTGAATTGTGGCAGGAATATGTATGGTGTGGGAAGAGGCAGGGGCATTCCATGCAGTCAGTACAAGTGCAAAGGGATATCCGAGAAAATGTTTAGTGCTGAGCAAAAGAATTTAGCATGTTTGGAGTTGAGGCAATGTGTAGAGTGAGTGGGGCTGATGAGGTTCATAAAGTGAGTTTTTAAAGGGTCTTATTTGTCAGGCCGAACAGTATGAAAAGACCTTAGAATGGGGCGCCCGGGTGGCTTAGTCGGCTAAGCGTCCGACTTTCGCTTAGGTCATGATCTCGCGGTTCCTGGGTTTGAGCCCCGCGTCGGGTTCTGTGCTGACTGCCAGCTCAGAGCCTGGAGCCTGTTTCAGTCTGTGACTCCCTCGCTCTCTGACCCTCCCCTGCTCGTGCTGTCTCTCTCTCTCTCTCTCTCTCCTAGAAATAAATAAAACATTAAAAAAAGTTTAAAAAAAAAAAAAGAAAAGACCTTAGAAGATTTTAACATGGGATTTACAGGATCACATTTGTGTTTTTGAAATATAATGCAGGGCATAAACTAGTTAAGGAAGGATTTGAGCCAAGCAAAGCATTAAACAATTGTGTTTGCGTTCCAGGTGAGAGATGATTGGGTCCTGAATACAATGGGAATGGGGAGCCTACTTCAATGGGAATTCTTAAGATAGTTAGAAATAGACTTGAAGGAGTTGGTAATGAGTTGATTCTTTGGTTGGGAAGACTATAAGAAGAGAGAGGGAGGATGGAAGAAGGAAGATGACTTGGTAGTTTCTCTCTTGGGTAACTTGGATATGGTATCACTGAAGAAGATGGGGAGCAGACACAGGCTAGATATGGGGTGCTCATGGAATAGCCAGATGGTGTTTTCTGAAAAGCAGATAGAAATGCATTTCAGGAGTTTAGGGCAAGGGGTCTTGGCTACAGATATTGACTAGGAATCATAGAATTAGAGAAAAGTGTACTGGGAATTTATTTCACTTAGGAAGATTGTAGAGCTTAGTAGGTCTAACATCTGGGGCAACTAAATGGTTTATCAAAAAGAAGAGTCTGCAGACCATTTATAGTCCTTGTGTAAAAACCAACACATTAGATGTTAAAGCAGCTATTTATCTGGGGCATATTGGTTTTTTTTTTTCTTTTTTTTCAAAACAGGTAAACTCACTTTGCTGATATTGGATGAAGAAAGCGATATTTTCTTGTTAATTTTTGATGCCATGCGCACATTTTCAGACAATGACCAAGTCCAGAAACTTGGATGCAAAGCTTTACGTGTGCTGTTTGAAAGAGGTATTTAAAAATGTTAAATTCTCTATTTTCATATTTATAGAAGAAGCAAGGGTTTATTATGGGAAAAGTAAAATGTAACTAAGATAATAAGGTATGTAAAATTTTATTATTTATTAAGAAGTGGAAACTGCCAGTCTACGATACATAATGAGGTTAATTAAGAGATATTGCTTGTTTTGTGGAATGAATTTCATTCATGGGTTATAAATTATGCCATTGTAGTAGACTGTCTTCCATTGCTTAACAAGGCAGAAGATTCTCTTTGCAAACCGGATGCGTAGGTGTTAAGAAAGAAAAAATAAAACTGTGAAGCCATAGCATGGATTAAATTTGGATTTATGGTGTTGAGTCATCACCAGGGATTTTAGAAATTGCAAAAGGCTCGGTATAAAAAACCAAGAGGTTTACAAAGTACCCCTTAGGAAAAAGACAAACATGATTTTATTGCATGGCACTAAGATTGATAACAGAGATGATCGTGTAATTTTGGAGTTGGTTGGGACCTTTTGTCCTTCCATTGGCTTGGTGAGGAAATGGATCAGAGAGGTGACATGAGCAATCTGCCCGTGGGCACATAGCGAGTCATTACCACTGCAGTTCAATTTGCCACCAGTTTTCCGAGCACGCTCTGCATCATTAGAAGAACCAGCAGTGCTGGAGGTTCAGGATAAGAATAACTTATGTGGGTTCTGTGTCTCTTCAGTTTGCCATTCTGGTTTCTGGCAGTTCCAGGAATGGAGCTGTTTAATGCCCTGTCTCATTCTAGAAGGACTTTAAACAGCTTATAGTTATTTATAATACAGTAGAGAAAAATGGATGAGGAAATGTATAAAGGGAAAATAATATAAAGCCTGGCTAAATTTACCCAATACTTCAGGTCCTGAATACTTGTAGAAATCTGGCTCTCTGCTTCTTATGGGGCAAAAAGCTAAACATCGTCTGTTACAAAGTTACTTGAGATAGAAAGAAACCCATTTATCAGGAGAAGTGATCAGTGTCATGGGAGACCCGGGGGAAATACTCCCGTGGGTTTCCCTGGGTGAGACGATAAAGTGCACACATCTTATAGGGAGTACAAAGTGTATTTTGGTGAAAAAGAGTCTATTAAAGTGTCAGAACAGCATGGACCTGGAACCCAGCTCTCTGAAGATCAGGCTTGGTGGAGAAGACAGTTTACTGTGAGTGGGGAATCCAGGAACGTCTTTTGGGATATCTTCTATAAATGTTCTATCTTGGAACTAAGCTTTTGAAGAAAACCGGGCAAAATGAGTCTCGCAAGTCCTGTCCTCTTCCGTGTTGCAGTTTAAGGGCATGTTCTCACTGATAGAAGAAGGGCTAACATCACTGTCTCACCAGCACTGTGGGATCCATCCAGGACATGGGGAAAAGGACCAGGGAATGTTAAAAGGAAGCTCTTATTCAATAGAAATATTATCAGTGCTGACAGTGTTACGATTGTAAATACTAAAATAGAAAAACTTCTGAATTTCCCAGGACTATCAAGTTCTCCAGGATGTATTGGCACCTGTGAAGTGAATTTTCAAAACCTGAGAGTATACTGTGGAAACTGCACCATAAAATGAGAAAGTTCCATGATACTCCTCATTTATTAGAACCTAACCAATATCCCATCATTTTACAGGGACCGTTGGTATCAAGTTGAAAAGTAAAAAAAGTCAGGCTGTTCATGAAGAGTGCTGAGTTTTTCAACATTTTTGTCTGTACCATTCTCAGACTAGATAAACCAGACTTTTAAACATGTTTTTGAGCTACCCATCCAATAAAATGACTCCAAATGGAACTCACTAGCTTGATCAAAAGATTTTCATTATGAAAATTGATAATAATGTCTGATTAAATCAAGACCATTTAGATAGAGTATTTTGAAGTCTAATTACTTGTCATTTGCTAAGTTCACCCCTCTTGAACTGATACATTTGGCTGAGCTGCTTTTCTACAGTGTACCATTTACCACTCCTTTTTAAGTATTGTCATATGTTCACTTCCGGTAGGCCTTTTTAAAATTAAAAAAAATTTTTTAAGCTTATTTCTTTATTTTGGGGGGGGGAGAGAGAGAGAGAAGGAAAGACAGAGAGAGAGAGGGGGAGACAGAATCCCAAGCAGGTTTTGCATTGTCAGCATAGAGCCCCATGTAGGACTCAAACTCCCGAACCCTGAGCTGACACCAAGAGTTGGATGCTTAACCAACTGAGCCACCCAGGTGCCTTTCCAGGAGGCCATGTTTATTAGCGATTGGTCAGTTTTCTCTGTAATCTTCCAAATGCAATTACAAAGAATTTTGTTTTTCAGAGAATTGTTTGGTCACTAACCCTTTTGCATTTTATAATATGGAATAACTAATATAAGTCAAAAGAAATTATTTTAACCTGAGTAGCTTTTTTCCCCGATTATGAAATTCTTAGCAAGGGTTTTGCTGAAATACATATTTTAAAATTACATCTGTTATATTTACTGTGTCTAATATGATTTACATGAATATTACGTTTTTGAGTAAACTTTTATATCATCTTTAAGCTTTATCAGCATTTTGTCTTTCATTTTTCTAGTTTCAGAGGAGCAGCTGACAGAATTTGTTGAGAATAAAGATTATATGATCTTGCTAAATGCATTAAAAAATTTTAAAGATGAAGAGGAAATTGTGCTTTATGTAGTGCACTGTTTACATTCCCTAGCAATACCTTGTAAGTACCCCTGTGCATAATTAATTTTTCTATGTGAAAAATTATAACTTACCTCCTTTCTGAGTCCATTTTTTAATGTTTATTTATTTTTTGACAGAGAGAGAGAGAGAGAGCGAGAGAGTGAGCATGCTAGGGAGTAGGAGAAAGAAGTAGAGAGAATCCCAAGCACGCTCCACACTGTCAGCACAGAGCCTGGATACGGGGCTTGATCTCATGAACTGTGAGATCCTGACCTGAGCTGAAATCAGGAGTTGAACATTTAACTGGATGAGCCACCCAGGCGCCCCCTTTCGGAGTCCATTTTAAAAATATTTTTATTATGTAGAAACGTGTAGATACAAACTCCATTTATTTATTCATTTAATTAATTTTTATTTACTGATACTGTCCTGTAACAGCTGGGTCCTGTGCTGGGAAACAGTAGCAGAAAATATAGGCATGTTTCTTACCTTCTCAGAGCCCATGGTGTATGTACCATCCAGATATGGACAAGTATGTAGGTGATTACACTGTATTATAAAGCAAGTGTTGGCACAAGTGCCTGGGGTTATGAGAAAAACAAGAGAGGCGAAATCTCTTGGAATCTTCGAGAGCTCTTCGAGGAGAGCTTTGTGTGTAGGGATGTCGGAGGGGAAATGAAAGGTGCAGGCAGAGTGTCCCAAGCAGTGAGCATCCTAAGTGTCAGGATCCTGGAGCAAGAGAGAGCATAGTGCATTCAAGAGGATAGAAGTAGCTTAGTAGACTTGTGTGTTAAAGAGTGCATGTGCACGCATGTGTGTGCATGTGTGTGTGCAGGTGCATGCCCAGTCCTGAGTGTCTGCTTGTGTGTCATTTAATGGAAGCAGGGGCGGGGCTTGATAAGAGTCACTGTATGAGGCCAGAGACACAAGCAGATCTTGAAGGGCTCAAAAAGCCACAGGAAGGAGTTTGAACTTTACAGTGATTCTTGTTTAGAATTTTCTTGAAGCTTTGAAATCTAGGCACTTTTCTCACAAACTAAGTACAAATAAGAAGAAATTAATTTGCTGTGTGTGCTACTAGTGATTATTAGTGGGCTGAAATAATGCTTCAGACTATGTTACTTTTGTTTTAAGTGCACATGAGCATTTTGTTATTCATGTGTCACCTGTGTGGGTCCGTACACGATGTACACGTGCTTCTATCTCGTGAGGTTTTCATCTTCACACATGAAGTTGTGAGAATCAAATGGTGAAATAAGTTAAAAAATACAGAAAATAAGTGTGAAAACGTTGATTTTCACATAATTATTATTAATTATGTATTATAATTAATTAAAATATAATTATTTTACATTTTTATTTTTATATTATATAATTACATATAATTATAATTATAATTAATAATATAGTATTATTACATAATTTGTATTTCACACGTGTACTGTAGTGTATTACATATAATACACATACGTGGTTTCAGACATGGAAATCTGCTGATGTGAATCTTCAGTAAAAGCCCAATCCCTTTGTGAAAGAATGCTCTTTCTTCATGATTGTTATAAAATCCATCATTTTCTTATCCATGGAAAGTTAAACATTTGAAAGTAGATGGAACTGCACTATAATTGAGGATATGCTCAAAAGGACATACTTTAAAATTTCTGAGTCATCTGCTTTCAACAAATTGAATATATTTCTCATTTTACTTTTCCTCAGCTACATTTATATATTTATTTGTTTTGGGCTGGCTGCTTTGAAATTCATTGTTTACCACCCACATCTGACATAACTGCAGTGAAAAATGTGTTGATTCATCATGCAAAGGTCAAAGAAAGCAACTAAAAATAAGAAAAATAAAATGTTTTAAACACTGATTCTTCTTTTTATAATTTTTTTTATATTTAAAGCCAAGTTAGTTAACGTATAGTGTAGTAATGGTTTCAGGAGTATTTAGTGATTCATCACTTACATATGATACCCAGTGTTGATCCCAACAAGTACCCTTCTTAATGCCCATCACCCATTTAGCCCATCCACCCACAGACCTCCCCTCCAGCAAACCTCAGTTTGTTCTCTGTATTTAAGAGTCTCTTATAGTTTGCCTCCCTGTTTTAATCTAATTTTTCCTTCCCTTTCCTTATGTTCATCTGTTTTGTTTCTTAAGTTCCACATTTGAGTGAATTCATATGATATTGTCTTTCTCTAACTGATTTATTTTGCTTAGCATGATACACTCTGGCTCCATCCATGTTGTTGCTAATGGCAAGATTTCATTCTTTTCAACGGCTGAGTAATATTCTGTTATACACATACACCACATCTTTATCCATTCTTCAGGCTAGAATCATTTATTCTAACTGAAAGATGTTTGCCTTTGAATCTTGGAGCAAATCACGTCTGTTATTCTGAGTAAAGCAGATAATTATTTTCAGAGGCCACTTCCTTTCGTTATAACATGTTTTCAATGCTCTTTAAATTAACATTAAACATATACATATATATGTTAATGTTTTATTTATTTCTGAGAGAGAGAGAGACAGCATGAGCAGGGGAAGGTCAGAGAGAGAGGGAGACACAGAGTCTGAAGGAGGCTCCAGGCTCTGAGCTAGCTGTCAGCACAGAGCCTGACACAGGGCTTGAACCCACGAACCGTGAGATCATGACCTGAGCAGAAGTCGGATGCTTAACTGACTGAGCCACCCAGGCACCACTAAACTTATATTTTTTGAAAAACAGTTGGTTAGTTTGGTTATGCCAAAGAGACAGAAAAATGTTTTGTAAACACCTCTTTTTTTTTTTTTTTAATAATAGTCAACATTATTAAATATAGTTCACTCACTCTTTCTGTTGACTACCTACCTTTCCTAGTAGATCCTTCCCTTCCTTTCGGGTTCACCTGTGTTTGTCTCTTGGTTATTTATAGATCCCCTGATTCTCCCCTTCTTTTCTTCATCTCTCTCAGAGCCTTCAGGAAGCTTGATTTTGCTGCCTGGTACACTGGCTGCTGTGCAGCCTTTTTGAACTAGACAGGAAATAAGTCATAACTAACTTTAGTTGTTCTCTTATGTGACATGATTTTGATTTTCTTTCTGTAAGGAAACATGTAAGGAACAGTGTAAAAGCCGGTATCCATAGGAGTAGTGCCTCATTAGGAAAAGGCCCCAAACTCATTTATTTGAAAACTTATGGCCAAGACATTACATTTTTAGACTTACATAAAAGCATGCTCAATTATCGCTTTAAGTTTTTAATCAAGACAGGAGTAAAGCAATTTTCCCATAATGCTAGAGAAGAGTCCTAAATCCTATTATATTAGCAATGAACATAGTGTTTTTTACAGCTATTTGACAGAACCTGGTACTTAAATTTGGAAATAGGGCTATTAACATGGCATAGATTTACAAAATGTATAGGATGTTTTTGCATGAATATTTCAAATGGGAAATTACTACCTTACGGATAATTATTATTTCTTTAAATTTAGGCAATAACGTTGAAGTCCTCATGAGTGGCAACGTCAGGTGTTACAATATTGTGGTAGAAGCCATGAAAGCATTCCCCGTCAATGAAAAAATTCAAGAAGTGAGTTGCTGCTTGCTCCATAGGCTTACATTAGGTGAGTTATAATTCTTGTAATTTGTTGTCACTGTTTGTGTGATGGAAGCGTGTATACCATACATATGGAGGCTGTATGTTGATGGTAAGTAGCATATTGGCATACACTGGATGGAAATATTGTAAAGTAACAAACTGCCCTGTTGTGCTTAGAATTTTATTTTATTTTACTTTTTGAGAGAGAGAGCACATTTCTGTGTGCTATATTTAAGATACAACTGTGTAAATAGCTGATACATAGAAAAGAATAAGTTTAACATGTAGAAAATGTGAAGCACAATGCAGAGGAACACCCCACCCAACTTGAGTATCGGTACATTACCAGTGCTGATAAAGCTCCCCTGGGCTCCTTCTGCTCCCTGCTTTCCCTATAGAAACTCTATTTCCTTAACACTACCCAGTATTAAAAAGCCATCCACTTGATCTTCAGATAAGGATACTTTTCTTTTTTTTCTCATATATCTCTTAACAGATTATTTGTTCCATTTAGTAGCTAGAGAATTTATTGCCCCTGTTACTGTTTCAAAAGAAGCTTAACTTTCTCTTTCATAACTAAAAACCCAAAGTCAATGAGTTAATATTTAGCATTTTGTCAAATTATACAACCACATTACAGGTTTAATGCATTTAGAGGCCTTATGTAATTTACCATGTATTTTCGTGTAAATTGTCTGAAAGTAAGATAAGGCCAGTCTCCCTTGATATTTGCCCGGAGGCTAGAGGTGGCGGATGGTAAAGCAGTTGTTGGCAGTGGTGTGGCAGAGAAAACAAGGTGAAGGGGCAATGCAGGGTTAGAGAAGTTGGTAAAAGTAGAAGAGAATCTTTTGAACTAACTTTCCAAGACTAGATACCACCAAGGCGAGCAGTATGTCTTCTTAGTGGGTGAATGTGAAAGAAGCAAGAACATAAGAAGGTGTTGATAAAGAAGAGCTATACTTAATTAAGTTGCCTGCTGAGTTTGAAGCAATTGAATGATATTTAATGTGGGCATTAGGCGTTTCATGATATAGGATCTTTTCCAATTCTGGCTTTGTGTCTTAGGGATTATTTAATTACACTTACAGCTAACTAGGACTTCCATTCTTATTTCTGGAAGGAAACTGGTGACTGTTAGAGAGTTAGAAATAAGCTTAAATGGAAGGAGGCACATATTTTTGGAATATCATTTACAAATTCCTTCCTCATAATGATTTAGATCTTTGGATTGTGTGTTGATTTCAGAAGAATGAGTGTAAAAAGGTGTGAGATTTCTTTTTGGTTTGGGTTAAAGGTGGTGAAATATTCTCTTACTCTTTTTTTTCTGAGATCATCACAGACAAAATCAAGTAACATCATGTGCCAGTGGCTTTTTTGAGCAGTATTCCTTTAAGTGAAAGAAGAGTTCAGCAGAAGCATTTAATGACGAGGGAGGGATTTTTTCCCCCATCTTTAGAAAATTAAGCTATTTTGTAGAATGAATGTTGTAGTGCCGTGCATAAAAGATACCATTGTTTCATGGGATGACATGAGAGGGAGTCAAAGAACAAAAAATTGATGTAACCCAAACATATTATTTTTGCCTGGTCACTTTCATTGTCTAATTAAGATAACTGAATGTCTACATGAAATAAATTTTCAAAACGTTATGCAACCATGCTAAGCTATTTAAACTACATATATTTTAATGTCATTAAAATATTTACTGTTCAAATTTATTGATTTAAATACTGTTATATATTCAAGGTAATTCATGGATGAGAATTCAGCTAATATCTTACTTACCTTTTAGGTAATTTTTTTAATATTCTTGTATTAAACGAGGTACATGAGTTTGTGGTGAAAGCTGTGCGGCGGTATTCAGAGAACGCTACGTTACAAATTGCAGCGCTCAGCTGTTTAGCGCTCCTCAGTAAGTAACTTTACTAAAAAAGAAATTGTTACAGGGGACTTGATCTTGAATGTGAATATTATAACAAGACAACATTACCAAGAAAGGCATATGTAGAGAAAGAAGCATTAAATACCTTTTCTGTCCTAACATAATTTCTTTTCTTTAAAAAATTTTAAGTTAGTTTATTCTGAGAGAGAAAGAGGAGGAGGAACAGAGAGAGCGAGAGAGAGAATTTCAAGCAGGCTCCACACTACCAGCGCAGAGCCAGATGTGGGGTTTGAGCACACTCACCTTAAGATCATGACCTAAGCTGAAATCAAGAATCAGATGCTTAATCAACTGAGCCAGCCACCCAGGAGCCCCTGTAATGTCTTTTTAAAACATTTTTAAAAAAATGTTTATTTATTTTTGAGACAGAGAGAGAGAGAGAGAAAGAGAGAGCAGGGGAGGGGCAGAGAGAGAGGGAGACACAGAATTTGAAGCAGGCTCCAGGCTCTGAGTTGTTCGCACAGAGCTTGACATGGTGCTTGAACCCATGAACCGTGAGATCATGATCTGAGCTGATGTTGGACACTCAACCGACTGAGCCACCCAGGAACTCTAGTAATTTATTTTCTAATAAAAGATACTTTCAAGGGAACTAACAGTTGTGATTAGTACACCCTTCTACTTCATACACGAGTAAATAAATCCTTTATTTAGCTTTGTCGGTGGGCAGCTAATCTCAATTCATCTTCCGCTAGGCTATTAGTTTTGTTTGGTACCCTCTTCCTCATTTGATCATTTGATTAGGTGGAATAGCATTATTGTGAGTGTGGAATATATTTTAAAAGTCTTTATAATGAATCAAGACCACTACTAAGGAATACCTCACTTCTTAATGTTTCAAAATAGGGACTTCAAGTTGGTCATTCAAACTGTAAATAAGTCATATGTTTATATTTTTTCAAGCTGAGACCATTTTCTTAAATCAAGACTTGGAGGAAAAGAATGAGAACCATGAGAATGATGAGGAGGAAGATGAGAAATTGTTTTGGTTGGAAGCCTGTTACAAAGCGTTAACGTGGCATAGAAAGAACAAGCACGTGCAGGTCGGACTCTTTCATAAATTTACAGTTGCTCACAATTGTGCTTGTTCAATAATTTATATTTTGACAGGTTCCTTTTTTCTCCCCTGATCCAGGAAGCTGCATGCTGGGCCCTAAATAATCTCCTCATGTACCAAAACAGTCTCCATGAGAAGATCGGAGACGAAGACGGCCAGTCAGTAGTTTTGATTTTATATGATAGAGAATTTCAGTTACATTTTTAATCAACCCATATAAAACACCATAATTGCAACTTTTATTTTTAGAAATATATTTGATGCAGGCATATGTGTTTTAAGTGTGGCCACAAAATAGTGGCACATCTGTAATATTTTGAACCCTAGTGTGATTGAGATTTATTCCCCAGAAATTTGGAATCATTTGGACCTATTCAGAAATTATGAGTCATTGAGAAAGAACCTTTCAGTCTTCTAGCCGATCATTTAAAAATGTTGTATTAATTAATCTCAGGTGACAGAGATTGCAGAACCTTCTGTGACCTTCTCTGTTTCAGTGGCTAGCCAGTAGCTTGTTGATATCAGGAGTTTCATGGGGTCAGAAGCTTGCTGTAGTGATTCCCTACTTGATGTTGCAGTGTTGACGTGTCTTCTCTGGCGAGGCTTATTTGTAGCTGTCAGCTCTGGAGGAGGCTTGCTGTGGGAGGAGCATTCAAGCTTCAGAAGACCAGCCTGTTTCTCAAAGATACAAAGTGTAAATAGGAGTTAGGTGTATATCACAGTTGTTTCATGGCCGCGAGCGAGGAGCCAGGCTCTGTGCTTTATGGCAGTGCTCATACTTGTGATGTTTGCCCTGGGAGTGCTCCTGCTTTTAAGGACTTTTGAATGGCTTATCTTGGAAAATTAAATAGTGATAGTCTACATCTCAAACCCTGAAAACCTGGATGTGTAGCGATCCCTTGCCAATTGGGAAAGCATTAATAACACAAACGCTATTTAATTATACATCTCCGTTTTGAAAGGAAACAATAGTACTTTAGAAAACTGTATGTTAAACCAGCATCCTAATCCACTTTGAGCAGTCTTTTTAAGAGGATAGGTTCCTGTTGCAGTTTATAATTTTCAGCTCCTAGCACACTGATTCCTTAATATCCCTAGGAGACCTTTAAAATAAACATATTATTCAAAGAAAACATATTATGCTCTACAGTTTTAAGATTCATCCTGCTTCTTTATGATTTTTATTTTTTCTTGTTTCCACGCTTTTCCTCACTTTATCATTTTACTCTTAACACCTCTTTATTTGTTGAATTTTTTTCCCTCTCTATTGCTTATCAACTCTGAAGGACAGAGAGATACTAATTTATTCATATTTAGTGGATTTGAACTGTCTTAAACTGCCTATAATTCACAAAGTGAGTTGTTAAAGTGAAGGTGGCATGAAATCTTGTTTCAAGGCCTTATTTGTCGTTAGAGAGATTAGGTAATGAAAAGAGGATATCTGAACTAGTTGTTCAGAAGGTTACCATTAATGTTGTGGTTGAATTTGTGAAAGGTTCCCAGCTCACAGGGAAGTGATGCTTTCCATGCTGATGCACTCTTCATCGAAAGAAGTCTTCCAGGCCTCTGCAAATGCACTGTCAACTCTTTTAGAACAAAACGGTAAGGAGTGCATCATTTTTAACAAATTATTTTTTTAGCATTTACTTTTTTTTTTTTTAATGTTTTATTTATTTCTAGAGAGAGAGAGAGACAGCGTGAGCAGGGAGGGTCAGAGAGAGAGGGAGTCACAGACTGAAACACGCTCCAGGCTCTGAGCTGGCAGTCAGCACAGAGCCCGACGCGGGGCTCGAACCCAGGAACCGCGAGATCATGACCTAAGCGAAAGTCGGACGCTTAACCGACTAAGCCACCCAGGCGCCCCCTTTAGCATTTACTTTTGAGAGACAGAGACAGAGCATGAGTGGGGGAGGGGCAGAGAGAGAGAATGAGACACAGAATCCAAAGCAGCCTCCAGGCCTAGCTGTCAGCACAGAGACCAACGCGGGGCTCGAACTCACCAACTGTGAGATCATGACCTGAGCCAAAGTCGACTGCTTAACCGACTGAGCCACCCAGGAGCTCCAGGAGTACATCATTTTTTAATAAAAGGAAATGAATTTTGTGTTGTTTTAAACTTATAAAGATAATGCCTTATAAAAAAAAGCACATATGTTGACATATATCTGATACATAGATGGATTGATATATAGACAAAAGGATAAAGAAGAAAATAAACATTTTGATTTTTTCCTGAATTTCTATATGTGTACTCACACATAATATATACAATATATTTTCTATTTTTGCAGAAATGGGATAATATGAATACTCTTTGTAAGCAGATTGTATGTGTTTTCTTTTTTGTGTTGATAAATGTAAAATTTCATATTATCATTTTTAATAGCACTGTAGCTTCCCTTGTACATCTATACTGTATTTTATGAACCAGTTTCTATGGATGGAATTTTACTTTGTGTTGAATGGGATTTTTTTTTTTTTGGTACCTATAATAAACACCAAATGGTCACTCTTTTCGATAATCTTTCATGTACTGTTCCTGTCATTTTTTTTTTTTAAAGAAAACTTTCTAGATAATGCAATGCGTAGAGAGATCTTCACCATTGTAAAATCTGGTAAAATTGTCCTTTACGTGTAAGTTTTAAAGCTTTCTATTATTAGGGACAGATAAATGGCTATTATATCTTTGGAAAGACTCCGAGGTTTAAAATTGAGGTTCTGGCCGTTCAGATTCCGAGCCTCCATGAACAGGAAATACTGCCAGAAAAGCTTGGGAGAAAACTCATCATAAAGGCATTTGGAGTTGGCAGCTCTTGCAGGATATTTTTAGAGGGAGCAAAATAGAGGAAAAACACTGAAAGCCTGAACCAGAGACCAGTGCTTGCACCACCTGTTAGTAGAGAACCTCTGTAGAAATGAGGGGAATCAGCGAACCAGTCCATGCATGCTTCTCAATGCTGTTATTTAAGTCGAATCAAGAGGAAAATACTTTCTTCTTTTTTTTCTTTCCCACTTTACCTCTCAGGCATTTATTTTTTTTTTAATGCTTGTTTATTTTTGAGAGGGAGACAGCGAGTTGGGGGGGAGAGAGAGAGAAAGAGAGAAAGAGAGAGCGAGCGAGCGAGCACTAGCATGGGAGGGTCAGAGAGAGAGGGAGGCACGGAATCTCAAGCAGGCTCTGAGTTGTCAGCACAGAGCCCGATGCAGGGCTTGAACCCTCCAACTGTGAGATCATGACCTGAACTGAAGTTAGATGCTAAACAGATTGAGCCACCAAGGTGCCCCTCAGGTGGCTTTTTAATAAAAGGCTTAAGCTGGGAAGAGTCCTCACACACAGACAGAGGTTGCCCTCTGTAATAGTGAGTCAGAGCAGGAGTATTAGGAAAGGGATTGCTGTCCTTAAATCCTCTATCTTCTACTGCGTAGAGACCTGGATAGGGATCTCCCTCCTGAAAATGAGGACCAGACTTGGTTGCTTTTGTGTGGCACATCAAGGAGAGGAGAGCAACCTTGACCATATACAGATGTTGCGCTGGTGCTGTCGTTCTTCACCCTGTAGAAACCTTTGCGATGCCAATGAAACAACCAGTGTCTGAGGATTAGTTACATTTGGAGTCAACCTTGATTTCTTTGTTCAGAATCAGTGCCCTGCTCTTCATAGTTCCTTAGTTCTTTGTTCTTGGCCACCTGCTAGGTAAACTGTACTCAGATCCCTTGTATTGTTCTTGGAGTTCCGCCTTAGGAGAGAATTAAGAGCATGAGCAGCTTGGTCACCAATGTCTGTGGGCAGCTTCTCATTGAAAGACACCTGAAAACATTGGGTATGCAGGGTTGGATGTGGTTTTCTAGAAAAATGACAGGACTGGCAGGCAGAACTGGTTTCTACAATGATGGTAACCCAGGCCAAAGCTTGAACATCTTGTGTGACATTTCCCTCAATTAATTAATATTTACTGAGCTCCTGCTAGGCAGTGACCTAGGCACATGCTAGACAGTGACCTAGGCACTTGGGTTACATCAGCTAAATAGAATACTCCTCAGTTCAGGGAGCTTCAACTCGAGAGGGGAAGACAGGTAATAAGGCTAAATAACATATATGATATGTGAGGTAGCTATGAAAAAAGAAAATGAATCAAGGAAGGAGGGTGTGTTGTTAGGGGTCAGAGGAGATGAAATGGTGATGAGGCAGCCAGGGAAGAAGGTGAATATTGGATGAAGAGCTAAAGGAAGTTCACATATTATTATTGGCCTTCTAAGGCAGATCATTTACTACTAAAATGGAGCAGAAGTGGTCAGGACTATTATGCAGATATACGGTAAATGAGATAATATGTCTACAGTGTTCTGTGAACTCTAAAGTGACTGCCTGGTGTAATTTCTTGTAGGTCCAGTGTTTAATGAAATCTCTATTCTCAAGTTTTAAGTCAAAGGTTAGGTGAATGTCCAGGACAGTGGTTCTTAAAAGTATGGTGCATAGGCCAGTAACATCTCCAGGAAACTTGTTAAAAATGTAAATTCTAGGGCCCTGTTCAGACCTGCTGAGTCATAACCTCTGGGTTTGGACCCAGCAACCTGTTTCTCAGCAAGTCCTCTGAGTGGTTTTAAGGTTCTCTGCAGTGGAGCACTGCTGGTGTAGAGGGACTTCCATCTTTCAAGTATCCTCTTGGTCAGAAGTTAGCCACTTTAGGAAGGGTTAGTAAACCCTCCTACATGACCAAGCGAAATAACCAACTTATCGTATTTTAGTGTGTGATATTCTGCGTGTCTTTAAAAGGTATGAATTTTTCAGATTTTGGCAGTATTTTAGAATGTGTATACCAATTCCACTTATTTCTGAATTTTCCCAATTTTCTATCATATCTTCCTTTCCCAATTTGAGGTTGATAACTCATTTTCAAAATACAGATCTTTCTCGACTTATGATGATGGGGTTTTGTCCGATAAAGCCATCACAAGTAGAAAATATTGAAAGTTGAAAATACATTGAATACCCCTAACCTACTGAATGCCCTAGTGTAGCCTTGCTGAACTGAAATGTGCTCCGAAGATCTATGTTGGCCTACAGTTGGGCAAAATCGTCTAATGCAAAGCCTATTTTATAATAAGGTGTTGAATATTTCATGTAATTTATTGAATACTGTACTGAAAGTGAAAAACGGGATGAGAGGTAGAGCATGGAAGTGTATGGGTAATAACTCTTGTTATTTTGTGGCCTGCTGCCACTGTCCAGCATTAAGAAAGAGTATTGTACCACATATCATTAGCCTGAGAAAAGATCAAAATTCAAAATTTGAAGTAAGGTTTCTATTAAACGTGTATGACTTTCACACCATCACAGGGTCGAAAAATCGTAAGTCGAACCATCGAAAGTCAAGGACCATCTGTGGTACTTAACACTCAGAGTTTCCTGCCACTTTCAGAGTGTTGACTTACAGTGCGTAATGTTGCCATTGCTATTTATGCAGAGTCTTCAAGACAGTTAATACTTAAATGGAAAGTATAAGATAATGAATGTGCATTTAGTGAAGGAAGTTTATAACAAAGAAAAATTATTCTGTAATCATTGTTGCTGGGATATAGTAATCTTCCCACAGAGAGTATAAAATCGGTTGTAAAGCATGTTTGTATTTATTAAGCTTCGACATTGCTTTGTGAAATTATGTAATTATTCTGTCGGTGCTTTCCATCCCTTTGCACGTGATGGCATACCTAGAAATAATGTTTGTCCAGTCCACTGGGATGAATGGAGAAGGGAGCTGAAGGCATGAACCCTACCAGTTCTACTAGGTTCCCACCATACTCCCCCTGCCCCCCAAGGTCTGAGTGGGTGGTCAGTATCTACATACACTTGTGACTTATTCCCGGTTCATAATGTCTATCATGCCTCATAGGTCTATGTAAGTGCAGTTATTTTGTGACACTGTTATAAATATTAGAATGAAATGTAACTTTCATTCCTCTTTTGTAGGGCTTTATTTAAAATATTTTCCTGCAAAAACACTCCTAACACTCCTTTCAAATGGATAGGATTATATTGGAACCAGTCTACTCTTTGAATAAAACTTTAAACATGAAAACATGGGGCACCTGGGTGGCTTAGTCGGTTAAGCGTCTGACTTTCGCTTAGGTCATGATCTCGCAGTTAGTGGGTTCGAGCCCCGCGTCGGGCTCTGTCCTGACTGCCAGCTCAGAACCTGGAGCCTGTTTCAGAGTCTGTGACTCCCTCTCTCTCTGACCCTCCCCTGCTCATGCTGTCTCTCTC
Source organism: Proteles cristata cristata (assembly GCA_017311185.1). Classification (NCBI taxonomy): domain Eukaryota; kingdom Metazoa; phylum Chordata; class Mammalia; order Carnivora; family Hyaenidae; genus Proteles; species Proteles cristata. The sequence continues at coordinate 1,007,665 of JAESUZ010005663.1, read as the reverse complement.
TCTCTCAGAAATAAATAAAACATTAAAAAAAAATTTATAAACATCAAAACATCAACTGAAATTGTGAATAAATATGAAAAGTTGAAAATGGTGCATGCTTTAGAAATAAACATTAATGATCTTAAAGTTACAATGAAATATAAATTCTACATGTACTTGTATATACTGTTCTATGAATTTGGACCATCTTAGCATTCTGTATCTTATTGCAGAATTATGAAAATGTGCTTTTATTTCTATGAGTAACATTAAAAACTTTTTATAGTTAATTTCAGAAAAATCCTCTTGTCGAAAGGAATATACTTGAATGTATTGGAATTAATGCAGAAGCATATACATTCTCCTGAGGTTGCTGAAAGTGGCTGTAAAATGCTAAATCATCTTTTTGAAGGAAGGTAATATAGATTCATGAACTTACACAAAATATATAAGGTTGGGCCAGGAATATATCAATATTTCAAGGATATTTCTAAGAATTAAAAGGAAAACATAAGACATGCAGACTGAAACATTGTGGGATATGATCTCATATCACTGATACCATAGGCTTATTTTATCTGAGTATTGAAAGGGATGGCAGAGACTGTAGAAATATGTTGAATTAGCTTTTGTACTTTGTGCTTGATGCTGACCACATTTTGGAAAATAGCAGCTGTACAAACAGTTTTTCAAATTACTGTGTATGAGAGGTCTGAGGTAAAATCAGAATATGGCTTCTGTTTTTTCACACCTGATATTTATTATGATTCTTTCATTTGAATTCACCTGGTCTTCTCTTCCTCCTCTCATTCCTTAGCTGGGAAGTCGAGAGATGTTAAGATCGCATGAATGGCTAGAGGCACAAGAGGACCAAGGGGTGGTGGTGGGGGCTGGGGTGGGGGGTGGAGTCGTGAGTCGGGGGCGAGCGCAGTACTACTGGCTTAAGAAACACCTGTTTAAAAGACTAAAACTGAATTATGTATAGAAGGCACCTCCTGCAGGATAGGCCCAATGCCTTTTTGCATTTTATTAGGCCAAAGAATGTGAAGCAACTTTGGCCTAGTCTGTGTAAATCTCAAACAAAAAATAGGCTATCTAGGAGACTATCATGTGTAAAAGAAAAAACGAATAGCACAAATGTTGCAGTAGAAAATGATTTTATGTCCTGGCTTTCTCATTAATTTGAGCCGGCCATTTGATTTCTAAACATCAGGTTCCCCTTTGGTGAAGAGGGATAATAGTAGTAACCTCATTAGTTGTAAGTTTATAATGTAAATATTTAATCACTTAATTTTTACAAAGTTAAGATGATGCCTGTATATTGTAAGCACTCAATAAATCACAGCTATTATTAATACTGTCATTAAGTATGAATAAATGAAATGCGTATACCATGGTGAATTGTATATAGCATATCAGTAGGCTTTTAAGGAATAAGATTATATTGATTTTAACATCGGTCCAGCTAATTTATTTATGTTTACATATATCATATCTTTCAGTCATATTTATTTTATTTAAATATTGCTCTTGAATATTTAAGTGCAAAGTTTGTCTCCAGTGGTGGTTTTTATGGTCCTGGACATGTGTGAACCTTTATAAATGAGATAAAAAGACAGTGGAATAATCTACAGTTTAAGATTCTGTAGTTTTTGTGCAATTAATGCTTCTGGTTTTTTCCTCATAGGTAAACTATGTAAAGTTTTAGTCCTGGGGATTCAAAGTTAACTACGACAATGGGCATGCCACTAAAAGGCTCACTGTCTAGTTGGGGAGACTGATGTGTGAAGAGGCAGTTATAGTACTGTGTGCTAATGCAGTGGCAGGGGTGAGTAAGGGCACGGTGGTGAGAGGAGAGTGAGCGAGGTGGAATGACCCAACGAGAGAAGCTACCAGGAAGGGATATGTTTAAACTGGTACTTCCAGGCAGGCAAGAGGGAGTATATTACTGTGGTCACAGAGCCACACGAAGCGAGGGCATGGTTCTAATAACGCACAGGCCTCAGTTAACACGACACTGTGCAAAGCACAGCCTACCTGTTTTACAGTACAGTACCTACTGAAATCTAGTCAAGTGGCATTTCTTCATATAGTAGGGAAAGAGTAGCTAACCTACCTTTGAGAAGCTAAGACTTCAGTGCAAATGAAACTAAGTAAGAATACCATATAGGGGAGCCCAATGGTGTTAATTTGGAAGAGTCAGGTTGGTACACTGTAAAGAGACCTGATCTTGGAGCTCAGACAGGTTTGTGTTCCAGTCAAGGCTCTGTCACATTCTAGTGGTAGGACCTTGGTACATCACGTCGGTCAGCCTAAACCCTTCATCTGGAAAATACGGATACAACACCTGTTTTTCAGGGTTGTTGCCAGTGAACCACGTGCAGGTCAGAAGGACGTTGTGTTTTGTGAAATTAAATAAAAGAATTCCCAGGTTGTTAGGAATTCTACTTCTTGAGATCAGGTTTTAATTAAATAATAATTAAAGTAGGTGTGTTCATATTACTGCATGCAAATGCATTTTCATGTCACCTTTTCTGATAAAGTAGAATGAATCTCTCCTGTACTTATTTCAACTTGTGGTTTGTATAATGGAATAAGGTTGTACTTTTAATAAGCGTTTCAATCTTCTGTTTCCAGTAATGTTTCCATGGACACAATGGCACTTGTGACCCCCAATATAATAACGGTTATGAAAAGTCACGAGGCATCATTATCAGTGCAGCTGGAGGCACTTCGAGCTATTTTACATTTTATCGTCCCATGTAAGTCACCAAATGGATGGGAACAGATGGCAATTTCGATGGATTTTTTCACTTTTTGTGAAATATCAACTTTCTAAGCAAAAAGGAAAGGACCACTTTCTCCCAACCAAATGCAAATCTTCCCACTAATCCAGAAGTGAAAAGAGAGGAAAAATGATGCTGTGGAAGGGTCAGATTCATTTGTAAGAAAATTAGAAAATTTGTTTATACAAGCAATCATTATAATACAAAGTATGGAGCTTTGCCTCCAAGGAGAGTGTCAATCTCTGATAATTTTTTCTATTTCTGTTGCCATCCAAGTTTTGTTTTGTTTTTGTCTGAACTATAAAAATTGCTAACTAATTTTCACTTTCTCCTTTCCAGCCCTTCTTTTACTTTGTGGCTGAATGAGTCTTTCTTAAATATAACCGCATGGCTTTTATTCATTAATCTCAATAACTTCTGTCTTCTCCTCTTTACCCCCTATATAAATCTATGTGACCTTACTTATATTTTAAAGCCTTTTTTTTGTTTGTTTATTTATTTATTTAAATTTATTTTATGTTTTATTTTATATATGAGAGAGAGAGACAGAATGTGAGCAAGGGAGGGGCAGAGAGATGGAGACAGAATCTGAAGCAGGCTCCAGGCTCTGAGCGGTCAGCACAAAGCCCAATGCGGGGCTCGAACCCATGGACTGTGATATCACGACCTGAGCTGAAGCCAGATGCTTAACCGACTGAGCCAACCAGCCACCCCTAAAGGCCATTTAAAACACTGGCTCCTCCATTCATTCAGCATATATTTATTAAGAATCTCTTCTGTTCTAAGCATTGTGATGGCTGCCCAGTTATGAAAAATGAATGAAGAAGGCATTACTGTACTATTATTGGAGCTTAGAGGTAGATGGATATGTAAATAGATAATTACCAGACAGTATGAGTAGAGCTGTTACAGCCATAGGTATAAAAGGGTATGAGAATGTTGGTGGAGACACAAGTAATTTATTCAAAGGCGTAGGTCAAGATTGAGATATTTGAAGTTGAAGCTGAGCCAGTAGGAAGGCTGGGCAGGACATTGTAGGCAGAAAGAGGGAGTGCACGTGGTCTGGGCTGAGTGAGGTGTGGCATGTGACGAGATACGTGCCTGGGGATGAATGTGGAAGGAGTGGCAGAGGCCTGAAGTCAAGGGCCTGACCACAGCGCTGAGCAGTGTGTGCTTTTTTAACAGAAGTCAGTTCAAATTCATTAAAGGTGTTTAAACTTCGGTGTCATGACCAGGTCTGAAGCTTATAATGATAGCGCTGTGCTGTGGAGGATGATTGGCAGGATGAAAGCCTCCTCCAGGGAGATTGTGTTGGAGGCCACAGTAGTCAGGTGAGACATGGCGAGGGCCCAGCAATGGAAGCAGAGGAGAGGGTGGAACTGAGAGACAGTGAGGAGATACATTTGACAGGACTTTCTGACCACTGAATATGAACGATGTGATTACTTTTGGTCGTTGTTTTGTAAAATTCCTATTCTTTTAAAGTCCACTTTTTTTGTATGCACTCTTTTTAAATGAAATCCTTGTAAATCTACTGCTGTGTTTAATCATATTGGCATTTTATGTGTCTGAGAATAAGAATATACTCAGTTCAAGAATATACATTTTTTTCAAGGAGGGGGCTTCCTTCAGTCATCTTTGTTGTTGTTTTTAATCCCCTGGTACCTTGAACTAAAATAACTATTCCATCAGAAGGTTTTGAATTGAATCATAATATGTATTCATAGTTGCCATGCAACTTTTAAGGTATAATTTAACAGACATAATTTTGCTTGCAAATATTACTACAGTATTTTTGAACTTTGTAGATTGTAAAAAAACAAATGAAACAGAACCATTTTGATCATCCTTAAAGGTGTCAGCTTTAATCTTTTGAGTTTTAAAGATAAGCAGAAGACATTCAGAACCACATGTTAGTTAATAAAATAATATTCTTTTAGTTAAGGAAAAAATTTTGGAGGTGCCTGGGTGGCTCAAGCAGTTAAGTGTCCAACTTTGGCTCAGGTCATGATCTTGTAGGCGGTGAGCTTGAGCCCCACATCAGGCTCTGTGCTGACAGCTCAGGACCTGGAGTCTGCTTTGGATTCTGTGTCTCCCTCTCTCTCTGCCCCTGCCCCACTCATACTCTATCTTTCTCTTTTTCAAAAATAAATAAACATTAACATTTTTTTGAAGATAGTTTTTTATTGTTCTTAGATTGACTTTGAAGCCACATCGATAGCAATAATCATTAGATATGTGAACTTACGTATTTAAAAGGTGAATTAAGTGATGTTTTTTTAGTAATGATGTTTAGCTGTATTAAATGAGTACCCTTGAAAATAATTTTATAATTTTGGGGTTTATTCTATGCTACCATAGTGTATTACCATATTACACCATAATTTGCTATTACTGTATCTTAACCATTCTATGTATCAATGAGTTAACTATAGTATCAGTACTTCCGTAGTTTTGAAGTTGAATGATTTTGGTTTGAACATGTTAAGTTGAGGTAGGTGCTAATAATATCTCACTTCATTTATTAACTAGACCATACTAAGATTGTCTTAACTGTAACAAAGTTGTGTGTTATATCAAATTTATGTAATTCAGTACTGAATTCAGGGCCACATATTGCATATGGGGTGTTAGGTCTCTAAAGTTTCTTTCAACGTAGTCCTTTTCAATTTTTCCTCTTTTTTCCCAACAGTGTTACTGAAGTAACTGACTTGGTGACTTAAAATTTTGTTAATGTTTATTTATTTTTGAGAGAGAGAGAGAGCATGAACAGGAGAAGGTAGAGAGAGAGAGAGAGGGAGACACAGAATCTGAAACAGGCTCCAGGTCCTAAGCTGTCAGCGCAGAGCCCACTGTGGGACTCAAACTTATGGACCATGAGATTATAACCTGAGCTGAAGTCAGATGCTTAACCGACTGAGCCACCCAGATGCTTGACTCTGTGGCTTTAGTAAAATGATAAGACAGCTATCTTAATAAAATATTGCATTGTTTCTTTTTTCTTGACTTAGTGTCAGATCTAGAAGGAGTAATGTAAAATTATTTAAGAAAGAACTTATGCAAATTGGGAATTGTGTAGAGAAAGGTGATTATGAGTATAAAACCATATCTGAAAGAACAATAAGAGAAACTGAATTTGTGTAATCTGGAGATGATTTAGGATGATTTGAAAACTGTAAAACAACCCATTCATTTGTAGTTATTAATAATAATCCAAAAACATGAGGAATTAAAATGTGTCAGACATTGTTCGAAATGCTTTATGTGTATAAATTTTTAAAATTCCCATAGCAACCCATAAGGCAGATACCTATTTTTGTGTGTGTGCCATTTTAGGCATGAGAACACATGAGAACTCGTGAGAAACAGGCATGAGAAGTAGAGATTTTAAGGTCACAGCTTATGTAATGGAGTCAGATTTTCAACCTGTGCAACCTGACTTCTGAGTAGGCACTTTTATATATACATTTGTTCAACAAGCAGTTAGACTGAACAGCAGTTAGATCTAAAGCACTATGCTTGGAATTCTTGGTAATCTGGGGATGATTAGGTTATGGATCTTGCCCTCAAAATTTGACAGTATGTACAATTTAAAGGACTGTTACATGGAAAGGAAATTATATCCTTTATGGATAGTAGAAACTCAAAGGGTATAACAAAGACCAGACATGAAATTTATGATCATGTTCATTTGATCTTAATATAAGAAGGATGTTTATTTAGAATCATTACATGTGATAAAGTTTTTACTACTCACCGAGCCTGCTCTTAGTGGCTACATCTGCCTGAGATGTAATGGGCCATTTCAGAAATTGGTGAGGGCTTGGTTACTGAAAATAAGACACAGAGAGTTTAAGCAACTTGCCCAAGGTCATACAGCCATGGTGGATGTCTGAACCTGTCTGAACGTATTTTAAAATGAGGACTGAAAGCTCCAGGAGGGTGGAGACCCACCCAGCCTTTGTTATTCATTGTGGTATTCCCAACATGTAGCAACACCTCTGGCATGTAATAAGCATTTAAGGTTTTTTTTCTTTGGTTAGGTAAATGAAAAGCTATAGTTTGTGTTCATAAAAATGATTTAAATAATTGTTTTTAATGTTTATTTATTTTCAAGAGGTGGGTCAGGGGAGAGGTAGAGAGAGAGGGAGACATAGAATCTGAAACAGGCTCCAGGCTCTGAGCTGTCAGCACAGAGCCCGACGCAGGGCTCAAACCCACGAACCGTGAAATCATGACCTGAGCTGAAGTTGGACTCAACCAGCTGAGCCACCCAGGTGCCCCGTGTTAATACAAATTATTAAAGTGGAATATTTTATAAAGAATTGCTTATTAATAATTATTTCTCTAGTCCTAGGTTTTGGAGACATCATTCATTCATAATAATTGTAGTACATAGTATCTATTGGATAACCACTATTTTTTGACTTCCTGTTTTTTCAACAGTTTGATAGTTCAGTTACCACATAGCTTAAAAAGGAATATGTTTCATTTGAGGAACTTAATATAGGATTTTTAACAAAAGGACATGCTCTTTACCACCATAATGCTGAAATGAAAATCTTTTTTCTTTTCACTGTTGCTTCAGCTGTTCTTTCATGTCTGCATTTCATATCTGACCTTTTCATGTTGTAGTCCAAATAACTGAGCTTTTCTCAAGCTGTCCACTGTTGCATAAAAAATCATTTAGCTTCTGTATGAATACAGATTATTCTTACAGAAAAGGTATTATTTGCTCTAGAAAATTTCTCCACATAGTAGCTCTTGCTACTTTAAATTCAGTTAACATCCGCACATATTGCATTTATTTTACATTTAATGATAAACTGTTTTTATAAATTCCTTAAAGATAAGGGTTATTTCTTTGATAGGGAACTGTACATTAGAAAAAGTACAACATGTGTATGTGTTGTTAAATTAATTATGGTCATTTCTAGGAAGTGGCAGTCTGCTTAGTTTAAATCTTTATGAGAAACTTATTATTTATTTACTTACTTAGGCATGCCAGAAGAATCCACGGAAGATACGGAGTATCAACATAAGCTACATATGGTTAAAAAACAGTGTTTCAAGAATGATATTCATAAACTGGTCCTAGCAGCTTTGAACAGGGTATGTACAATATAGGTTTTCTGCTTTTATGCCATTAACTAGATTATGAAAAATTTGGAGAAACAGATGGGCTTTTTTAGCCTAAGTTTTCCATCTTCTGTTTACTATGATAGTAGGAAGTTAGGTGGTGGAGACATAAGATGCTGATACGGATGCAGGGGGTGAAGAGATCTATCATTCTAGCTAAGGCAAGTGTACTATTGACCACACACATGGACAGGTTCTTCAGATTGCCGGCAACATAAATCCACTCCAGTCTGCTCAGTCAGAAAGAGAACTAAAGAGCTAGATGTTCAGCTAAGCCTCATGAGTGATATCAGGAACTGTGACTGCTGTTTTCTTTCTTTTGGCTGTTTGTTTTTTCTGGCCCAAAAGGTTTCAGTCCATGAAGATACAGGGCACAACATTAAAAGCTTCTTTGATTACTTAGGCTCACTTTCATTGCTCTCCTCAGAGATAACCTTTGAAATGGTTTGATGGGCATTGTTTCTGTCCATTTTTAGTTAATTACATACCTATATACTATTATATATCTATATTACATATCTATAGATATATAGATATCTATAGATATCTATGTATGTATCTATATATGTACATACATAGATATGTAATATTATGTATCCATAGATATGTATCTATGTATATACGTACATACATAGATATGTAATATTTTGTATCCATAGATATATACATCTATAGATATGTAATAGAATATAGGTATATAAAAATCAACAATCATACAGTTACATTTATATTGTGAAATGCAAAAGGAATTGATGGAATTAAGGTGGTTTGAAAGTTTAATGCAGTATCAATTGGTCTTTATAAAAGATATAAGAGTAAAGATGTAAAGAATGATTAGAGTTCATGTTTTCATGAAAGGAAGAGAGCAGTCAAGGTGATAAATGGAAATGATTCCCTGTGATTTACTCTACTTTGAAAAATGTCATAAATCAGTTAGAATAGCCTGTAGAGAGATCTCCTGTAAAAATTCAATTTAAACTGAACTTTATAATGTAATTGTCTCTGATATATTTGAGTCATTTGTACTGAACCCTTAGTATGACTTTTAAGGATAGCAATATAATGAGTTGATTCAATTCCAGAAATATTTGATGAAAACAAGTATGTGGTAGGAACTGTGTTAGGCACTGGGAAGACAAAAATGAACATGATTTGTGCCCTTCTGTCTTGGATCTCATAGTTTGGTGAGGGAAATAACAGCCATGCGTGAATCATTTGCTCTGCATTGGGCCTCACTGGCTTTGTGGACAATACTCTAGGAGTGTAGAGGGGGAGTCAGTTAATTTTATTTATGGTGTATGTTGGTGAGAAGTAAGAGGTCCCAGAGCAGACTTACAGGTAACTGTGATTCTGGTTAGCCCGTCTTTTCTAAAGTTACTGACTGTAAGTGTGGCAGAGTGGAAGGAGTCCACAGTCAAGAGACCCGCCTGCCAGTAAATACCGTGATGACGAGGAGAGCACTCAGCTCCCAGGTCTTCCTTTTTTTGCTCATTAATCCCAGAAGCAGTGGTTGAGAAGCCTGCCCACCTCCTCCCCCCTTTTTCCCCCATTTTGACAACTGAGTAATGACAAGGCATCTGCTAAACAGTGACTATCATTTGGAGGCAGGGAGATAAGGTCAGGGAGAAATAGAAGTGACAGTGTTTTATTTTTAAAAACTTCTCCTGTGTGGTTCCCCCAATCCTTTACCACTTTTGAGGAAAAAATGCTCTAAAAGAGGAATATAAGTACTTCTTCAGCTCTAAAATTCTGTGATTGCATGTTTTATTCCGAATAAGTTACAAAACATCAGAGATTTGGGGCCCAAATGCTACAGACCTGTGAAACGAGTCACCCTTAAAAGTAAGTCTATTTTTGGAAAGCAGAATTCCCAATTAGGTAGAATTTCAGATTCAACTAAGATTACAATGCGAAGACCATGAAAAATATTTATTTACTTATTTGTTTTCTTTTTTTTTTTTAATGTTTTATTTATTGGGAGAGAGAGAGAGAGAGAGAGAGAGAGAGCGTGAGCAGGGGAGGGTCAGAGAGAGAGGGAGCCACAGACTGAAACGGGCTCCAGGCTCCGAGCTGGCAGTCAGCACAGAGCCTGATGTGGGGCTCGAACCCAGGAACCGCGAGATCATGACCCAAGCGAAAGTCGGACGCTTAACCGACTAAGCCACCCAGGCGCCCCTGTTTTCATTTTTTAAATGTTTATTTTTGAGAGAGAGAGACACACAGAGACAGAGAGAGAGAATGAGCAAGGGAGGGGCAGAGGGAGACGGGGGCAGAGGATCCTAAGCAGGCTCTGCGCTGACAGCAGAGGCCTGATGTGGGGCTCAAACCCACAAACCCTGAGATCATGACCTGAGCTGAAGTCAGACACTTAACAGACTGAGCCGCCTAGGTGCCCCGAAAAGTATTTATTAAAGTGAAGTAATGTTTGGATATATATAAAACTTCAATAACATCCAGACTGAAGTTCAAATCTGTTGTTCAAATGCTGTTGTCTTTATATTTGGATTCTTGAAAAAATTGGTTGGTTGTAAAATATTGGGATTTTATTTTCTTTAAAAACTTGTAGGCATTTCAATGTCTTTTAGTGCTGAATGTTTTAGGGGAAAAATCTAAAACCACCTTTTTTTTCCCCCCAACACTTATAAATGAGTGGTATTTTCACCTGGATACCCAAAGGATTCTTTTTCTGGAAATTCAGATATTTTATTAGTATTTATCTTAATTTATTTCTGGACTATGACGTCTTCCTTTTAGGTATACATTCAATATTTTTATTTTTTCCAGGAAGCTTTCTTGAATTGCAGTTGACTTAGCTGGCAGCTAGGAAAGAGGCTCTTTTCAAACCAGTTGACTTGCTTGAGCTGGCTAGCTAGCTCATTGAGGAAACCATTTTAATTATTTATGTATTCTCTGAAAAACTTGGAAGATTGTGAGGCACAGGCAATAGGATGTTCTATTTAACATCTGTAATGTCCTTCCACTGGCATTTCCAAAAATTTCATTTGGGTAACATTGCTAAGTATAAACTACTAAACTGATTTTAATTTCCATTTGAACAGCAGTACATTATATCACTGTTTTCAAGATAGAACATTTGATAGGTGAAAGAAAAATCTATCGTAGGCTTGTAAATACCATAAATATATACATGTAACATATTTTTGTGTATTTAGAGAGAGTGAGTGGGGGAGGGGCAGAGAGAGAGAGCGGGAGAGAGAGAATCCCAAGCAGGCTTGGTCTCATGAACCATGAGATCATGACCTGAGCTGAAATTAAGAGTTGGAAACTTAACCAACTAAGTCACCCAAGTGCCCCTGTATAAATATTTTAAAATTTATGAATCTGTTAGAAGTCAAATACCACTATTTTAAGTTATCAAATGGGAGGCTCCTGGGTGGCTCAGTCGGTTAAGCCTCCGACTTCGGCTCAGGTCATGATCTCATGGTTTGTGAGTTCAGGCCCCGCGTTGGGCTCTGTGCTGACAGCCAGCTCAGAGCCTGGAGCCTGTTTCAGATTCTGCGTCTCCCTCTCTCTCTGACCCTCCCCTGCTCATGCTGCCTCTCTCTCTCTCTCTCAGAAATAAGTAAAATATTAAATTTTTTACAAAAGCATTATCAAATGGTTTATTTGAGCTCCATCATATGTAATAATGTGAAGCTGTCATTCTCTTTATGCATTGACAAATCACAGGTCTCCTGATGCAAGTTAGTCATTACTCATCATCCAACTGCACCTGAAACAGTTCAAGATTAGAAGAGTTCAATGTAGCAGAACCAATAGTTGAATAGAAACTTGCTGGAGGACTGGTATTAAGGACAAATACATATGCTCTATAAATATCCATTTGATTTAATTATTAGCATAAAAAATAAGCCTATGATGCATTTTGTGGTTAGGACTGGCTATCTGATTTGTGGGGCCCAGAACAAAATGAAAATGCATGACTCATTGCTTACAAATTATGAAGAATTTCAAGATGGTGGCAGGAGAACATTATACCAAGTGCGGGGCCCTTGTAAGCACAGAAAACTATGTGCAGGTGTGCACCAAGGAATCTGGCCCTGCCCAGGAGGTGGGAATGGTGGTGCTATTAATAAAACAGAAAGATCAGACAGTCTACAATCTAATTTTTTCCTTTTTCTTTTTTTCTTGACAAGTTAATAAACTTTTAGCTTTGAACATCTGAGTTAAGGATATTAGTGTCAAGCATGGAGGTAATGGGGACTTAGAGTTTAGGAGAGTGTAAACTTGTGCTTTGCGTTATCTGCTTAAAGGTTTCTGAGTCTCGATTATTTTCATCAATAACATAGTGTTTCTACATTATAGGGTTATTGCGAGGATTACGTGGGTTAATATATAAGAACTACTTCAAAGAATCGCTGGCGCATAGCAAGTGCTGCATAGATTTTGGCATTATTGTTGTGGTTGTTGCTGTTGTTGTTATGGTGACATGAACCATGTTAGTGTACGAAGTCCCATCCATAAATAGAAGGGTTTTAAGAAAAGAACTGGGCAAAGTTTGACATTGAAAGAAGAGATGGTAAAGGAGATGGGCAAATGAATGGTTTTAAAGTTGGAGAATAATTAGGGGCGTACCATGGCACGGAAATCAAGGGAGGAGAAAGCAGCAGTTTGGTTGTTAAAGGACTTTTTCTTTGAATGGTTTTTAATTCAGAGTGGTAAGGACAGAAGTCTGATTATATGAAATTAAGGGGTAGGGAGAATGTGGAGATAGTGGGTGTGGATGTTTCTATTAATACGTTTAGAAATGGGGGAGAAATGGTAGCTTGAAGGACTGGAAAATCAATTAAGGGACATTCTGTCTCCCAGTTAGAAGCTTTTCATCCATGAGGGGGGTGTTTAGCCCAAGGCCTGAACAGGGCCGTCACTCAGAGTTTATTGCACAGATGGTGAGTCATAGTTCATCCTCATAACAACCCTCCATTTTTAGGACCAGTTTAAGGTGAGGAGATAGAGACAGACATGAGGCGTCCCTTCATATTCACTTTGAACCACTTTGAATTTCTTTGTATTTCTTGAATAATACTTTCTGAGTAAATACCACTTCTGAGTAAATGTTATTTCATTCATTTTTAATGGAACTAACATGGAGCTATTAAGTGAGAAGAGGCAGAATTTAAACCTAAATTTAACTGGCTCCAAATTACTACCCAGGACAGGAAAAAGTATGAAGCGGGGCAAGGATATGAGTGTGCTGACAAAATGAAAGAGGAACTGAGGTCCAAGCTGACCAATTAGGGCTGAAGGAGAAAGGCACAGGATGACAAAATGATGCTTCTGCTCACACCCTATTAGAAAAAAAAAAAGATGCTGAATCAGGACAGTTGAGAGGCATTAGAGGACTAGGTTGGAAAGGAATGAAATCTATTCATTGACAGTATAGAAGTGAGAAGGGTTGGAAGGTAGATCGTCTTGGTTGAAGGAGCTCTAACAGAGCTTGAGATGTGACTTGAAGCTCTCAGCTCTGTGGCATATACCCACAGTAGTGCTACTCAGAGATTTGGAGTAGAGATACCATGAAACCAGTGTCTTTGAAAACAAAAGACTTGTCAAGGACAGCATTGTAATTTTTTGAAAGAATAACTGTTAGGTGGGCATTCATATCATGGAAAGCATTGTGGAAAAGCAGAGATGGCCCATCCCATGTAAGAGTTAGCTGTATGTCACAGTTATTAAGAGTGAAGGTAGAACTGTGATAGTCCCTGGTTGGAAAGTGTGTTGACTGTTTCTTCTCAGTCAATAAGTAAGATAGTTTGGAAAAAGAAATGGCCTCTATTAGGATACCTGTAAATGATGTCAAATCATCTGGAAGAGTTGAGGTTAAGAAGTTGGAAGAGGTAGCAATTACATCCTGGGCTTTTTCTTTTTTTCCTTCCTTCCTTCCTTCCTTCCTTCCTTCCTTCCTTCCTTCCTTCCTTCCTTCCCTCCCTCCCTTCCTCCCTCCCTCCCTCCTTCCTTTCTTCCCTCCTTTCTTTTTTTTTTCTTTTTTTTGGCTTCTCAGTTTTTAAGGGAGACATATTTATATTCAAGTCCTAGACCTGACATATATTAGCTTTCTGATTTGAGCTCTTCTTGTTCCTATATCTTTAAAATTTGGTGACCCTATCATATGAAGCTGTTGAGGGGGAAAAATGAGACATGGCAATTAAAACACTATTAAAAAATTTTTTAATGTTTAATTTTGAGAGAGAGAGAAAGATAGAGCAAGATCAGGGGAGGGGCAGAAGGAGAGGGAGACACAGAATCTGAAGCAGGTTCCAGGTTCTAAGCTGTCAGCACAGAGCCTGATGTGGGGCTTGGACCCACGAGCCATGAGATCATGACCTGAGCTGAAGTCCAGTGCTTAACTGACTGAGCCACCCAGGCACCCGGCACATAAAACACTTAAAGAGTAAATTCTCAATTAGTATTTTCTATAGGTGAGAGTCAGCATTGCATTTTACTGGCTAAATATGCAGTATGCAGGCAGTGGGGTCCAACATCCCTGATTTGGTCACATCTCAGCAACAATCTGTGTGACTTTGGGAATACACAACTCCACTAACCCCCAGTGAACTCATCTGCTATTGGGAATGATATTAATATGGACTTTAGATTCCTGTGAAAAGAAAATGCATCTGAAGTACCTAGCATAGTGTGTGGCACAGAATAGGTACTCAGTAAGTATTAAAATGGTACCTCTTATCCTTAATCATAATTTAAAAGTAATTAGTAATGTAAGGCAAAATCAAAGGTAAAAATCTTTATTTGGACTACTTATATTTGGACTGCTTTGTTTGTATTTGTTCAGTCCATACTTGGCTTTAACTGAGGTAGGAATTAATAATTCATTTTAAATAGAAAACATCAGTTGTCCTTTTGATTTCAGTTCATTGGAAATCCTGGGATTCAGAAATGTGGATTGAAAGTAATTTCTTCTATAGCACATCTTCCTGATGCGTTAGAAGTATTATCTCTGGAAGGTGCTGTTGATTCGGTACTTCATACACTGCAGATGTATCCGGATGACCAAGGTTGGTATAATTTGAAGTTAGGATTTAGGATAGATTGTTTTTAATGTTTTTGTTTATTTTTGAGAGAGAGAGAGAGAGAGAGCACGGGGGAGGAGCAGAGAGAGACACACACAGAATCTGAAGCAGTCTCCAGGCTCTGAGCTGTCAGCACAAAGCCTGACACAGGGCTCAAACCTACGGACTGTGAGATCATGACCTGAACTGAAGTTGGATGCTTAACCAACTTAGCCACCCAGACGCCCCTAGGATATATATATTTAAAAAATGTTTATTTATTTATTTTTGGTGGGGAGGTGAGCAGGTGAGGGGCAGAGAGTATCCCAAACAGGCTCCAGGCCTTCAGTGCAGAGTCTTTGCAGAGCCCTATGTGGGGTTTGATCTCATGGGTGAGATCAAGAACTGGGTCAAAATCAAGAGTTGGATGCTTAACCAACTGAGCCACCCAGATGCCCCAGAATTTAGGATAGATTTTTTTTACAGGCTTTACCCATTGGCTAGGTGTTTTTAAATTGTTTCTTCAGTTTTGAAATTTAAAACCATTAATTTTATTATTTTTTCTTTTATCCTTCTAGAAATTCAGTGTCTGGGTTTAAGTCTTATAGGATGCTTGATTACAAAGAAGAATTTATGCATAGGAACTGGGAATCTGCTGGCAAAAATTCTGGTTTCCAGTTTACAACGATTCAAGGATATGGCTGAAGTACAGATTAAAGTATGTGTATTATCTTGAAGGGAATTTGGGATCCTGTGAAGATTTCTCTTTCAGAGCAGCTGGTACAATTCCCACTTTGCATTAAAGGGGATAGTCTAGTTAATTGAAACTATATATCATTTTGTAATATTTTAATTATAAAAGGTGAAGAGAATTGGACCGAATTGCAGGGATCCTGTTTTTCATAATGAAATCTCTAAAATCAGCATATTTATTTGCCATTTGTCTTTGTCATCAAAGGGCAGATAATGTGCTTAGAGAAAGCTGAGCTTTACTTGCTTAGATTTTGGATAAATAGAAGTTATAATTTTTCAAGGCTTGTCATGATCAGTGTTTTATTGTGGGATGCTTACCTCTGGTAATTTTTCTCCTTGATTTTTTTTTTCTTGCAGTAAAATATTGTAAATGTTTTTCTTCAAGCAGCATTTCACATGTGATATACAATAACTATTCCTTATAAACAATCAAAGATGTTGGCTTGGGGAGATTAAGAAAGAAATTGGCTCAGATATTTTCCTATCACATATTTATTTATTTTTATTGAAATATAATTGACCTGCAATGTCCTGTATTTTTGTTAATGTTTATTTTTGAGAGGGAGAGAGAAAGACTGTGCATGGGATAGGGGCAAAGAGAGAGGGAGACACAGAATCCAAAACAGGTTCCAGTTTCTGAGCTGTCAGCACAGAGCCCAATGTGGGACTCAAACTCAGAAACTGTGAGATCATGACCTGAGCTGAAGTTGGATATTCAACTGACTGAGCCCCTCAGATGCCCCGACGTATAATATCCTATTAATTTTGCATAGTGATTTGATATTTTTATACATTACAAAATGATGTCCACATTGAATCTAGTTATCATCTGTCATTATACAAAGTTACTACAAAATTGACTACATTCACCATGCTATATAATATATCCCCATGACTTATTTATTTCATAACTGGAAGTACCTCTTAATCCCCTTGACCGTTGTTACCTGCCCCCAACCCCTCCCTACTATGATAACCAACAGTTTGTCTCTTGTATCTATGAGTCTGTTTTGCATTTTTTGTTCATTTGTTTTGGTTTTTAGATTCCATGTATAAGTGAAATCATATGGTATTTCTCTTTCTCTGTTTGACTTGTTCCACTTAGAATAATATCCTCTATGTTCATCTATGTTGTTACAAATAGCAAGATTTCATTCCTTTTATGGTTGAGTAGTATTCAGTTTTGTGTGTATGTGTGTATCCCATCTGCTTTATCCATTCATCTATCAGTGGACACTTAGGTTTCCATATGTTGGCTATTATAAATAAAGTACAATGAATATAGGGATGCATATATCTCTTTGAATTGATGTTTTTATTTTCTTGGGTAAATATCCAAGAGTGGAATTGCTGGATCATATGGTATGTGTATCTCTAATATTTTGAGGAACCTCCCTACTGTTTTCCATAGTGGCTTCACTAATTTATATTCTTGTCACTGTGTACAAGGATTCCTGTTTCTCCACATCCTTGACAACACTTTGTTTTTTGTCTTTTTGATAATAGCCATTTGATAGATGTGATATAATATCTCATTATGGCTTTGATTTGCGTTTCCGTGATGAGTAGTGATGTTGATCAGTTCAACGTCAACATACATTGACCAGCTATCTGTCTTCTTTGGAAAGCTGTCTGTGCAAGTCCTCTGCTTGTTTTTTAATTGGGTTGTTTGTCTTTTTGGTGTTGTTTAAGTTCTTTATATATTTTGGACATTAACCCCTTATTGATGTTTGATTTACACGTATCTTCTATTCGTTAGGTTATGTTTTCATTTTGTTGATGGCTTCCTTAGTTGTGCAGAAGCTCTTTAGTTTGATGTAGTCTCATTTGTTTATTATAGCTTTCGTTGCCTTTCCGTGAGGAGCATGGTCCAAAAAAATATCGCTAAGGCTGATGTCAAACGGTTTACTACCTGTGTTTTATGGTTTCAGGTCTTGCATTCAAGTCTTTAATCTATTTTGAATTAATTTTTCAATGTAGTGTAAGATAATGGTCCAGTTTGCATGTCGGCTGGTCCAGTTTTCTCAGCTTTTATTATTTTATTATTTTTATTTGAAGATAATGTCTTTTCCCCAGTGTATATTCTTGGGTTAATTGATTGATCATGTATACATGGGTTTATTTTTGGGCTCTCTGTTGTATATTATTGACCTGTGTGTCTGCTTTCATGCTAGTAACATACTGTTTTGATTACTATAGCTTTGTAGTATAGTTTGAAATCAGAGAGTGGGATACCTTCAACTTAATTTTGCTATCCCAAGATTGCTTTGGCTATTCAAGGTCTTCTGTGGTTCTATACAAATTTTAGAGTTCTTTGTTACAGTTCTGCGAAAAATGCCATTGGTATTTTGATAGGGAATACATAAAAGCCATAGATTGCTTAGGCTAGTATGGATATTTTGCCAATATTGATTTTTACCTTCTTTAAGTATGGTGTATCTTTCCATTTATTTGTGTTGTCTTCGGTTTCTTTCATCAGCGTTTTATAGTTTTCAGTGTACAGGTCTTTCATCTCTTTGGTTTAATTTATTTTTAAGTATTTTATTCTTTTCGATATAATTATAAATGGAATTCGTTTCTTAATTACTCTTATAGCTCATATCAATTTCTATATTCTTTTTTGTGTTCTGCAACTTTAGTGAATTCTTTTATTCTGATAGTTTTTTGTGGTGTCTTTAGGGTTTCCTATATATAATATCAAATCATCTGCAAATAGTGACAGTTTAACCTCTTCCTTTCTAACCTGGATGCCTTTTATTTATGTTTCTTGCCTAATTGTGGAGACTAGGATTTTTAACACCATGTTGAATAAAAGTGGTGAAAGTGGGCATCCTTGTCCTGATCTTAGAGGAAAAGCTTTCAGCTTTTCACCATGGAGTATGATGTTAGCTGTGCATTTATCATAAATGGTTTTTATTATGTTGAGGTAGGTTCCTTCCATATCCACTTTGCTGAGAATTTAAAACAATTTTTTTTAATGTTAGCAAAACAAGTAGTCTCAAAGAGTTTCTGCTTTGGTTGTGTTTTTTTGTTTGTTTTGTTTTGTTTTGTTAATGGAGTTTGCAACTTTCATAATCCACACTCAACAAATGTTTTCATAGATGACAGAATTGACCAGGAATAAAAAAAAATCCAGGCTATAACCTTGTCACAGACATTACTAGTAAATGAGATAATATATGTAAAGTTTTTAATTATAAAGTGCTGAACATGCAGGATTCTTAGATTAAACACTACAATGTGCTATATAAATCTGATTTTTATAATGTGCCTCAGGCAAGGATGACTAAAGCCACACCAGAATTGATTAAAAGTAATCCTAGAAAAAGGAAATAAATCTGTACAAGTCTAAAGCTCTCAGTTTACTCAATATTAATATATGTAGGCATTAATTTTAGGATCTCTATAGTAGAGGTTGTGAACTATTGACCAGTGGGCTAAATTGGGGCTGTCAACATATTTTATTTGGCCAGTTACAGTTTTTATAAGTTTTTATTTGAATTATATGCCTTCTACACATTTGTATTACTTGCTTTTCTAGTGCATGCATTTGAATTTGCAGAGACCTCTAGTCTAGTGGTGGGTGGACCACATGTTCCTCGGACCTGCAAAAATTAAGACTACTTCTCTTACCAAATGTCAGTAAATATTTGTAGAAATTCAGCATCTTAAAAGCACAAAATAATAATTATATTAGACAATTTCATTAATGTATTATATTGAAAGATAATCAAGACTTTAAAAGTTAAATTGATCTTTGATGAGTCTCCCCAAGCTAAATAATAGGAAACTCAAAAGTTCATTCTTTCCTTAACCATCTCATGAGTAGAGAGCCCAGACAACGCTTAGGAATATGCCCGAGGTAGTTCTGAAAAGTAATGGTGTGACTGATGAGTTCTTTATAAGTAATTTGCTACAAGGATGTAAACCTCAGAGTAACTTTAGAGCTTTTCTCAAATATACTCAATATGAATGAAATCTAGGAGCACATATTCATCTCTTTGAAGCTGAAATTTCATAAAAAGGGCACAGAAGTGCTAGGAAAATAGCAGGCTATCTAGAGAACCTAACCTTCAGTGTTGTAATAAAAAATACACTTTGCTGGCTGATTTGGGTGTGTAGCCCTGTTGATTCAGCTCTTCTAATATCAATATCTTGCTTTCATCCTGTAACTATGGCTTACTTTTAATGGATTAGGTATTTTTTTCTGCGTTGCTAGACAATGGTTTGTTAACTTGCATTTTATTCTTTGTGTGCCTGTTATATTTCTTAGTAATGAGAGAGCAAGGTTTGTTTATAGGAGTGTTTCAAGATTTACAGCTTTTGAGCACAAACCGAATAAATATTATCTAGTTAGTTAAGTATCACATACAAACTCTCTGTTTTATATTATTTATTTATTCTTTTGCCCCAGAATTGCTTATGTTATTATTTTGGTCACACTCTCAGGGATTTCAGACAATCTTGAGAATACTGGAATTGTCAGTGTCTTTTTCCAACCTACTGGTGCATCATTCCTTTGATTCGGTGATATTCCATCAGATGTCTTCCAATATCATGGAACAAAAGGATCAACAGGTACAGTGTTTTTCACCTAGATGTTAACTGTTAATGGATTTAACCCACTCTAAACCGTGTTTCCATTCTTTTCAGTTTCTAAACCTTTGTTGCAAGTGCTTTGCAAAATTGGCTATGGATGATGAATTAAAAAGTGTGATGTTAGAGAAAGCATGTGATCAGAATAACAGTGTCATGGTTGAATGCTTGCTTCTGTTGGGAGCAGACGCCAATAGAACAAAGGAGGCAACTTCGTTGATTTGTCAGGTAAATATTCAAGGCCTAATTTTGTTTTTTTCTCTGTTATTTTACTCTACCATTGTACAGCTCTTACTTACATCCTTTATTCTTTACTACAGAATTTACCAGTTTTTGCACAATTGCTTGTGATTTGTTATAGGAGTTTAGATTCACAGAATTTCGGAGGTAATGGAGTCCTTTAGGTATATCTGGTCTAATCTTTCATTTTACTTGACTTTCCCTACCTTGTTGATAAGTAACTTTTCAAATGTGTCTCCTACAGTGCGTCTCTAGGAACACTCCGCATAACATATAGTTTTGTTTTGATTAACTTTCAACCATCTTCTCTCTGTTTTCAGTTTCTCTCATAGAAAATTCTCTCCTCAGTTCTACTGCACATGGTCATGTTGACAGTGTACTGAACACCCTTGGGCACACTGTTCACGCTGACATCCCCTGTCACTGTCCACCCTCGTGGTTGTATAGCACTGTGGTCCTGCCTTCCTTCTCTCCCTTCCCTAGTGCACTGGGCAAACACCTCTATATAAATGTTCTACTTTTCCTTCAAAATCTAACCCAAATGCTCTTACCTCAGTAAAGCCCTCACTGCACCCCTGACCTCCATACAAAATAAAGATTTACTTCTGTTCAGTCCATGACAGTATATGTGATATATGCAATATGTCTTTTATGTTTTGTGAGGTATATGAAAGTGGAAATGTACAATGTTCATCTTGTATCATTTAGAATAGCTAACTCATTGATTTGCATACAGTATGAATTTAGTAAGTATTAAAGTGCATTACATGTTATTTCAGGGTTTTCATTGTATAAATTTCAGAGTTTATAACAGCATTCAGGTAGCACCATGTATATTTTCTAGAAATTTAATAATATTTCTAACAAAGCAATTATATAGTGATTTAATGTACATTATTAAATAACCAACAGAGTACTATATTTTCCAGTAATTTACTTTAAAGCCCTACTTCATAGGGGCGCCTAGGTGGCTCAGTCGGTTGAGTGTCCAACTTCAGCTCAGGTCATGATCTCATGGTTCGTGGGTTCGAGCTCCGCATTGGGCTCTGTGCTGACAGCTAGCTCAGAGCCTGGAGCCTGTTTCAGATACCGTGTTTCCCTCTCTCTCTGACCCTCCCCTGCTCATGCCGTCTGTCTCTCTCTCTTTCAGAAATAAATAAAAACATTTAGAAAAGTTAAAAAAAATCAAGCCTTACTTTATTTAATTTCCCACTTGCCTATGGATTCAATTCCGTTTGTCAACTGTAAATTAGTTAGCACTAATTAGCGCTCTACATAAAAAAACTGAGCCTGTAACTTATTTTCATACACAATTAATTTGCATATTAAGACCAAATAAATAAAGTACTTAAATTTAGTCAAATTTCATTTAAGAAATCCACCTGAAAAATAGTTGCTTCTCTATTAGTAAAGATAATTAAATTATTTCCTTCAATAACATAATGCATTTTTACTGTGTGTCTTTTGTGTGATCTATACATCTTTACATTAATATTACTGGAATATGCCAAAGAACTGAAAGAAATTTCCTCTTAAACTTTTTTAGAGAAATAGCATACACAAAAGCTTTTGAGTGTAATAATTTTAAGTTTCCAGCAGGAAATGCTTCCTACTCTTCTCTCAATTTGCCCAAATCTTTCTATAGGAACTTTTTATTTTATTCTTCTCACATTCTTTTGGACTTAATGCACTTATTTGTATCTTTTTAAACAAAATCAAATCTTTGCATACATGGGTATATCAAATTGAAAGAATTTATCATACTTATCAGAGATTATTTGCCACTAAAAAGTATTGATTACATTTTGTGGCTAGATTGAACATACATTATTTTAGATACTAGTATAAAATGAGGGAATCACTATTTATGTACCAATGCTGTATAATTAAGGACTATTTGGAGCAATGATGGAGTTAATCTTACTAGGCTTTCTGAGGAGAATTTAATGATGTAATATACATGATTCATATAGAAGAATATGGAAGGCTGATACTGGGCGTGAAAATACATGAATAGAGATCCAAAGATGAAAACCATCAGATAACGGTGGGAAGAGCACCTGTGATGAAGTCTGAATAAAAGTTATAACAAACACTGTTGTCTTCATTACCACCTGGGCACTGCTATGAGTCCTTTACACGATTTAACCCTTGCAACAACCTTGGGAGTGGGTTCTAGTATTATTCCCGTTATACAGGTAAGGAATTGAGGCACAGAGAAGTTAAATAACTTGCCTAAGGACACTCTCCTAGTAAGTAATGGGAAGTCAGCCTCTCAAATGCCTGCTTTTGTCTTGTCTATACTATAGACTCAGGGTAGTGGTGGTGGTAGTGGGGAGAGGAAGGAGAGTTGCTCATTAATTCTCAAAGGCTAGTCTAAAATATTTGGTTTTGATCATGGCTGCATTATTTATAAATTTGGAGATGAGAGAGAAGATTGCAAAAGATAGTATTATACATTTTTAAAAGTTTATTTGTTTTGAGAGAGAGACAGAGCATGAACAGGGAGACAGAGGATCCCAAGGAGGTGCCAAGCTGTTAGCACAGAGCTTGATGTGAGACTTGAACTCATGAACCATGAGATCATAACCTGAGCCGAAACCAAGAGTTGGACACTCAACCAACTTTTCTTTTGTCTGGTATGCTTTCTTATACATCTCTGTCTTCTTCATCCCCATTTACCTAAAGTCAGCTTGGGTCTTGTGGGCCCTCAAGGAGAATAGTGTATAAAAATGGATTGAGCAACTTGTAGGTAGAGAGCATGATGCTAGATAACTGGTAAAGAATATACAAGGGATTTTCTATTTCAGGATGGTGGTTTCTTTCTGTGTGTGCGTGTGCTGGGAAAGGAGAGAGGACAAAATGTAAATCATTTTAATATGAGGTAGGCAGTAAGTGCCAATTTATACATAAAAATTTGCTGGGCCACAGAGAAGGCATTTGTGATTGAGTTTTTGGGCCCTTCTGTCCCCTCCATCTCCCTTCCTCCCATTCGTTTTAAATTTCCTGTGGGCTTTTAAATAGGATATTAGTGATTTGCTAGTTAAATTAAATATATTTCCTAAGCATTGTACTAGGCTACAGAGGTACAGATTAAATTGCAAAAGCATCCAAGCCTTTCATTCTAGTTTTGAAACAGATAGGCATTTTTGGTTTAGTGTGCTACGTGCTATGTTTAAACAAATGGGATGGGAGTCTGGAGGAGAAAAATTGTGTGTGACCTGGGAGCTTAGTAGCAAGCTAAGTAGTAGTTTAGTAGCTAAGCACTTAGTAGCAAGCTGTGTAGTGCTTAGTAGCTAAGCACATGCTGTGTAAGAGATTATGAAGCTGTTCCTTCAAGAATGAACATCTTTTAGGGTGCCTGAATGGCTCAGTGGGTTGAGCATCTGAGTCTTGATGTTGGCTCAGATCATGATTCCAGGGTCATTGGGTTGAGTTCTGCATTGGACTCTGCACTGAACCTGGAGCCTGCTTGGGATTCTCTCCCTCTGCCTCTCTCTCCCACTCATGCACTCTCTCTGTCTCTTAAATTAAAAAAAAAAAAAAAGAATGAGCATCTTTTTGCTTGATGAGCAGAATTAGACATTTAAGGCAGTAGAAATATTATAATTGAAGGTAATGAGTTTTTAAGAAAAAAAACCTTGATGTTGTATTTGGAGGAATGTCTTAGAGCAGAGGAGTTTAGAAGATATTTAAACAGGGCAGTGACCTCCTCATATCTAAAGTAGAAAGGTATGAGTGGCTCTGGGGAGAATGGGTTAAAGGTAGGTAACCTACAGACTGGTGGGCATTAAGTTGGTACTACCAAATTACAGAATGATCTCCTCAAATCCCTTGAACATACATTAATTCTAGAGAATTCAGGAATTCCCCCAGTCTCCTTCCCCTGACCTGGTACCTTAGATCATATGGTCTTGTCTTAATCCTTAATTTTGGGCAGTGAAAGGAGCATAGGCTTGACTTGAAATCCAAGTCTCTTGTTGACTTCCTCTATTAAGTTTGGACAAATCATATATCTTTTCTAAATATTCATCTATAAAATGGGGACGATAATTTTTATGACATAAGCCTTTTTTTAAATGTTTATTTTGAGAGAGAGTCGGAGCATGAGTTGAGGGGGTTGTGTGCAGAGACAGGGGGAGACACAGAACATGAAGCAGGCTCCAGGCTCTGAGCTATCAGTGCAGAGCCCAATGTGGGACTCAAAGCCATGAATCATGAGATCATGACCTGAGCTGAAGTCAGACGCTCAACTGACTGAGCCACCCAGGTGCCCTTGACAAATGGTTTTTAATAAAGATTAGAATTCGAGTGTACACAGAATTTAGCACTGTTCCTAACATACAATGTTGCTATTATTTATTACTTTGATCTTCTTGTTAACAGGCCATCATTCCTTCACCTCCTTCACAGGAGAAGCTGCTCCTGTGTAGGCCAATATGCTGTAGGTTGCTAAGCCTTCCCTCTGCTTACTGTGGTCACTGTAATTTTTATAGCACTTAGCTTGCTAACCTACTTTGAACACATGTCTGCAAACAGTATTCAGGGGAGCTAGAAAACAGGCAAGAAATTTCTTTGTGGAAATTCAGGTTCTTGTGCTGGAAAACCAAAAGCCTTTGTATGTGGCATTTACAAGTTTTATAATGTTCATATTTTCATTTAGATATTTTGTTAGATGTTCGTGCATGAAGCCTCCTTCGTGCAGTAGCCTTTACTATGTATGGTACTAGTTTCCCAGATGTCTTCCAAGGAGCAAATGGAATCCCAGAAGGTGTAATCAGTGGGTATCATTGGTGGAGCCTCAGGCCTTCTGACTTCAAGTGTTAATGAGCTTTTTCTCCATTATCATGTTGGCTTTTTCATGGTAACTGACTCTCATGTGGCAGATTATTTGGCTTATGCTCCTCTGATATTTGTGGTGCTAACCTTATTGAATTTTCATAATCTATTTCAAGGACATGTTTTGCCTTATTTTGTTTCTGTCTAAATGAGGGTATAGAGAAAAATCACACCAAATCCAACTTACCAGTCGACCAAAAGGAAGGCATACAGGCTTTTTATATGTTTGCCTTCTTTTTTCCTTTAATAGGTGTGTGAGAAAGCAAGCAGTCCCAAATTGGTGGAACTGTTACTGACCAGTGGATCCCGTGAACAGGATGTCCGGAAAGCGCTGACAATAAGCATCGGAAAAGGTGACAGCCAGATCATCAGCTTGCTCTTACGGAGACTTGCCCTGGATCTGGCCAATAATAGCATTTGCCTTGGAGGATTTTGTATAGGAAAAATAGAACCTTCATGGCTTGGTCCTTTGTTTCCAGATAGGACATCCAATATAAGAAAAGAAACAAGTGAGTATTAGCAGGAAGATTTTGTCCAAGTCTTGTTTTTATTGGCATTCTTTTAAGCACTAATATTTTCATTAGGTTTATTTCAGTTTGGTACAACTTAAACCAAAAATATTGTGAAGGTTTGGATATCTTTTTTTTCTTGTCATGAGATACCTTTTTTTGTCATGAAATGTTTAAGAGTGTTATTGTGTTTAATTCTTTATGAACTAGCAAATATTTTATAAAGATAGAGCGGAAGAGTGGGATGTTTCTGAGTAGTTGCTCTTTAAAGAAACATATTTTTTTTTAATAAAAGTAATCCATGCTCATTTTAAGAATAGAAAAATGCATAAAAACATAAGGAAGAAAATAACTATTTTGTCCCTTATCAATGTAGATTTTCTTACTAGATTTTTATATGCTTACATATACATATTCATTAAAATGTATATGCAGAAACTTACACACATGGATACTTTGCATTTTCATGTTAACATACTTAATTTTCAGTTTTTCAATATTTCAGTTAAAGAGGCATTTTCTTTAAATTTTCAAGTTAATATGTATTTTGCATATATTGAGTATATTAATGACAAGTTAGCATCATCTCCTATTAAGATTTCTGTCATTTCAGATGTCAGTCACTGACACTAGGTGTGTTTTAAAGCTTGAACTCCCTGCTTCCCTCTGTTAACTCACTTCCATGACTGCTTCCTTCCCTACAATGATCTTCACCTTAAGCACTCTCTTGTTAATAACATGTTTGCTTTACTCTCATTTTTCTGAGGCATTTACCTGGCAATAACCTTATTCCTGTTCACTCCAGTAGTCTGCTTTATCCCTCCCCGTCAGCAAGGTAGCTGCAAATGCTGCTAGAAGAAAGTATCTATCCATGCCTATTAGTGCCTCTACAAATTCCAGGTTTTCAGCATTCTGGTGGGCCCTAGAAGACCCGGTTAGGCTGAAGTTCCCTAAGTTTCTCTCCCTTTTTTTTTTTTTTTTTTTTAAAGTAGGCTTCATGCTCAGTGTAGAGCCCAATATGAGGCTTGAGCTCATGACCTTGAGATTAAGACCTGTGCTGATATCAAGAGTCAGATGCTTAACTCACTGAGCCACTCAGGCTCCCCCTTCCCTACATTTCCTAAATGTGTCATATACTCTTCCAGTGTTAATCTAGCTACCTAACTGCCTTATCTTCTGTCTCACTTGTCTGTTTCTTCTTCTTCTTCTTTTTTTTTTTTGCTTCAGCCCCAAATCACTTTTTACAAGAAAACATTCCTACCCACGTGAAATCTGTGTGGGAGATCTTTCTCCATGTTCCTGTAGCACCTTGTTTCTTACCTGTACTAGCATTTATGACATTATATAATTGTATTTTTTCTTTTTATAATCTACCTTTTGGTAGATTCTATGCATCATAAAGTCAATGTCATTTTTTTTCCGGTGTTGTAACTTTAGCATCTAACTAGTACTTTGTACATTGTAGAGCTCATTAAATATTTATAATATTGGCAAAAATAAAAATTTGGTAATTAATTATGTTGATAAACATATATGGAAATAGGTGTTTCACACATTATTGATATGAATTAAAATTATCTTCTTTTGAGGACAATCTGGCAATATCCATTAATATTTTAAATGCACACCCATACTTTTTTGACCAGCTACATACTGACAGGAATCCATGATATAGGCATGTTTAAGGTACACACAAAGTCATGTGCAAGAGTTCACAATAAAATATTGTTTATAATAGCAAGAGATTAGGAGAAAAAGCCCAAGTATCCTTCAAAAGGAACTATTTGAATCAATCATGGGACATTCATGCAGTGGAATGCTTTGCAATCATTGGAGGAAAAAAACATCTAACAAATCCAAATGTTCAGATAGAGAGTGCATTATTAAGTAAAAAAATAAAAATAAAAGAGCACAGAGCAGCGTTTTTTGTATACTCGTGTTGGTGCAACCACAGTTTAGATGTGGTAGTCATAAACATTTGAATACGAAAAGACTCTGTCATAAGAAAAACCCCAGGCATGCATTACTTGGTTTCCTCTGGGGACTTTGGAAACTAATGAAATATGATTAGATCCCATGTTCTATCACTTCAAGCAATCTCCTCCCAACAGCTTGCTTACTTGAATCTCTGATTTCTGATGAACAAGGATTGTGGGTCCATTGGAGAGGGAAGAAGGGAGATTTACTATCCACTCTATCATTCCATACTATCCATACTATCATTCCTTTTATTCTATGTGAAGTTTTTTTTACCTTTGATAAGTCTCACCTAATTAAAAAATACAATCATGTCATTTGATTGAGTGGAAGCATGACCATAGTTATGAGTAAAGAACATTTTGGATTCATAGCTTTAAGTCATTTTTCAAGTACTACTTGGCTGAGCCTCATACACATGTCATGTGCACTATGAAAGTAATATATGAAGAAATTTTGCAAGCTGTATATAACACAATGAGAGCTATGCCAACTTATATCTTTATAATAGAGCATAATATAAGATATAATAAAATAGGAGTATGTTAACTTTTAAATTCCACCAAATTTCCCACTTAGCAAATAGTTGATAAAAACGTAACTGTATCATTTATTGAGCATCTTCTGTTTTCTAAGCATTGTGCTAAACATTCTATATGCACCATTTCCTTTAATCTTTTCCATAACCCTATGTTGTCGTCTCCACTTCTCAAGTGAAGAAACTGACACTCAGAGAGCTTATGTAACTTGCAAGTGCTATTGCTGTTATTTGAGCACAAGTCTGTCTGACTTCAAAGCCCAGGCTGTTTCCCAGGTCAGGTTCATTTCATAAATATTCAGTTTTGTCACCTACACCAAAGCTTTGAGTAAATTTTTATGATTTCTAAAAAATTTAAATTCACTCCCTGTTTTTTATGCAATGTCATGGTTATAAAGTGACTTTGGAAAGAAAAATAAAAATTTCTCTTGAAGTATGACGGTATGTAAGGAACTTTGGTATGATCTGTGTTTATGTTTGCTGATTTCTGAGTTGCTGGTATATCTTTTTACTGTAGATATAGGATCCATTCTAGCAAGAATGGTGCTCAGATATCAGATGAAAAGTGTTGTGGAGGAAGGAGCAGCCTCAGGCAGCGATGAGAATTTTCCTGAAGAAGTACTTGATAAATTTGATGAATGGACCTTCATTCCAGACTCTTATGTGGACAGTGTGTTTGGTCAAAGTGATGACCTGGATAGTGAAGGTATTTATTCTGAAAAAATATTCCCTTTGTGTTTTAAAACATTTATGCACGGGTATTGAACAATAGAATAATTGTTTTAAAACCTGATTTAATTCATTTGGAAGACTTGTTCATCATTGGAAGCAGTTAATGCTAACTAATTCCAGCTAATGCAGTGACTGTCAAGAAAATGTATCTGCACTTCTGAAGTATTAGAATATTGACCATGATCTGTGAATGATGACTAATGTAGTGAAAACACTCTGAATCAGACTAGAATTGGATTCCATGTTCCATCATTGACAAGATCCATTTGTGGCTTTGTAAGCCCCTCACCCTTATTGAAGATACTGTTGCCAACCTTCCAGGATTAGAGAAAATGTGTTGTAAAGGATTAGAGAAAATGTATGTAAAATGTCTGGTAGAATGCTTGCCAAATAGGAAATGCTTCATAAAAATAGCTTTACCTTTAGAAGAATTAAAGTAATATTAATATTTTAATAACACCTTTGAAATAACTTAAAATAATTGACATGGCAATATATGTAATGACAGTATCTAGGACAGACATATTTAACATAATGCAATTTGGTAAACATGGGTTGTAGTGCTTTTTTATTAACATGGTATGATTAACCCATGAAGGTATTTGAGAGGGCATACAATAAGAGTTCTCCCCTAATTCCCAAATCTCTGGCCCACATATTTTCTTTTTTGGCCCAAGTGTTTTTTAAAATCCAACTTTATTTAGATATAATTAATATGAAATAAAATGTACCCATTTTAAGTGTGTGTTTTCATGGAATTTGAAAACTTTGTACATCCATGCAATCATCAACATTATTAAATTATGCAAAATTTCTATCACCTATAAAAGTTCCTTTATGCCTTTTCATAAATCCCCCAATCCTTTGTTCCTGCAACCATTGATCTGCTTTCTGTCACTATAGATTAAATTAGTATTTTCTGAAGTTTCATATGAATAGGATGATACAGTATGTTCTCTTTTAAGTCTGGCTGTTTTCCAAAGTAGTTATACCATGTTGTACTTCCTTCAGCAATATGAACTTTCTAGTTGTACATCTTTGTCACACTATACTGCTTGATATCATCAGGCACTTTAATTTTAGCTTTTCTAGTGAAGGTGTAGTCCTAGGTCATTTGCGCTTTATTTTCATTCCCTGATGACTGTAGATATTGAGAATATTTTCATGTTCTTATTGACAGTTCATATATTTATTTTGTTCATATATTTATTTTGTGAAGTATCTGTTCAAAACTTTTGTTAATTTTTAGTTGGGCTGTTGTCTTACTATAGTATTACAAGAGCTCTTTATATTATAAGAGTTCTTTATATTTTAGGTAAAAGTCCTTTGACAATATATAAATTGCACATATTTTCTCCTGATCATTATTTGTCTTTCATTTTATTTAATGTCTTTTTTAAAGAGCGTAGGTTTTCAGTTTAGATAGAGTACAGTTTTTGAGTTTTTTTCTTTTATGGTTTGTGCATTTTTTATTCCATTTAAGAAATATTTCCTATCCCAAATTTGTGAATATTTTCCCCAGGTTTCCTCATAGAAGTGTTAAAACTTTAGCTTTTACATTTAGTCTATAATCCATTTTCAGTAATTTTTATGTGTATCAGTGAAGGGTTGACAGTACTTTTTTTCCCACATGAATATCCAGTTTTTAAACATCATTTTGTGAAAAATACTGTATTTCTTCATTGAATTAATGGCATTTTAATTTAAATCCAATTTAATTGACCATATAAGTGTAGTTCTATTTCTGCATTCTTCATTCTGTAGAATTAATTTATGTCTTCATCCTTATGCTGATGCCATACTGCCTTCATTACTTTAGCTTAATAGTAGGTCTTGAAATCAGATAGTGTAAGTCTTTGGTGGTTTTTGTTTGTTTATTTTTTCCAAAATTGCTCTCACTATTCTAGGTTTGTTGCATTTCCATATACATTTTGAGTAAACAAATTAATTTTATGCTGGAGTTTTTATTAGATTTAAATACGTACATTTAATGTAGACTTACCATATTCATTATATACTATTAATATTACATAATATAGAGTTAACATATCAATAATTTTTTAGGTAAATCTATATAAAATCTAGGGTAACTGATATCTTAATAATATGACTCTTTTGACATATGACTATATATATTTTTATTTATTATTTACAGTTTCTCTAATTTTTTGTATTATATGTTTTCTGATGGTATTATAAATAGTATTGTATTTGAATTCATTTTTCCAATAGTTCACTGATGGCATAGAGAAATATAGCTGATTCCTTTGTGTATTAATACTGCATTTTGTGGCCTTGCTTAACTTATGTTTCTAGCAGCTTCTTGTTGACTTCATAGAGTTTTCTATGTTCACAATAAGGCCACTTGCTAATAAGGAGAGATCTCTTCCTTTCTAATCTATATGTCTTTTTTTTTTCTTGTCTTAATGCATTGGCCAGGGCTTCTAGTACTTTGTTGAATAGAAGTGGTCAGAGTAGGCATTGTTCTCTGTTTTCCAAATTTGGGGGGAAAGCATTCAGTCTCTTATCATTAAGTATGATATTATCTATAGTTTTTTTCATAGATACCCTTCATCAAGTAGAGGAAGTTCCATTCTCGTAATTATTTGTTGGGTCTTTTTATTACTAATGAGTTTTGGAAAATGCTTTTTTGCCTCTGTTGAAATGGGCATTTCTCTCTTTTATTCTGTTAATATGGTTAGTTTTGTTGATTGACTTTCTAATGTTAAATCAAACTTGCATTTGTGGGGTAAATCTTACTTGGTTATGATATATTATCCTTTTATATATTATTGAATTAGATTTTCTAAAATTTTGTTAAGCATTTTGCATCTGTGAGGAGTATTGGTCTGTAGTTTTATGTTTCTTTATAATTACGAGAGTAATGCTAGCCTCTCTTAAATGAATTCAGAAGTGTTTCCAACTCCACTATTTTCTTAAAATTTTCGTATAAGAAAGGTAATTATTTTCTTCTTAAGTGTTTGATGGTCTTCAGCAGTAAAGCTATGTAGGTTTGGAAATTTATTTTTGGGGGCATGCTATTTTTATCATAAATTTAATAACTTTAATAGCTTTATGGTCATTTTGATTTTCTATTACTTCTCGTATGAGTTTTTGTAATTTGCGACTTTCAAATAATTTGACCATTTTACACAATTGTCAAATATATTTAATGTATTCATAATAATTCTCTTACTATCCCATTAACCTTTGTAAGAGATACCTGATCTTTAATTCTTTTTTCCTAGAACATTTATGCATCATTTTTATTAGATCAACTTTAAAAAGAACTTGGGAGCTCTTTCATAATTAAACACTGCTTTTCAAATTGCATGACTTTATTGTCTATCTGTATATGAGTTCTGAAATTCCTTACCTGGTGTTGACAAAGGTCTAGGTTTTACAACTGGTTAATGTGTTGAGTTAGAAGCTTTCTCTTTAAACAGAATTGAACATATATAGGTCTCTAGTAGTTTCAAATTTGTTTTAAATAGAGTCCTGCTTGGTGACAAGTTAAGGGTCCCACTTAAATGAAATGAACAGATTTTAAATGGTTATTAAAGAAATGGCTATCCTGGATTTCTTGATCCATTCACAGTGATCTCCAAGAAATTAAATAAAGATTTCCACAAAATATACAATATAGATAGACCTGCCTAGAAAGCACAACCCGCAGATAGTATAATGTGACACTTTGTACAACTTTAGAATTAGATATTTATGGGGCACCTGGGTGGCTCAGTTGGTTAAGCATCCGGCTTCAGCTCAGGTCATGATCTCACGGTTCATGGGTTGGAGCCTGTGTCGAGCTCTGTGCTGACAGCTACCTCAGAGCCTGGAGCCTGCTTCGGATTCTGTGTCTCCCTTTCTCTCTGACCCTCACCTGCTCACGCTGCCTCTCTCTTTCTCTCAGAAATAAATAAAACATTAAAAAAATATATATAAAAAAGAATGAGATATTTAAATAACACATGAGCTCCCAGATAAAAAGGTTGTTGCAGTATACCCGAACAATCACACAGAACCCCATCAACAGAACACAGTTTCTACTAGACCTAAAGATGCTTTACTTCTTGACGTTGCTAATTTGTGTCTTTCTGTCTGCTCGTTCTTTTAGCTCAGTTTATTAATTTTATTGATCTTTTCAAAGAATCAGGATTTTGTTTCATTGATTCTTCTCTGTCATTTGTCCATTTTCTTTTTTACTGATTTTTGCATTAATCTTTCTTTCCTTTATTTTGCTTATTTTGATTTGATTTGGCTCTTCTTTTTATCGATTCTTAATATGGAAGCTTACAACACTGATATTTAGACCTTTTTGTTATTTTCCAGTATAAACATTTAAGATGAATACAGATTCTTTTGGGGACCACTTTAGCTGCATCCCACTATTTTTATATGTTCTGTTTACATTCAGTGGTGAAAATGTTCTGATTACCTTTGTGGCCGTTTTGGATTCATGGATTATTTAGAAGAGTGTTGTTTGTTTTCCAAATAATTGGAAACTTTTCCAATAACCCCTTCTTATTGATTTCATATTTAACTTTGTCATGGTCAGAGAATCTACTCTAATATATAGTCTTTTCAATTTATTGAGACTTGCTTTGTGGACTACTGTCTGGTCTATGTTGGTGAATGTTCTATGCATCACTTAAAAGAATATGTATTCAGCTATTGTGCGGTCAGGTCAAATTGGTAGCATTTTTTAGGTCTTCTGTATCTTTACGAATTTTTCTTTCTACTTACTGTATTTGACGAAGAAATGTTGAAATTGAAGTCATGGATTTGTTAATTCTTTCAATTCCATCCTTTTATGCTTTCTGTATTGTGGAGCTTTGCTACTGAATGCACAAAAATTAAGGATTATAATTTCTTTGGTGACTTAAACCCTCCATATTGGTCCATCTAGTATCATTTTCTTCCCCTTGAAGAACTCCTGTTTACATTTCTTAGAGTGCTCTGGGGCAGAGCCCCCATCTTAGTTTGTTTCTGTGAGTGTTGATCTCCATCTCTTCATCTCAGGAAAACCACTGGGCTTTTCTTAAATTCCCTCTCACTGTGCCTGTGGCCCTTAATGGTCTTCAGGCAGAAAGCCGGGGTGATCATAAGGCTTACAGAATTTGTCTCCCTTCTTTCATGCACTACACCATCCTGAACTGTTTGTTGCCCAGTGTTGAAACCAGTTGTTTAAAGTACTTCTTCCAGCAGCCCCCAGTTGCCTAATGGATAAGGCACTGGCCTCCTAAAATATTCCTTCCAAGTTTCTGGTTGTTTTTTGGGAGAGAGCAGGCTTGGTGTCTGTTACTCCATCATGCCTGAAAGAAGAATTCTCATGAATTACTTTTTCTCTTTATAGTTTATTGTCATTTCATTAAGTATTTTTAAATAAAGAAAAATGTTAGAATTGCTGACATAAAAATAATTATAAAATGCCTTCATTGCTTCTACAAACGATATTCTAATAGAACTTTCACAAATATAAAATGGGATAATTATGAAAATGTAATAATTATAAGATATGAAAATGTAATAATTATAAGATATAAAAATGTAATTAAATGGAGTCTATTTTATTAACATCGTTAAGCATGAAATAATTAAAATTATAGGCTACATTAAATTTTAATAGTGAACCAAGTAGGAAGTGTTAGTATCATTTTTAAGATTTATATAAATATTACAAAATTAATTTTTTGGATATATAGATTTTATAATTTGTATTGACACTTACAATTCATTCTTTATGCTTGTAAGATAAAGAGTGTTGGAATTTATAATCTCCTAATTTTTAAGTACTGTCTCCCTATTTTTGTCCTTATAATTTATTTATTGATCCTTATTTTGTTGAAAATGGATAATTTTGTTTTTTTGGGTTTTTTTTTTGAGAGAGAGTATTAGCAGGGGAGGGGTAGAGGAGAGAAGGAGAGAGAGAGACATAGAGAGAGAGAGAGAATCTCAAGCAGTCTCCATGCTCAGGACAGAGCCCACTGCAGGCCTCAGTCTCACAACCTTGAGATCACAACCTGAGCAGAAATGAAGAGTCACTCAGCCAACTGAGGAACCCAGGAGCTCCCCAAATCCACAATTTTAAAAGTTGTTCTTCTTGGGGTGCCTGGGTGGTTCAGTCAATTGGGTGCCTGACTCTTGATTCTCACAGTTTGTGAGTTCGAGCCCTATGTTGGACTTTGTGCTGACAACGCGGAGCCCAATTAGGATTCTTTCTGTCTTTCTGCCCCTCTCCTACTTGCACTCTCTCTGTCTCAAAATAAATATGCAAAATAAATAAATAAATAAAGGGTTTTTTTAAAATGTGTATTTGTTTTTGAAAGAGAGAGAGACAGAATGTGAGTGAGGGAGGGACAGAGAAAGAGAGAGACAAAGAATACGAAGCAGGCTCCAGGCTCTGAGTAATTCTCCTCTCCTATCTCTCAGGAGAATATTGCCAGCTAAACTCATTATTTTACTTTAATGTCATTCAATTAATGAAACCATATAATATAAAATTTAAATAAAGATGTCAAGATCGCTAAATTTAAATAATTTAGTGTGATTCCATTATTTAAATAAGAAGTGAAAAGTTGCTAAAAGCAACCAAAAAGAATAACATTGATCAGATTTTTGTGCAAACTTTCTTTGCTTCCTATACCTATATGTATTTATTATAGCATGTAACTATTTTTTTACTGGCTTTTTCCTACTGTACTATGAGCTCAGATGAGATGTGGGTTGTTTTTCCTGCTTATCTTTATTCATCAGTTTTTCAGTGTCTGCTCTAAGATAGCCACCCAATAAATATTTATGGATGAAGAGAAATGTAGCTGAAATTTGAAAATGAAAAGCCAACATAGTTTATTATTTCTATTTTAAAGCTGCTACAGTGGGAGCTGGGCATTTCCTTCAATGAACATATGTGTTATCTTTTATGATTCTACTGTGAAACTTGCATCTTATAACTGAGTCAGCATTTCTTATTTGCTTTTATTCTATCATTTAAAAATAGGAAGCGAAGGCTCATTTCTTATAAAAAGAAAATCCAATTCAATTAGTGTAGGAGAATTTTACCGAGATCGTGCCTTGCAGCGCTGCTCACCAAATTTGCAGAGACATTCCAATTCATTGGTAAGTTGTGATTAATTGTGATTCTGTTGTGTATTTTGTTACTGGTGTTCTCTTGATAACTGAAATCATGTGTCAAAGCTAGGAGCTACTGGTATAGCAATTCCCTAATATATGAAAACTTTATATGATGAATATATGTATGTACAAACCATTTTAAATATATATCTCTTGAGCTTTTGAGGCCATATGTGTACTAAGTACACTTCAAAATGATTTATCTTTTTTTTTTTCCCCCAAAGTTCCCTATCTATGAAGCCCAGGTTAAGTCTCTGTTTTACGTTGTGGCTTGGTCCTCTGAGTACTTTTGCTAGAAATCTTACAGTGATTCTTAAGGGAATCGGATAGGAAACTGTCCTGTTCTCTGCAAGAAATGATGGTGATTTTATTATAAATGCCTATATGTTTAATAGGGGCCCATTTTTGATCATGAAGATTTGCTGAGGCGAAGAAGAAAAATACTGTCTTCAGATGACTCACTCAGTAAGTATTTGAAAATAATCATGAATAAATAGATGTTTTGAGGAAATACAGTACTTTGTTTAACTTCCTCTTTTCAAATCTTCTGGTGTTAATTTCATTGTACATAACCTTCAAATCATATGTGCCTAATGATATCACATACTTTAGAAAAATTAGATAGAGTTATAAATTTAAAACTTTCCCTTTTATGATGTTATGTAGGACTAACTCTTTTATCCTTCTTACTACTTTTCTGAAATGTAAATAGCACCCTCAACAATGCAACTCTTCATCTCCTTCTCCAGGTCTATTGTGTTTTTTTTTTTATACTACTTATACCATTTGATTAAATATGTATCATTTATTGTCCACCTCTGCCACTGGAACATAAGCTCTGTAGTTTGGTTTTCTACTGAATCTCCAGTGCCTTGAAGGGAGCCTGACGCTAGTAGGTGATCAGTAAATATTTACCAAGTGAACTTAAATAATTTGCTTATATTTCCATTATTTGTTTGTTTTTGACAAAAGGATCATCAAAACTTCAATCCCATATGAGGCATTCAGACAGCATTTCTTCCCTGGCTTCTGAGAGAGAATATATTACATCATTAGACCTTTCAGCAAATGAACTAAGAGACATTGATGCCCTAAGCCAGAAATGCTGTATAAGTGGTCATTTGGAGCATCTTGAAAAGCTGGAGCTTCACCAGAATGCACTCACGAGCTTTCCACAACAACTGTGTGAAGTAAATTTAATTTATCCTTATAACTCAAGATATTTCAGGAGCTTTTGCAGTTTTATCTAACTTGCATGGTTAAATCTTTATAAAGAAGGATCTACTCCTGCATCATTGGACAGTAATTCCCCCCATTCTTACAATTTTCACATTAGTATCAGTCTGTGTGGTGGTCAAGAGCGTCTTTGAGGATGGGGACCTGATCAAAAGGATTGCTGGGTTCTGTCCTGATGATACATGTGTACAGGGTAGGATGTATTAAGGCTATCCAGTAATCATGCATTCAGATATTTAATTCTAGTAAGACAGCTTAACCTGTTTAAAGCAGGTAGACTATTAGACCTGGTTTGATGGCTCTGGCTCTGGCTTAGCTACCTAGCTGTTTCACAGTAAGTATGTGTTACTTCAGCTACTCTAAGCCTTCATTTCCTTAATGAAGGAAAAATATAGAGCCTCAAAAATATAGAGCCTCAACTAAACTATCCGTAAGGCAAGTTAATGTAACTTAAAAGTTGATTCTTTTTGCTCAAAGTTCCTGTTTTCAAAAGTTAAAGTATTAAATGATCTGCTGATGCTGTAGTCCTCTGAATATTAACTTTATTCATCATTTTTATATACTGTGGATCAGAAGTCCAAGAAGATACACTGATGAGTTAAAATAATCTTAATAAAATAGTTTAAATTATTAAACTGAATTCTTAGACCGAGCTGCAAAGTTTGATGAAAAAGTATCTTTCTTCCTTTTTCTAAACTATTAAATTTACAACAATTTGAGACTTTTTAAAGCAACATTGCATGTTTTTACGTATATTTAAGGCGGCTTTTCCTTTAAAGTGTGTGTATTTGGAGAGAGAGAAAAACATGATCTTCTTGCAACCCCAGTGTCTAAAATGTGTTTACTCTTTCCCTCTCCCCTCTTTCCCTGTCTGAATCCTCCAAGTCACAAGGGTCTCATTTCCTTATGCTTTTCTTTCCTTCTCCCCTTTTCCCTCTAGACCAGGTTGGCTCCCCACCTGATTTACATTTCCATGGCATCCATGTCTTTCCTGCAATGCTCATTCACTTACAAATTTTGATCTAAGGTATATTCTCTTCACTAAGTTGTTAACTTCTTGAGAACAGGAGCTGTTTCAGACTTGTTCATGTCTGTTCTCAGTGTCTGGTAAGGTCTTCCATACAGTAAAGGCTCAGTAGATGATTGTTGAATTAATTACTGACACTTGGTACACCTTCAGTAAATGTTACAAAGTAAGTAAAATAGAACTAGAATTTAGCCTAGCTAAAACAAAGAGAATTTGAAAAGAGCCTGACAGGTTGAGATACATCAGGGTATTTAAAGACCAGACCAGCTGAGAACCTCTTAAGGAGATTTTAACTTGGCACCACTAGATGGAAAATTTTTTAAATCACCACTTGTAGCTGTCTATACCAAAAAATTTCCTGGTTAAAATTTGGGAATAAATAATGTAAAAATATTTTTTTGAATAATCTAGTAGGATCTGAAGCACTGAAAGTTACTTTGAAACAACTTCTGGGGCAAAGATCCATTAATAAGATTTATAATCATGTCACACTGTAGCATTTCTGTGAGGATAAATATATTGGTATATAAAGAAGAGCAGGGAGAAGAGATTATTTTTGAATTGTAGCCCTTTGACAATAGTCTATACCAAAGATTTTAAAAATTGACATATAAATGGAAGGTTTCTTATTATCATGGTAAATTCAGAAAGTGCTTAAAAAT
The DNA here is from genome assembly GCA_017311185.1 of Proteles cristata cristata. Classification (NCBI taxonomy): domain Eukaryota; kingdom Metazoa; phylum Chordata; class Mammalia; order Carnivora; family Hyaenidae; genus Proteles; species Proteles cristata. Next base: position 968,490 of record JAESUZ010005663.1, on the reverse strand, counting down.
GGAATATAGAGATTTGAAACAAAAAATTTCATAAAAAAACAGGAAATCCTAAAATGAAACCTATATATAATGACTACTTTTGTGGTTAAATCTTATTTACATTAAAATGTATAACAATTTCTAAAAGCTAGTATTTAAAAATGTATTTCTGGGTTATTTTGTACTGTTTATTCATTAATTAATTCAAATACTTGTTGAGGCTTATTCTGCTTCCATTTCACTCTTTGCAGGAATAATTTACAAAAAAACCCAAAACAAAACAAAACCAAATCAAGCTCTTAACCCCGATTTTGTTGCTTTTGACAGTTTACCTATTATATTTTCCTGGTTTTTACCCATTTAGTAGCAGGGATGATGGATTAGTCATTATACTGAGATTCTCTTGCGGATTGTGTTTTCAGGTTTTTGGAAAACTCTTAATGGTTCTAGTTACCAGAGGTATGGAAGGCAGAAATATTAGCTAATTTTAAGTTTTTCAGATGGTTTTCATATAGTTAGAGAATTTTTAAAATATTGTCTTTCCAGACTCTGAAGTGTTTGACACATTTGGACTTGCACAGTAATAAATTTGCATCATTTCCCTCTTACTTGTTGAAAATGAATTGTATTGCCAACCTTGATATCTCTCGAAACGACATCAGCCCCTCAGTGATTTTGGATCCTGCAGTGAAGTGCCCAACCTTGAAACAGTTTAACTTGTCATATAATCAGCTGTCTTCTTTTCCTGAGAACCTTGGCGATGTGGTAGAGAAATTGGAACAGCTCATTTTAGAAGGGTAAGAAAGGGGCTCATTAAATACAATAGGGTTGCCTTACATTGAAGTTTCATAAGAATGACAAAATATGCTGACATTATTTTTATACTAATGGGTTTTAAACCATAATATGAGACTGAGAGAATTTATATTATAACTTCTGTCAATTGACTTACATTTTGCCAACTGATTTTAAAATTAATCAGTCTGCTTTGATGCTATTCTTTGAAGGCAAATTGTTTTTTTTTTCTTCGAAGCATATGAATTTATGCAATTTAATCCTCATTTTGTTTCTTATAACTAGAAATAAAATATCAGGAATATGTTCCCCTTTAAGCCTGAAGGAACTGAAGATTTTAAACCTTAGTAAAAACCACATTACATCCCTATCGGAAGGCTTCCTTGAGGCATGTCCTAAAGTGGAGAGTTTCAGTGCCAGAACGAATTATCTTGGTAAGTGTTCTATGTGATCTCCTCCTAACCAGCATTAGAGGATGAGTCATACATGGACATTTTAGGTGGAGATATAAAGGTGGCATGTCAATTTAAATATAATGGGGGGAGTTTCAGATATAAAGTTAACAGGTTAGTGATTAAAGCCATGAAGACATGGGAGAAACTTAAATGCATATCGCTAAGTGAAAGAAGCCAGTCTGAAAAGGCCACTTACTATATGATTCCATCTATATGACATTTTGGATAAGATAGAACTGGGGACAGTAGAACAACCACTGATAGGAGTTTGGAGGGAGGGACAGAGGGATGAGGAGGTGAGTGGGACTTTTAGGATAGTGAAACTATTCTGTATGATACTGTAAAGTGGGTACGTGTCATCATACATTTGTCCCAGAGGACATACAACACAAAGAGTGAACTCTATTGGAAATGATGAACTTCAGCTAATAATAATGTATTAATATTGGCTTACCAATTATAACAAATACACCAAGCTATACAGGTTACTAGTATTAAGGATGAAAATGTGTGTGGGAGGCTGTTTCTGGGAATGTAAACTGGGGCAGCCCCTCTTTAAAACAATGTAGAGTTTCCTCAAAAAATTAATAATAGAACTCCCCTATGACCCAGCAATAGCACTGCTATAAATTTACCCAGGGGATACAGGAGTGCTGATGCATAGGGGCACATGTACCCCCATGTTCATGGCAGCACTCTCAACAATAGCCAAGACATGGAAAGAGCCTAAGTGTCCATTAGCTGATGAATGGATCAAGAAGATGTGGTTTATCTATACAATGGAACACTCCATGGCAATGAGAAAGAATAAAATCTGGCCCTGTGTAGCAACATGGATGAAACTTGAGGACGTTATGCTGAGCAAATAAGTCAGGCAGAGAAGGACAGATACCATATGTTTGCACGTATAGGAGGATTAGGAGGAACTTAACAGAGGACCATGAGGGAGGAGAAGGGGATAAATAGTGGAGGAGAGGGAGGGAGGCAAACCATGAGAGACTCTTGAATGCTGAGAACAAACTGAGGGCTGGTGGGGGTGGGGAAGAAGGGAAGGGGGGTGATGGGCATGGAGGAGGGCACTTGTTGGGATGAGCACTGGGTGTTATATGGAAACCAACTTGATAATAAACTATTGTCAATAAACTTGACAATAAACTAAATGTGTGTGTGTGGGGGTAATGATGGTGAAAAGAGAAGGGGTTTATGGGAACTCTTTGTACTTTCTGCTCAATATTTCTGTACACTTGAAGCTACTCTAAAAATATTTTTAAATTCTAAAAAATTAAAAATTAAAATTTTTAATAGTGAAAAATTTTTCCAATTAAAAAATTATAGCAGATTGCTGTTGTCATAAGCTAAGATGACAGTTCCTTGGACTCCCACATAGTCCTTATACTGTGGTTCATTTTAGTCTAGGAAACTAAAAATGTGTATGGCTGCGTGAGTTGATTGAAGCTGGAATACTAAGTGCCCAATTGAAGTTTACTCAATTGTTTGGATTCTAAGTATAGTTACTGTTATTATTTCTTTTAGAAATAAAATTAATCAGTTAATAGTTTTCAGATTAATAAGATTAATATGTATTCATTGAACACATCTTCTGATATTGCAAGATATTACAGTAATATGCTATACGATCATCACTTTTATTAAAAGTTGGGGAATACTCCATTTTTCTCTTAGCATGTGAAACAGCAGGAATTATGTTTATTTGTAGTCTATCTGAACATTCTAGTATTAAGGGACAAACAAAATACTTTAATGGAAATAAATGGGGACGCGCAGTATTTTATCTTCCTTAAGAAGATAAAAGGACACATGCACCTTGCCACCCATGTGACTATTCTATACTGACTGACTCTGCAAACTAATTTTTAATACTGCTTAAAAGCAGAATACAGTTTGACCTACCCTAAAATATTTTATTTTGCTGGAACTTTCAGAAGCTAATAATGATAAAAGCTATGTTAATTTGCATGATATTTTCTTCCTTTTTCCCTTCTTCTAGGCCTCTTGAATATTGACCATGTTCCTACTATGGACCTGAAAATGGGGGATAGAGTGATTCCCTCACTACTGAGCAAGGCAAACCCAGTCTCTGTCCTTAGGGAATAAGTGGTTAGGTTCAGAAGATAGGCATTCAGTAACTAAGCTAAGTTCTGTATACAAGGAAAAGTTGAGGATGCTACGAGGGTACCTCTGTGGGGATCACATACAGACTCTGGAGGCAGGGAAATGTTTCTGTGCCTCTGACACTTAAGTTGGATCTGGAAAGAAGAGCATCCCAAGAACACTGAGGCTTGATTCATATGTCATCTCAGCTGAATCTCATAAAAATCCTATAGCTTAGGACAGGCATGATCTCTGGTCAACTGAGATTTTTGTGTGATTTATTTGGGAGTGTAGAATGCATTAACTAGTTGTAGTGAAAGCATGAATACAACCAGGTTCAAAAATCTGTTTGCTTTGCACTATACAGCTGTGTAGTTTTAGGGTCTTAACATTTGGAAAGATACCCTAGAGAGGTGATATCTGAGCAGGACCATTAACCATTACAAATAATCCCATGTGAAATGTAGTTTCAGTTCTTTGACTTTATGAGAGTCTTTTCCATACAACATCTGAACCTCTTAATTCTTAAGTGGAGAGTCACTTATTTTACCAAAATTAGATATAGGTGAAAAATAATAGCATGTTCCTTTTCGGCCTCTCAGGAAAACAGCCTTGAGCAGTATTTTGGAACTTTGACCCTTGAAGATTTTACTAGAAAAAGCATAACCCACTGAAAATGCTAAGAAGTAATTTCTCAAGCCACTTTCATAGAACCAGAGTTTTAGATCTCTAAAGAATCTCAGAGTTCATCTGGTATAGCTGCACTATTTTACAGATGACAAATAGGCTGAATGATTTGTTCAGTTTCCAAAGTTGTGTTCCACAGAGTCTTATTTATTATACTTCATGCTGTATTTTCTTCTTGGAAGTTCATAAAATATATGAGAATATTGAGAACGCTGATATATTTTACTTTATTTTACTTAATGTGTCCCCAGTCTCTTAAGATCTTATGGTCAAAGAATGTTTTTATTAAGTAACATCCACTATTATCCCATAGAAGACTTTTTACTTGATGCTACTGTAAAGAATTTTTATCTTTACATTGTATTGTGTGTTAGTTTTCAAAGTGTTTTGTTATACTTAGTTAAGAATAATATGAATTAATTTATAATGTTTGTACACAATACTATCACATATTTGGAATGAATATTCTAATAATTTTTACTCTGTACAGATGTGGGGCATAGATTTATGTTTGGATAATTGTTTATCTTTCAGATGCAAATATTCATATAAGAATGGAGTATTATTTTAATGTTTAGTGTTAGAAGTAAAGATATTACCTTATTTTAAAAGTAGATTTTTTTTTTTGTCAGCATGAAAATGGAAATTGAATTAAGTGACAGGTCCTTGGTAGCTGTCTTATTGTTAAATCTAATGGAAATCTAGTTAAAATATTAAAATGTCCTTTTTCTCCCTTTTCTTTTCTTTCAGCTGCTATGCCTTTTTTGCCTTCTTCTCTGACAAGCCTAAAATTGTCCCAAAACAGGTTTACATGTGTGCCAGAAGCAATTTTAAATCTTCCACAGTAAGTTTGTTATTTTAATTTTAAAACTGCATGAGCTGGAACAAAGCCTTCAGAAACATGGTTTTGATTTAGGATATCAATTGATTTATAATTTGTAATTGATTTCAGCTTAATGTTCTTAAATCTATGAATGTTTGATTTTTACTAGGAAAAAACACCCAAGTTGTTACTTGGACTTTTTAATTTTTATATTAATTTAGGGTGCTATTGTGTTGAAACAATTTAAGATTAAGTAATGGTTGCACTGTTACAAACAATTGAGGATATAGTGGCTATCACTTTAACTTTAAAATTTTGCTTGTTTTCAGAGGTTGATATACTAAGATATTATTAACTTTGAAATTATACTTATGTTTGATAAAACTGGAGATAGAGTGATTCCCTCACTAATGAGCAAAGCAAAGCCCTTAGGAAATAAGTAATTAGGTTCAGAAGATAGGCATTCAATAACTAAGCTACATGCTGTGAGGAAAAGTTGAGGGTTATACAAGGGTACCTGGGGTGGAGGTGGGAGGGGGAATCTCACCCAGACTGTGGAGGCAGGGAAATGTTTGGTGAAGACATTTTTGGTGAAGATTAGGACAGTTTATATAGCTCCAGGTATTTGGGGATGTTTCTAATTAATTTCATCAAAAAACGAAAGCTTCCTGTGTCATCTTAAATACCATTGTACTTGGGTTGTACTTATATTATAAACCAAATCCATAAGTGCATATATGCAAATATATGTATAGGCAAGTAATGCTTAATTATAATATAGCCATGGAAGATGTCAAACAGATGTATAATAGTTAATTTCAATCTGGCTTTAGAATATGTCAGACACTGTTTTAACTGCTCAGTGGTGGATACTGTCTCTAACTGTCCTAATAAAACTGTGAAATAGGTGCTGTTATTATTTCCACTTTATAATGATAACATTATTTTATTAAAGAGATGAAGTAACTTGGCTAAAATCACAATTTTTAAACATTCGTGCCTCAACCTTCTAGTCTTAACTCGTACATATAGGCACCTCTAGAAGACAGGTAGTCCTATATTTTAAGAATAATAATATGCCAGGGGCACCTGGGTAGCTCAGTTGGCTAAGCACCTGAAGCCATGATCTCACAGTTCATGAGTTCAAGCCCCATGTCAGGCTCTGTGCTGACAGCTCAGAACCTGGAGCCTGCATCAGATCTGTGTCTCCCTCTTTCTGCCCCACGCCCTCATGCTCTGTCTCTGTCTCTGTCTGTCTGTCTGTCTCTCTCTCTCTCTCAAAAATAAATAAACATAAAAAATAAAAATAAAAAAAACATAGTATGTTCCTGAAGATGTGCTGGAAAGTCAAATACTTATAAAAGGTAGTTAGCAGATACATTGCCATAAAGGTTTCTTCCCAGATATCTGAAAATATTATTCAGCCCTTAATTACGCTATACTTTTAGGCAACATCTCTAGATATACATTTCTAGCATTTTGTTATGTAATCTTTAAAACAAATTTCTTGGAAACAAAAGAATATGCAATTGGCCAGTTTAAGTCCCCATTGAAGTTAACAGGGATTGTTTTTGAACAATCTGGTGATTCTTAGCTTTATCTAAGTTGTATTGTTTGTTAGATAGGCATATCTTTTCTCTAAAGCAGTCCCGTTAATTTTCTTATTTTCACACATCTTTATGAGATAGCTAGGGTAAAATCCAGGATCATTGTAAAATAAGAGCAAAAATGATGTTGTGTAGACCCGAATCTTGGTCTAGAAGGCTGTACAGCTATGTGAGCTTAGTTAGAACCAATTCACCATGGCTCTAATATGCCGTATGAAAGGGATCAGTATATAACTGCAAAAGTCCAGGCAACCTTTACATACTCAAATATATCACAACCACTGACTGTCTTTATTCTTCCTACACACGTACGCTTATATGTGACATGTGCTTTTCTGTTGTCCCTGCAAACTTTGGGATAGTGTACTCCTGCATGAAAGCAACCAGTTTGCTCTGCGCCTGCTGTATGCAAGACATCATGTTCAGTGTTGTGATATTTGTCACACTGAGACAAGCTGTTAAAAGGTTATGCCCATGCATGTTATTAATTAGCTTTAGGACATAACCTTTGAAGAATCCTTCCAGTAATGAGGGAAGTAGAACAGAAAAGGGAGTAGCTACATATTTGTAACTCTTGTATAGAAGGCATACTTATAAATCGTGCATAGAAATTACCATTTTTGCCTTTGTTAATTATGATTTCTCATGCATCATAAACATTGTTAAACACTTGGACTTTCATTCTAAGATTGACATTTTTATGCTTCTAAAGTAAGGAAATTATGCTTCAATTTTGTTTTTAATGGTCCTTGTTCATTTAAATGTTCCTAATGAGACATACTTTTTTTCTAGTCCATATATATCTCTATACACATAAAAGAACACATACATACCTAAATATGAATAATACCAGTTTTAAAGTTGGGTCTCTGGTGAAAATTACTTGTGATGTTATTTCACGTATTTTGGCAGCACTCATTTGGTTTCTATCTTGACATTGTATTGTTTTAGCTTACGGTCCTTAGATATGAGCAGCAATGATATTCAGTATCTGCCAAGTCCTGCACGCTGGAAATCTTTGAACTTAAGGGAACTCTTGTTCAGCTTTAATCAGATCAGCATCTTGGACTTGAGCGAAAAAGCACATGTGTGGTCAAGGGTAGAGAAACTACATCTTGCTCATAATAAACTGAAAGAGGTAAGAAGTCATTTTATTTGTTGAAAATGACTGCCGATTTAAAAATGTGCATTTGTTATTTGAAAATATCACAAATTGCCATTTTGAAATCTGTTATTTGATATTTCTTATACATCTAATCCTACCCTGAAGTAAATGGGCATATTAGCATAGATTAACTTTCTTAAAAATCACTTTGTGTTCTATTTTTGAAGAATTATATGAATATATATTTAATTATGAATAGGTGTAATGCTCTAAGTATTTTTCACTAAATCTCTGATCTGTTCACAGACTCACAGATACTCTATATTTCTGGAGTTGTTGCTGAGCCATGCGTAGCATTTGTTTTTCAGCTGACTTTCCTATTTTCTGAAACTTCTGCATTCCTCCATCATGCTTCCCTTTACCCTAGTGGGTCTGCCTTCTTTGCTTCACTCCATTGCCTCTGTTATAAATCTAAAACTGATTATCCGTTCATTTGAGAAAAAAATATATTTTTGCCAACTTCAGTTTTTTTGCCAAAAAGAATTAGGTTCAGAAAAACTGTGGGGGCATCTGGGTGGCTCAGTTGGTGAAGTGTCTATCTTTGGCTCAGGTCATGATCTCCCAGTTTGTGAGTTCAAGCCCCACATCAGACTCTGTGCTGACAGCTCAGAGCCTGAGCCTGCTTCAGATTCTGTGTCTCCCTCTCTATCTGTACCTCCCCCTCTCATGCTCTGTCTCTCTCTCAAAAATAAACCTTAAACATTTTTTTTAAAAAAGAAAAACTGAATATTTTTGGTACCTGGGTTTCTTTCTTTTTTTCTTTTTTGCCAGCAAATCACTGTTTTCTGTTGTAAAAGTAATGCATACTGTTAATGATTTGGAAGAGGAAAATAAAAAGACCTCCTATTGGGATACTACCTAAGGTGTAAACATTTATTTATAAGAACATTAACTTGTATGTAAGTTTATGACTAGATCTTTACAGTTTTAGTGAAGAACATAGTGTAAAGGAACAGACTGAAGTCACAGATTGGGTTTAGGTAAATATAAAAAACTTCTTTACTTTCAGTGCTGTGAGGAGGAGATGAAATATGTTACCAAGGGAGAATGGGTTTTTAAAGATTATAAATAAGTGACTTAGTTTGTTTTGGGTAAGTTGTTTATAGTTATGTATATTTGTATTGAAAACTATGACAAACTCTGCTGAAAGGTTATGCAAGTTGCAGCTAGGCTCTCTGAGCCTTTCTCATTTCCTAGTAAGCATCTTGTTTCTTGGCAGCACACATTTCTTCCTTCCTACCAACAGGGTTTGCCCTTTTTTATTTCATAAAGATTCCTCCTGAGATTGGCTGTCTTGAAAACCTGACCTCTCTTGATGTCAGTTACAATCTGGAACTGAGATCCTTTCCTAATGAAATGGGGAAATTAAGCAAAATATGGGATCTTCCTTTGGATGAACTACATCTTAATTTTGATTTTAAACATATAGGATGTAAAGCCAAAGACATCATAAGGTTAGATAATTTTATTTCTATTTTTTAAATTAAGTTTGTTTCCGATTTTTTTTCAGTCTGTGACTTTGATGGATATAATAGTTACAATTTAGGAAATAATATATAGTACTGCTTCATGGTAATATGCTATGTGTCATTTGCCTTTTATTTAATAAATGGGTTCATTTGGTGCCACTGAAGAGCCTTTCATTTTCTCCTAGCCAAGCTGATGTTGAGAGAATGACTTTCTCTCCTTATCCATGCTTTTCATTAGAAATGCACTCTAAAGGGGTGCCTGGGTGGCTTAGTCGGTTAAGCGTCCGACTTTCGCTCAGGTCATGATCTCGCAGTTCGTGGGTTCGAGCCCCGCGTCGGGCTCTGTGCTGACTGCCAGCTCGGAGCCTGGAGCTTTTTTCAGTCTGTGACTCCCTCTCTCTCTGACCCTCCCCTGCTCACACTGTCTCTCTCTCTCTCTCTCCTAGAAATAAATAAAAATAAAAAAAAAAAAAAAAAAGAAATGCACTCTAAAAAGAAATTATTACTATTTGGTCTCTTGTTACACATATACATTCTAAAGAAATATAGCAAAGTATAACTTCTCAAGCTGCATTTCATATAGCAAATGGTTACCATACGTCTGTTGTATCTTAAAGCATTATAGATACTTAAATGATATAAGATTCCTAACTTTGAGTTTGCCTGTGAGGGTGAATACCTCCTGTCCCTGGTCATTTTTGAAACCACCTAAACTCTCCAGGTATCACTGCTTCTGCTCTGTATACGTTACAAACTTCAAATATCTTTGGTGGTAGACTTCATCTTTCTCTGTGTCACCTTTTGAGTGTGTCAGTCGTAGTGTTACCTACTTGTAAAGTTGTTTAATCCCATTTCCACAAAATTACTCCTATCTATATTTATCTTGCAGGTTTAAACTCATTTGCTACCTCTCTGTATCTGTGACTTGACTATAATATCCAACAGGGCAGGGACCATGGCTGCGTTCATTCATAGTTTGATTTTTGGCATCTAACACAGGGTCTACCGTATAATTGATGATTGTTGAGCTACCAGTGAACTACATACTTACCTAGTTGTCTTATGCTTAAATTTTCTTACATTACATTTAACTTTTTATCTCTTTCTAAGGAAAGATTTGGTTTTCTGTTCCCCTGGACTTGATTTAATTTGCACAGAAAGACTTTGTCACCAGTGAAGCTAAACATGATTACCTTTTACCCGATTGTTTCCCATGATTTTTCCTCCTGAAACTGGACAGATGTTCAAATCAAAATTGGTTCAATTCGTGGTAAACATTTAGTAGAACTACTTTTCAGTGTATTATGCTATATCATGAAGCCACTATATCTACTTTTAAATGTGTTTAACATTTTGAGAAGGGAGAGTCTGGAGTAGTTTAGAAATTGTAGGCATCGTTTGCTTTTTTAAAGAATGACTTTTTATTTTTTATTTATTATTATTATTTTTTTAATGTTTTATTTATTTCTAGGAGAGAGAGAGAGAGAGAGAGAGACAGCGGAGCAGGGGAGGGTCAGAGAGAGAGGGAGTCACAGACGGAAACAGGCTCCAGGCTCTGAGCTGGCAGTCAGCACAGAGCCCGACGCGGGGCTCGAACCCACGAACCGCGAGATCATGACCTAAGCAAAAGTCGGACGCTTAACCGACTAAGCCACCCAGGCGCCCCAAGAATGACTTTTTAAAAGCGTGCTGACTTCTTAATAGACATTTGAGCCAACAATATTCTTGCTTATTGATAATAAAAACAGAACTTAGGTTGTATGTGTCAAAATGATTTCAATAATAACAGGCATGATATCTGATCTGTCCAGTTGTATTTTCTGAAGCATCAAATAAATCATGAAAAGTAATGATGCCTTTTGTTCAGATCCTCGAGAATGTTGGTCAGAATCCTATTAGTAACAAGAATGGATCAGTCAGTATTCCCTAAAATTGACATATGATGTATTTTGCTCCTTTAATTTTAGTTTTTTAAATGTTTATTCATTTTTAGAGACAGAGACAGAGCATGAGCAGGGGAGGGGCAGAGAGAGAAGGAGACATGGAATTTGAAGCAGGCTCCAGCCTCTGAGCTGTCAGCACAGAGCCTGATGTGGGACTCAAACTCAGGGATTGTGAGATCATGATCTGAGCTGAAGTCGGACACTCAACAGACTGAGCCACCCAGGGACCCCAGTTTTGCTCCTTTAATTTTAAACTGTGGCAACATTTCAATGTCGTTAAAAAAAGTCTCTCTATATCCAATGTTTTTTTAAGAACATTAAAACTCTAGTGTTAATTTTATTTTTTTTCTTTTTTAAATTTAAAAAAAAATTTTTTTTTTATTTATTTCTAGGAGAGAGAGAGACAGCATGAGCAGGGGAGGGTCAGAGAGAGAGGGAGTCACAGACTGAAACAGGCTCCAGGCTCCGAGCTGGCAGTCAGCACAGAGCCCGACGCGGGGCTCGAACCCAGGAACTGCGAGATCATGACCTGAGCGAAAGTCGGACGCTTAACCGACTAAGCCACCCAGGCGCCCCATCTCTATGTTAATTTAAATTAATGTTGTTTGTTTGACTATCTACAACACTTTTAATTAGTTTCAATTTTTTTTTCATTAAGATTGTTATGATAAGCAACATATTATCTGCTGATAGTATAATAGCCTACATGTATTGATTTATAACATAACTAATATGTTCTCAGTCTCCATTTCTCTATATACATACATGATATATATGAATGTATACGTTATGTGTACTATATATGAATATATATGTACATACACACACACAGGCACATATAATATATCCAGTGAGACCTCACTGTGACCTCACTGTGAAAGTTTAGTATAAAAGTACGCACATATAAACTATCTTCATTCTCTGTCATAAGGTAACATTTTTTACCTTATAAGTTTTAGGGTTTTATCTATGTTAAAGAAATTTATATATGTGTATATGTATATATATATATATACACACACACACAATACTAATTACTTCTTAATTATTAGCATTCTAATTAGTATTGCAAACATATTTTGATTATTTCTGGTGGTAGTGTAACGCATCATTTTATTTGATAATGCTACCAATCATTATTAACTACATTAACATCACTCACAAAATATATGCACCAACAGTATGTTGAAAGACGTGTGCATTTTTAGGTCCATGAGCTGTGCACTGTTTGGCATACTATATTTTAGAACAGTCCGATATTTTAAAAATTTCAACACCTAAGAATTCACCTATATCTTAAGTAATACTGTTAAGCAGTTCATTATTTTATTTTTGTCTTGCAAATACCAGGTTTCTTCAGCAGCGGTTAAAAAAGGCTGTGCCCTATAACCGAATGAAACTTATGATTGTGGGAAATACTGGGAGTGGTAAAACCACCTTATTGCAGCAACTGACGAAAACCAAGAAATCAGATCCTGGGGTGCAAAGTGCCACAGTTGGTATAGATGTGAAAGACTGGCCTATCCAAATAAGAGGCAAAGGGAAGAAAGACCTCATTCTAAATGTGTGGGATTTTGCAGGTATTTCTTTCTCTAGAATATTTTATTAACATTTATCTTTTATTTAGGACAGGGATTTAAAAGCCGAGATTTCATTCCAGTACTGCAAAGAGACCTGGTGGATCCTACGGAATTTTTCCAAAGCCATTTACTTCTAATTTTACCCTTGCCACCAGAGTGAATTCCGTGGAGGGAAATATTAGAAACCAATAGCAGGCAGCTAAAGATTAAATACTTGGTTGGTCCAAGCTGACACATATGCTAAAAATCGTCAATTGCTACTAAAAATGCAGTGTAGTCTTCTAAACATGGTCTGTTGGCTGTTCTCTCTCTCTTTTTGTATGATAAATAGTAGATATTCTCCCCTAAAAAAATTTTTTTTAAAGGATTCTTGCCTATAGTCTGCAAGGCTAAAAAAAAAATGGCTCCAATCTTTACTTAGGTCGTGAGGAATTCTACAGCACTCATCCCCACTTCATGACCCAGCGGGCCCTCTACCTGGCTGTCTACGACCTCAGCAAAGGACAGGCTGAAGTTGATGCCATGAAGCCTTGGCTCTTCAATATAAAGGTCGTCTGTTCTAATCATTTGAAAATAGAAAATAATCTTTATTTTTTTATGTGTTAGGTAATTTATTTTGGACAAACGGTTGCTTCAAGCAGTCTCCTCAGTTTTTAAAAATAAAGTTAGAAGCAGTAAAATTTTGGGGTCCCTGGCTATCTCCGTTGGTTAAGTATCTGACTCTTGATTTCAGCCTAAGGCTTGGCATTTTCTCTCTCACCTTCTAGCTCTGCCCTTCCTCTGCTCATGCTTTCTGTCTCTCTCCCCTCTCTCTCAAAATAAGTATATAAACATTTTTAAAAGTTTAAAAATAGAAAGCACTAAAATTTTGAGTTGGGGACTTTAGTGTAATTAGGTTGTGACATGAAAATAGTGTGAATACTGGTGAATGTTACAGGTACTTAAAACCCTTTTAAGTTATGAAAATTGTAAATATATACATTAAATTGTTTTTGATCATTTTATTTCCTTTAAAAATTTTTTTAAATGTTTATTTATTTTTGAGAGAGAGAGAGAGAAAGAGAGGAAGTGCAAGAGGGGCAGAGAGATATGGAGACACAGAATCCGAAGCAGCCGCCAGGCTCTCAGTGGTCAGCACAGAGCCCAATGAGGAGCTCAAATTCACAAGCTGTGAGATCATGACTTGACCCAAAGTTGAATGTTTAACTGACTGAGCCACCCAGGTGCCCCAATCACTTTATTTCTTAAGTGGAGTACAAACCTCCCTAATTAAAAAAAAGAAAAAAAAACTATATTAAACAAAAGCAAGCTGTGAATCATTAGCTATACCTTCATTGGTGATTTAGTTGGAAGTCCTTCAGATCTTACACTTTTAAATGGCACCTGATTAATATGCTCTTATATTTGGAATCTCTTTTTGTAAATTTTCCACTTTGTCCCTTTCCGTCATGCTGTTAGCTCTTTTTTGATGTAGCATCCTTTTTTAGAATTGAAATAAAGTAAGAGTGATGCTCTTTGAGTGAAGCCTCAACGGGCTCTTCTGTGAGTCAGGTCTTTAAAAATGTTTGTGTCAAGGCATTTTAGCAGATATTTTGGCTGCATACAAGATCATTTTGTAATTTTGGTAATTTTTTAACTTCCTTGTATTGGTCAGAACTAACCAAAGTGAGCAAATATTATAGTGGCAGTGATACTTTAATGCCTTTTTGTTGTTATTTATGTGGACTACAAATTGAATGAGTTTAAAAGTAATTCAGGAGATTGACTTTACAGATAAGAAGTGACCATATTATGTCACTTTGATACAATCTTGTGTTTATTAAATGTTTATTTTATTTAGAATTCCAAAGTACCCTTAGAGAATAACCTATTTTAAGGCATAAAAGAGACCACTATTGTTATATGGGCCACCTGAGAAGTGGCAAAAATTGGAATAAGAAAGGACATAAAAGTGACCCATATAAAATCTCATAAGGTGACATTTCCCCCCCTAGGTTTAAGGAGGGAAAGACAGTTAACATTTTCTTCTTCTTGACATCTTTGAATTTCTCATTTCCTTTTAACTGCATATCATGAAAAGTGAATGTGAATAGAACTGTAAGCAGTCTCGATTTTAAAACAAACACAGGAGTATTTTGTATCATTTCCTGTAGGCTCGCGCTTCTTCTTCCCCTGTGATTCTCGTTGGCACACATTTGGATGTTTCCGATGAAAAGCAGCGCAAAGCCTGCATAAGCAAAATCACCAAGGAACTCCTCAACAAGCGAGGGTTTCCTGCAATAAGAGATTACCACTTTGTGAATGCCACGGAGGAATCTGATGCTCTGGCAAAGCTTCGGAAGACCATCATAAATGAGAGTCTTAATTTCAAGGTGACGTGGTTAATGCCTACTGTGGGCTGGTGGATAAATATAATTTATTAACTCTCATGCTACACAACTGCTCAGAAATGTCAGAAGTCTTGAGAAAAGAACAACTATCTTAAAACCGTCCGTTGTTTCAAAGTTGTTAGTATTATTAAAGGGTTTCGATTTTAAAATTACTTATGCTATATCTCATTTCAAACGCATTGAAATGAGAATAAACATATTTAGAGGATCCTGAAGAACAGACTCTATGAATGTCTGGGAGACTGAGAGAATGTTTCTGGGAGAATCTGCGAACATGTTTCCGATGCCCTTTCTCTCACAACTTTTTGTCATGGTGATTCAAAGAATACACACGAATATTGGGGTCTTGAGATCATCTGTCCTCTGTTGTTGGTTATTGTTTTTCCAGTTGCTCTTTACTTTCAGAGTTCCCGTTCTATGCACATTTCGATCTTTGTGCTGTTCCTTCATGTCTCTTGTCGCTGTGACACCATTCCACCTTTTTTCTCCCCTCAGTATTGTGAGATGGCTCTTTCTTTTGGTTGCCAAGATCATGAATTTGATTTTCAGCAACGTCTAAACAATTTTTCATACATATAAACTGGGTTTTCCACACTAGAAATTATGTTTCTAAAATTCTGGTCAGCCAAATATAATTCATAGGGTTCATAAAGCACAAATAAGTTGGTTATCCAGGAGAATACTTGTTTTTAATACTTGCAGGAAAAAGAAATCTTTCTTGAGTCCTGCAGATACCGTGGTATAAACTGCACTGAGAGTTCCTCAAATTGTTCAGTGTGACAAACACAATGGTGAATTTCATTGTTAGTCCCTGGTGGTTTCGCTCATTAGCATTAATGATCAAGGCCATGGCTTATAACTAGGGTCCTGTGTAGCCTGGGCATTCCCAGAATAATTAATAGTGTCCCACTACATTCTCAAAAGCATTCCAATTTGGATGATAAATTACATGGTCACCCTGGTTATAATGTGTTGGCCAGTTAGCTTAGTTCTGTTCCATTTTCACAGATTATGCTCCTATCTAAAACCTAATGAGCCATTTATAAATGTGTTGGTCTTTGTGGCGCCCAAGGGGAGAATTTGCATGTTTGTATCTTTCAACACATTTATCACCGTCACTAAAAGGTTTTACTAATGGTGGGTCAATAGTGGCATCTTATGTAAGAAGAATGACGTATTATTTATTTGCAGATTTTGCTACTCTTTTATTGGACATAGGATTAGAGAGTATTGTGACTTGTAAGGACCAAATACACAAAATTCAGACGTCTAATTAAATACTCTCTTTACGCAGGCAGTTTTCTTCTGAGATGATACCTATTTTGTTTACAGAACTTTGTTGTTACTTACAATGTTTTAATAGCTCCTATTTTTTATCACTTATGTCAGAGTATATATCATAGTTTTAAAAAGACTTCTTCAAGAATGAGTTTGTTTTGAAAAAGGCTGAATTTAGTTGCAACAAATAGATAAAGTATGGATAGTTTAGTTGAAGTACGGATAAACTGGTTGGTTCAGCCAGCTGGACTAGTACTGCTTTAATGTAAAGCAATTTATCACTATCCATCAACAAGACCAGTTTTCTTCCTGCGCTTAGACTGATCTCTGAAGCCGACATGAGGAGATAAAAGAAATGCTTTGAGAAATGGCCATATTATTTGAAGAAAGATGTATATTGCTAATGGCTGCATCATTCTGGTGTTTCGTTTGAAAATCCATTCGATTGCTTTGTAGAATTCTGGCTCTTTCAGGATCACCCAGAACCGAAGAGCCTGCCAGAACTTGAATATTCTTTCCTTCTTGAGATGCTTTAACTTGTATTCAAATAGCAGCTTTTAATTTACTAGAGATCAGTTTCTGCCCCACGTTTGTTTTCATTTTCTTCTTCTATCTTGGCTCTTCTCTAATCTTTCCCTGTCTTGCCCTTATTAACATGTGTCTTTGCAGACTCAAAATAGTTTTTTTGGCTGTGGGTGACCCCATCATCAAGCTAAAAGGAGAAATAGAACAAAACAGAGCTCATTGCCAACATTACCTCTTTCAAACTTGTCCAGCCAATTAACAGAGTGGGATCCTCTGCTGGCCCTGTAACTCAGTCATAAAAATTTCATCCCTTTGCTGTGAAATTTGCTTTCTGTGAGGATCCTTGTTTACTTCTATGTGTAGGTTTTCATTCTTGGGTTAAAACACAAACTTCAACATGAATTTCTGTTTTATCTTAATATATGAATGACAATGAGAGGGAATATGAAAAGTGAAGATTAGTGAAATTTTATTTTATTTATTAGGGCATTGGATACATGAAAACAATTTTTTAAATGACTGGAGGTGAATATGTAAGTAATAGTATGGCTGCTGTAAATACAGCTCCTTAAAGTTCTAGTCACAAGTAGAAAAAGAGCAAGTTAAATATGCATATGTGTGTGTAATAAAACTCAACTTCTGTTTATAATAAGTTTAAGAAATCAAGTAGAAATTGTCAGGTAAAAAGAATATAGAACAACATATATGTGGATTGAGAAATGGGGAGAGCTTGCCACCTGGTGGTTTTCAGAGGTATTTTAGTTACTATTGTTAAAGTTGCATTTCTATTTAAAATTAGATTTTCCTGGAAAAAAAATTTGGATAAGATTTTTTATTATATAAACTATCATCTTAAAGCTATTCTTTAAAAGTTTTTATTTTGTTTATTTGTTATTAGACAATGATTATATTGTGAATGTAACAGATCAAAATCATCCTCTCATGTCAAAATCATTGACGTTTAGATGGTTTATTATTTTCCCAAGTTCAAGATTCCATGAAAAAGCATAGCTTGGGTGAGGAGATTTAGTGTCTCCTCATGGGGAGATATGGAATATACATATCAGGTACGTTTTGCAAATAACAAGCACAGAATTTAATGTTTTACTTTGGGGCATGGATATTTTCATCTAATAAATAAGGCCTGAAACCTCTTGTAATACTTACTGACTTATTGTGGTAGCGTATCTATTGCATATATATTTACTGTCTTAGAAAATAACAAATCCTTGGTTTATGATTAGTGATTTATCTTGGGTTATATCATGGATTTCCTGGATAGTTAGATAAGTATCTCCATAGTGTTTTGTTTGCTAGTTCTTTCCAAATTGGCTTCTGTGTTTATATTTTTCTTATTTTAACATCATTTTATTTATCCTTCACAACTTAAATAGTTTTACATCTTGCTTTGATTTTATTAAAAATGCATTTCTAAATAATATGTCACTTTCTTAACGACTGTTAGCCCTGAATTCACCAACCACCTAGAGACAGATGAATAAAATGGACTTTCACAGCTTGTCATTTGTAATTACACAGATCCGAGATCAGCCTGTTGTGGGGCAGCTGATTCCAGACTGCTATGTGGAACTTGAGAAAATCATTTTATCGGAGCGCAAAAATGTGCCAATTGAATTTCCCGTAATCGACCGGAAACGATTATTACAACTCGTAAAAGAAAATCAGCTACAGTTGGATGAAAATGAGCTTCCTCATGCAGTTCACTTCCTAAATGAATCAGGTTAGTGTGTTTGTTACATTTTTTTTCAGAGTTCCATTGTAGTCATTTGTAAAAATGTATCTGAACCTTATATAGAATTTGCTTTCAAAATTTAACAGAATATCTACAAAATTCTTTGACCACTGACTTTTTCCTTTTGAAAGGTCATCATGTGAAATGATGTTGAGTCATATGTCATGCCATGGGAAAAAACATTTAGAAATCATCTAAAGGCAGTGGTGGGAAAAGTATCTGAGCAGGAGTTAAAACATGTGGGTTCTAAAAATTGACTTAAATATTCTAGAGCTTTGGGACCCCAAGCATAAGCCGTATCCTTTCATAGTATCAGTTGAACTTACTGTGCCTGGAAGTTATTTGTATACTATAAAGGGTAAGTGTTATTGGGATGGTCTACCTGGGCACTTAGAACCCATGGTTGCCTGAGACAGTGCATCTATTGAATGGCAGATCTTGCCTGTTGCATCACGCATTGTCAGCATGGTCTCACAGATAAAGATGCTCACAGTGGCTTCTGTGCTATTTGTGTACTTGATCAGCACAACCGTGCTAGAAATGCGTGACTTGATTTATAGTACTAGGGTAAGTGGCTGAGAAGCTGCTTTTAATACCTTTATTCTGTTGTATGAAAAATTATCTTCACATAGGTTATACTCTGTTCCTTTCCCTCCATTATTCTTAAACTAGTAGCTTTCTGCAATATTCTGTGTTTCTTACCTATGTTTGAAAATAAGATGGCTTGTAGAATATGTTTAGAAAGCCAAAATATCTTGTGAATTTTTGATTATTTGTAAACATATGCAAGACAATGAATGCAGCTATCTCAAATATGTTTATCTATGTTCATTTTATGTAGTTCAAAAAAATCCTTTCTAATACTTGGGGTTTAGAGCTTGGGACCTGGGATGCGCAGGTTCTAGCCTCAGCTCTTCCACTGACTGTGCCGAGGCTTCCTCATCTGTAGAATGAAGGGGTTGGACTAGATTCTCTCCAAAACCCTAGACTCCATGGTTCACTGTTTGATGTTTACTACAGGGGTCCTTCTACATTTTCAAGACCCAGCACTGCAGTTAAGTGACTTATATTTTGTGGAACCCAAGTGGCTTTGTAAAGTCATGGCGCAGGTGGGTGTTTTATATTTTTGTGGCATAAGAGTAATGACTGAAGAGAGGCACAAGTGGCATGCAGAGAACTGAATGTTAGAGAATTTGTATTCAGTTAAAGTAGACAATCCTATAAATGCAGACTGCTGTAGAACAATTCATGTGGAAGACTGCTTTGTGGAAGAAGGGAAGGTGTCTGAGAGTTCACTTTAATGTCTTTGTTTCCAGCTTACAAACAGATGTGGTATCACTCTATTCCACAGCGCTTTTCTGAATCCTGATGACACTTTAGTTGGAATATTGATATATTCAGTTGAATGGAAGCTTTGTGAAAATCCTTGGGGCAAATATACATAAGAAAGTGGGTCTATGAGTGTAGAACCTTTAGACAACATGGAGGGGAGTTTTGACTCTTGAGCTGATTTCTAAGCTCTAAATGTTCGTCGTTTTGAAAACTTTGGATGGTGGTGGTTATGGCTGTCTTTTCTCCATTTATATTTCGTATGGAAAGTTTTTTCTTCTGCCAGTGATAATTACCGATGAGTTTATCTTAATGAGTTGGCATAACCCATCTCTACAGGCTTGCCACAGAAAGCCATTCGATCAGAACACACTGGCTCAGAGTTTCTCAGTGTCAGCACTATTAACATTTTGGGCCAGATAATCATTTGTTGTGCATTACAGGATGATAGCAGCATCTTTGGTCTCTACCCGCTAGATGCCCGTAGTACTGAGCCAATATAACAAGCACAAATGTGTCCAGACATCACCACATATTGGAGGGGAGCAGGATCACCCTGGTTGAGAACAGCTGCATCTAGCTTCAGCATGAACTGAAGAGCGCTCGGGGAGGCCATCGCCAGCACATGTTTTCATTGACAACTATTTTGTGTGTGGGCATAATTTACAGTTTTGCATGTGGCTCCTCAAGGCCCAAAAATGATTCTGTCTTTTCACATTAGAATCATCTCTTCTAATTAAACCATAATTGTCATTATATCCCCTCAGATAATTTTGAATGATAATTCCTAAATTTTATCTCAAGACAAAAAAAAGGACGATATTTTCAAGAGGGAACTCATTTTGGCCTAAATCTAATCATGGACCTCGAGAGCACATTGAAACATATTGCACTTGGCAATATTCATGTGACAGTAATAGCTATTTTGGTAGATATTTTTAAAGTAAATTTTCATCCTTCTGCACATATGCCCTGGAAAGTGTGATTCCACTCATCTGCTAAATGAGAATGTAGCTGGTGAAGTCAAGTGGTCCAGAGCACAAGCTCTATAGTCAGCATGACCCACGTTCAGATTTCTTCTATATCATTCCAACATTGTGACATTTCTTAATATTTTAAGCCTTTGTTTCTGCACTTGTAAAATGGGGATAATAACAATATTATCTTCTACATTGCTTCCCTAATTCACTGTAAATGAGAACTGTTAGCTAATCTTATGTTTGACTTATTTAGTAATTAAGCATATTATTTTAGGTAATGAAAAAAATCTTCAAAATTGTAAAGATGTATCCATGTAGTTTTAGAAAGTGTGCCAGGTATTTATTTATAAATAAAACGTGTGTAGGTGGGTATGTTCTATACAGAAAAGGGAGTTTTCTTTTTAAGTTTTTTTAAATGTTTATTCTTGAGAGGGAGAAAGAAACAGAGCGTGAGGAGGGAAGGGGCAGAAAGAAAAGGAGACACAGAATCTGAAGCAGGCTCCAGGCTCTGAGCTGTCAGCACAGAGCCCGACATGGGACTTGAACTGTGAGTTCATGACCTGAGCCAAAGTTGGATGCTTAACTGACTGAGGCACCCATGCACCCCAGGTACAGCAAAGGGAGTTTTAAATATACCCTGAAGATTTTGTTGTCCTATGTGGCACACTATATCAGAAAATAACTAAACTCTATATAGTCAAAGAAAGGCTAAAGTTGAACCAAAAAAAAAAATGATGTGTTTCCTTATGAATTGGGAATATTTAAAGTTGTACAGATGTGAGTAGTAGTAGGGTGTGTGCATCTTCTTCAGTTGAACAAAGAAGTAGTTTGTTTCAGAATCACCATCTTTTAACGAAAGCAACTTTCCACTATTACCACAATAAAATCCCTGAAGTTTCATGGACTGATTAAGTTGAAACTCCCTGAAAGTTCTTATTAGTATGGTTTTACTTAAACATAAATGAAAATTAAGTCAAGAATTTGAACAGTTCAAAATTATATTGATCTAAAGAGTCAGTATAATATTAATTTAAGTTTCTTACTACTTTTATAAATACTATCTTTTTGTTTATGCTAATATATTAATACGTATATTAATATAATATCATTTTCACCAATACTTGAAGAGAATGAAAGCCATAAATAATCAAATGAAAATAAGAATGACTTATCTTATACCCATCAGCAAAAATAAATATGGGTATTTACCTCCATGAATCATCAAAGAAAGGACAGAAATGATTTCATGGTGCAAAAGCTCTAATGAGCCTACACACCCTCTCTGTGACCCAAACTATTAGGTCACTAAACTTATTAAAGAAATCTCTATCGCGGCACAGAGAAGTTTGCAAAACTCATTTAACTATATGA
This sequence comes from Proteles cristata cristata, assembly GCA_017311185.1. NCBI lineage: Eukaryota > Metazoa > Chordata > Mammalia > Carnivora > Hyaenidae > Proteles > Proteles cristata. The sequence goes on along the minus strand of JAESUZ010005663.1, from coordinate 946,249 downwards.
TAAAAGAGATATGAAAAAACACTTACTGAATTAATCGGGTGGAACATTAAAAAGCTTACACAGCAGTTTAATCTTGATAAAAACTTGGGTGAGGTATCTGGAAAATTCCTTTGCATAAGTGCATAAATTGGCATTATAAGTTACTAGGCTGAAGGAATATTAAGCGGTCTTTTAATGGTGATAAAGTTAATACAGTGTTTCAGTTTTATGTTGCTATATAACAAGATACCCTAAAACTTGGAGCAAACAAGTAAACTTGGGGTAAAACATCAACATTTTACTGTTTCTCACTATTCTGTGGATTGACTGTGCTCAGTTGGGTGCTTCAGCTCCACATGGCGTTGGCAAGGGTCATTCACTTGGCTTCCTCCAGTAACCAAGCTGGAAAGTCCAAAATGTCACACTCACATTATTGGTATGTTGGTGTTCTTCCGCGTGGCCTCTCATATGACCATCTTCTCAAAGGTTAGGTCCAGAACTGGTAAAATATCAGTTCTGCTACTAGTGAGCAGAGCAGCCACAAAGCCCGTCTGGGGATTCAAGAGGAGGAGAATGGATGGATTTAATTTCTCAAAGGATTGAACACCATGTAATGTGTAAGGAGAGAAGATACTGATGTGTCCTTATTTGTAAACTACCTACTACAGACAGTGGCAGTACACCATAGATCTACTAAAAAAATCAAGCACAAATCTCTATTTTAAAATCAGTGTGTCTAAATCAATAGATTAAGTATACAATGATGGCAAAAAGGGGTTAGTTGAATGTTAAATGCTATTTAAACATTCTCTCTCGTAATTCTCAGAGTAACTATTTTAATGGTACTATACTAGCCCCCATTTTGAAGATGAAGAAACTGATAGAGTGGTTAAATAATTTATCCAAAGTTACATATTCAGGAAGAAGTAAAGTTAGGGTTTCAAACCAAGTAGTTTGGCTCCAGTGTCTATAAACCTAATCCCATGATAAAATGCTCCAAACTCCATTTTCCCCAAATTTACTCATCCAACAATATTGATTTGATAGCTATGATGTTCCAGATATTGTTCTGGAGAGAACAAGGTTCCTGCATTCATGGAGCTGACATTCAGTTTGGAGGAAATAACCGATAAATAAACTCTCACAATGTCAGGTGGTAGAGTGCTATAACGCAAAGAGAAAATATGGGTGGGGATAGAGAGTGAGTTGTGAGACAAGGCCTTGGCAACTTTAGAAATGACAGAACGGGGCACCTGGATGAAACATCCAACTCTTGATTTTGGTTCAGGTCATGATCTCACAATTCGTGGGTTTGATCCCCACACTGGGCTCTGTGCTGAGAGCACAGAGCTTGCTTTGGATTCTCTCTGTCCCTCTCTCTCTCTCTCAAAATAAATAAACTGAAAAAAAAAAATGTTTTTAAATGCCAGAACAGGTGCACCTGGGTGGCTCACTCAGTTCAGTGTCCAACTTCAGCTCAGGTCACGATATTGGGGTCAGTGAGTTTGAGCCCCACGACAGGTTCTGTGCTGACCGCTCAGAGCCTAGAGCCTGCTTTGGATTCTGTATCTCCCTCTCTCTCTCTGCCCCTCTCCCACTCATGCTCTGTCTCGCTCTCTCTCAAAAATGAATAAACATTAAAAAAATGCCAGAAGAGCAAACAATTTTCCCTACCATCTAAAGTGTAAGGGCGATCTGAACTATAAAGTACACAATATGGGAGAAATGCCAACTGCAATTTTTATTATTTAATGACCCATTATATATTGTTGTTAGATACCATTATGTTCAGTCAGTCATACATTCATTGATTCAATAAACATTGTATGTACCAAACAGAGGTATAGATAGAGATGAGTGAGACAAGTCCTTGGGCCTAAGGATTTTACAATCCAATGTCTCACCCAACTATACGATAATGTGCATAATGTTTGCTCCTATTCAAGTAGCCCTTAAGCATGTAGATCTACTAAAGAAATTAAGTACAAACCTCTTTTAAAAATTAATGTGGCTAGGGGCGCCTGGGTGGCTCAATCGGTTAAGTGGCCGATTTCAGCTCAGGTCATGATCTCACAGCTTGTGGTTTCGAGCCCTACATCAGGCTCTGTGCTGACAGCTTGGAGTTTGCTTCAGATTCTTTGTCTCCCTCTCTCTCTGTACCTCCCCTGCTCTCACTCTCTCTCTCTCTCTCTAAAAAAATAAATAAACACTAAAAAAATTAATGCGGCTAACTAAAATGAATAAGAGTATTTGGATAGTAATCGCTAACATATGAGGGCATACTATATGCTAAAACTTGTCATATGCACTTTGCATGCCTTATATATGTTACCTTACTTCAGTGTTGTGACAGTCTAAGAGACAGTCACTTTTATTATCTCATTTAAACTGTGGCTTAAGGATGTTAAATGTTAAAATTTTTCTGATCATGTTCACTGAGCCATGAGACACAAAATGCTTTAAATTAAGAGCTTTTCAGAAAATAAATTGTAGCGCTGATTTACAACTTTAAATCTTTCAGATTTTGACAGTGAAAGTGGAAGGCTATCCGAAACATCCTAAGGGAATCATTTCACGTAGAGATGTGGAAAAATTTCTTTCAAAGAAAAAGAGGTTTCCAAAGAACTACATGTCACAGTACTTTAAACTCCTAGAAAAATTCCAGATTGCCCTGCCGATAGGAGAAGAATATTTGCTGGTTCCAAGCAGGTAAACCTAAACTTAAAATTTCAGTTACCTTGTGGAAATTGAAACTCACCATTTATGTTTTAATTGTCAAAATAACTTTGGCGTATGATGGATGTATTAATTTCTTTCTGCTTCTTGTGTACACTTACTACTGAAGTATAACATTTACTTTTAATGAAAACACTGCATTTGATGTTTTAAAGGTACACTGAATTCTTGCTTTATGTATATATTTACTGTTTGGTTTACCACTGCTTAAATTACTGAACAAAGGTAAATAGTGATGAGTGTGCGTCTGTGTTTGTGTGTGTGTGTGTGTGTGTGTGTTCATGTATATTCCTACATGGAATTGAGAGATTTATATTAGACAGGTTCTGGGGAAATAATGAGTTTTCATCAGAAGAATTTAGACAATAAATTTTCAGTGGAGAGCAGCAACACGACACAGGCCTTGGTTCTAACCTTGTTTTATAGAAGGTTGCTTTCTATGTTCTTATTACTGGGAAATGTTATAAGGTATATGACATTGAAGAGTGTAAGTTGCATTGATTTCTAGGTGATATTCAATTCCAAAAATACATATACACCTTTTTTTTCTAGGATTTGCATTTTTTTAAGTTTTATATAATCACTTCAAACTTGTCTGCATAACTAATTGTAATAATTTACTCATTAGTGTAAATAGGGTTACTAGAAAAATCTCATGCATATGAGCATGCATTTGAATTGATTAAATAGCCATTGAATTCTTTGAAGAAGACGGAACATGTAGTAAAAGAACATTATAAAAAAGAGTAATTGCCTAGAATATTTATCTTCAGCTCAGTGATTCTCAAGTGGAAAAGCACTTTGGTTAACGTGGTTCGGTGTATTAGGAAGTTGTATAATGGTGTCCTTTTCTCTTTAGTTTGTCTGACCACAGGCCTGTGATAGAGCTCCCCCATTGTGAGAACTCTGAAATTATCATTCGACTGTATGAAATGCCTTATTTTCCAATGGGATTTTGGTCAAGATTAATCAATCGATTGCTTGAAATTTCACCTTACATGCTTTCAGGAAGAGGTGTGTATTTAATGAAGACTTAATATTTGAGAAGTTAGGGGGAAAGCATATTAAAATTCTTATGTCATTTTCACAGAGTTTCCTTGTTTATAAGGCCACTGAAAATCAGAAAAGAAGCTCATAAGACTTCAGAGTAGCCAAGATAAAGATAGATAGGCTTATATAACGTCATGCAGTTTGTCATAAAGGAAACTTCTCAGGTGCTCACTCAAAGCCTATTTGTTTTTATTTTAGACACATTTATAATAAGTATGAATGTCTTGCTTTCCAAGCCAGAGTAGACTAGAAACAATGATTTTAGAAAGTGAGATTACTAGGAGTCATTGGTATATAAACACACACACACACACACACACACACACACACACACACACACACAGGAAAACTAGAAATGACTATCACTGCAAAGTCAAGGAGTTTTACTTTAACAATGGTAACAGGTCGTAGCCATTCATACCGTTCAGTGTAGAAACAATAATAGCTCTCTTCTGCTGCAGAGTCCCTGAGGGATTTGCAAAAAAAAAAAAAGAAAAAGAAAAAGAAAAGAAAGAAAGAAAGAAAGAATAAAAATGGGTATCTATAATGCCAGCTCTTCCTTCTGGAAGAAAGGGAGATCTTAGTGCTCCACAGGGAAAATGTCATTTTGGGGGATTAAAAAGCAGCTTTATGGAGGTGTTACTGAATTCTGAAATAAGCCTTATCTTGCTTGCAATTGATCAGTATATAAGTAGTTACATTGCATTAAAATGAAACGTTCAGGAAGTTTTTATTGTAGCATGGCCAGCAACCTCCTTTTAAAAGTTATAAGAACTTATTTATTATTCTCTTTCTTCCATTAAACATAAACTACTTAACATTATGAACTTGAAATCTCTCATAGGTTACTAACTTGGCGTTTTTTTTATTTCATTGCAAAATTAAGGAGAAAATACTTAATTTCATGTAAAATAGATATGGATGAGGACAGTGATTCCAATGCTTTGTTTCAGAACAAATGTAGCTCTATTAGTCACGGGATGTGCAGTGATTTTTCTGCCCCTTTAATTTATGGAGTAGTTAATGAGTAACCACTTTGGGTCCATTTAAACTTCTTTTAGAACGAGCACTTCGCCCAAACAGAATGTATTGGCGACAAGGCATCTACTTGAATTGGTCTCCTGAAGCTTATTGTCTGGTAGGATCTGAAGTCTTAGACCATCACCCAGAGAGTTTCTTAAAAATTACAGTTCCTTCTTGTAGAAAAGGTAAGGAAATTAATTTGACTTTGAATTATACCACTAAAGAAATCTAAGCATATATATATATATAAGCATATATATATATATATAAGCATATATATATAAGCATATATATATATATGTACATACACATATGTATCTATACATACACATATACGTATAGATCCTCTTTTATAGCTTTGCAACATGACAAGGTTCAGATAGAGTGTTGATGATTTCTTTTTTTGGATTATGTAGGCTGTATTCTTTTGGGCCAAGTAGTGGACCACATTGATTCTCTCATGGAAGAATGGTTTCCTGGGTTACTGGAGATTGATATCTGTGGTGAAGGAGAAACTCTGTTGAAGAAATGGGCATTATATAGTTTTAACGATGGTGAAGAGCATCAAAAAATCTTACTTGATGACTTGATGAAGAAAGCAGAAGAAGGTAGTGTTGATATGATTTGATACGTTTTTAAATGATCCTTTTAGTATTTGTGGAATTTTGTAATGAATGTAAAAATTATTCTTACCCCTCAAGGATGAGTTAGAGGATATTGCATTCAATTATAGTGATGAGAAAGCTGTATTATATTTGTTACCAATAAGATCTTTGTGTCCTAGATTCAGAAAACTTTTAGTTCGAGAGTTTGATACTGGCTCATTGAACAACATAATCTCATCTGTGAAAAAGGAATGCTAAAACTTATCTCATAGGGGCGCCTGGGTGGCTTAGTCGGTTAAGCGTCCGACTTTCGCTTAGGTCATGATCTCGCGGTTCGTGGGTTCGAGCCCCGCGTCGGGCTCTGTGCTGACTGCCAGCTTGGAGCCTGGAGCCTGTTTCAGTCTGTGACTCCCTCTCTCTCTGACCCTCCCCTGCTCACGCTGTCTCTCTCTCTCTCCTAGAAATAAATAAAAAATGTTAAAAAATTAAAAAAAAAAACTTATAGAACTGTTACAAGTATTAAAATAAATGATGCATGCTTCCATAATTTGGCTATTTTAAATAATGCTGCAGTAAACATACATATATCTTTTCAAAATAATGTTTTCATTTTCTTTGGGTAAATATCAGTAGTGGAATAACAGAATTACATGGTAATTCTATTTTTAATTTTTTGAGGAACCTCCATACTGTTGTCCCCCATGGCTGCACCCATTGGTATTCCTACCAACAACATATGAGGGTTCCTTTTATTTCACATCCCTGCCAACACTTATTATTTCTTGTTTTTGATTGTAGTCATTCTGACAGATGTAAGGTGATATCTCAATGTGGTTTTGATTTGCATTTCCTAGATGGTTAGTAATGATAAGCAACCCAAGTGTCCATCTATAGATGATTGTATAAAGAAGATGTGTACACACACACACACACACACACACACACTGGGATATGACTCAGCCATAAAAAGAATGAAATCTTGCCATTTGCAATAACGTGGATGGACCTAGAGGGTATAATGCTAAGTGAAATAAGTCAGACAGAGAAAGACAAATACCATATAATTTCACTCACATGTGGAACTTAAAAAACAGAACAAATGAACAAAGAAAAAAAAAGTAGACACAAAACCCCCAGACACTTACATACAGAGAACAAACTGGCGGTTCTATGGTAAAGGGAATTAAGAGTGCACTCATCATGATGAGCACTGAGAAATGTAAAGAATTTTTGAATCATTTTATTGTATGCCTGAAACTAATATAATACTTTATATTAATTATACTTGCATAATAATAAAATAGATGATACATAGAAATAACTGACAACTTAACCATATAATAAGTGCCCCCATGAATGTGGTAAGACAGATAATATAGTAAGATAGATTATTTCCTAGACAGATGTCAGATAGTCTAAGGCAGTTCTGAATTCTAGTTTCTAGTGAGTGAACCTAGGAATGAGTTTTTATCATTCCAAGTAGGTATGTATTAATTGAACCTTTAAAACTTTCTCAAAATTTTTAGAGAAAAATGGGATTGGTAAGATAACCTAACAGTGCAATTAGAAATCGTAGGAAATGTGATTATTTTTGTAAGTCCAAAGTACACATTTATGTACATCTTTCAAAGTCTGCTTGTAAAAAATGTTTCATGTACTTCTCAGGAGACCTTCTCGTCAATCCAGATCAACCAAGGCTCACCATTCCTATATCTCAAATTGCTCCTGACTTAATTCTGGCTGACCTGCCTAGAAATATTATGTTGAATAATGATGAATTGGAATTTGAACAAGCTCCGGAGTTTCTCTTAGGTAACTGTTTTTGTTGGTTTGAGAATAAAAATTAGGATGTAAATTTTCCTTATAATCTAGAATATATTCAAATATAATTATATTATAGTTTTTAGTGTCTTAATATATATTTGTTATAATGGATTTTTGGGCATGATATATTTTAAAGTAACGTGTCACATAAGGAATTTGCTTTGCACGCGTTCTTATAGACTAGATTTGAGATAAGGATGGGGCTGCCATAAAAGCACACATTTGTGAAATATATCCTTGCATTTGCTTTAAGTGCCAGAAAAGGCGGGGAGGGAGATAAGGAGATTCTCAGTTGTGTAATGCATTCATTTTTCAGTCTCAGAAACAGAATAAGTAAAGGAAGAATACTTCTTGTTCCTTAGGATGACAGGCATGAATTATCATAAAAATATTCATAAAACAATTTGTGATTAAAAATTCAGAAGCATTAATTTGGTGACATACTCAAGTTCTAAGTCTTCTTGAGAGTCATTGGGAAGTATGAAGAGCACTGATTTAATGTAAAGTATTTAAGGACAGATCCGGCTTTACTTTGTGGAATACTGGTTGTTGTGTGTGTATACATTTCAGTTTAATTAAATTTCCACAAAGAATGCCTGAAATATGTCAGTACATTAAAATTATTAACAGAGAATGTCCAAAATTTGGAACATGACCTGTAAAGGTAAATAAATTGGTTGGTACCTTTATTCTTCACATCAAGAAATTTAGAAAGAATTTGAATGTTTTGGAACTCTGGAAATGAATATATTAGTAGTAGTGGGTTAATACAAACTGCTGAATAGTCAACACCAAATCCCAGATCTTAACCAACACCAAACTTGACCTGTGATTCAGAGGGTTCAGGTAAGTACCAGACATGTGTATGCTTTCTCTGAAGGAGCCTCAAGCCATCAGACAAAGCTCCCCAAAATACCTTATGAGTGCATTAAGATGAGTTTCATATTAATGGACAGTTTTGAACAACATAATGTAGAAATGTTCACAAAGCTTCTTTTGTAGCACCTGTGGAATTTTTTTTCAGTTTTATTGATATTATTGACATACAGCCCTGTAGAAGTTTAAGGTATACAGCAAATGATTTGACTTTACATATATCATGAAATGTTTACCACATTAACTTTTGTTAAAATTGATCATCCCATTTAGATGCAAAATAAAAGAAAAAGAAACAACCAATTTTTTTTTTTAATTTGTGCTGAGATCTCATAGGATTAACACTCTTAACAACTTTCAATATGTCATCATGCTGGACATTTCATCCCTAGTTATTTATTTATCTTATAACTGGAAGTTTGTATCTTTGACCTGTGTTCTGTATTTCATTAATTACACAGCAAGCAAAGTGTTTACATAAGTACCTCCTCATTCTCTAGTCTCATGCCCCATAGACCCATAAATTTCATGTTTATTCACAATCTAGATCAGGGTTTCTAAAACTCTGCACTGTTGTCATTTTAGACTGAATAATTCATTGTTATGGGGGCTGCCCTTGTGCATTGGAGGATGTGTAGTAGCATCTTTGGTCCCTACCTACTAGATGTTAATGGTATCTCCTCACCCCACTCCCCAGGTGTGACAATCAGAAATATCTCCAGACATTGCAAAAGGTAGGGGGTGAGGATAGGGGAGCAACATCACCCTAGTTGAGAATCACTGATATAAATAAATGAGATATATCTTTCCAAAAACATTTTGTGGGGCATTTGGGTGGCTCAGTCAGTTAAGCATCTAACTTTGGCTCAGGTCATGATCTCACAGTTCATGAGTTCAATTCCCACATCGGGCTCTGCGCTGACAGTGCCAGGGAGACTGCTTGGAACCTTTGTTTCCTTCTCTCACTGCCCCTCCCCTGCTTGCTCTTGTGTACCCATGCTCACTCTCTCGCTATCTCAAAAACACATAAACGTTAAAAAATATTTAAATAAACAAAAATGTTTTATAATCAGAGACTCCCCATTATTCTTACACTAGGGTAATATGGTAGAGGTCACTCATTTCCATTTTCCTTGTAGGGTGTGAGTGAATTTCAAGTCTTCAGTTAACACTTTCCTTCTGAGTCAGCAGTTAGTATATGACACCTCTTAATAGACTTGTGAATATTAATGGACTTGTTTTATGACTCTATATTTAATGTGCATAGTTCCTGAACATAAAACAATATATGCTTACATATACTTATCATAGAGATTAAAATACACAATTAATACAAAATATTTTAAAAGTATAAAATATCTAAGCTGCCCATTGATGTGTAATTTCACCACTTAGACATAAGAGGTCTCAACAAGTTGTATTTCTTTGTAGATTTTTCTGAGTTCATTCACTTATGTCGACCAAGTGCTTATATTTCCAAATACTGTATGAGAACCATAAATACTGCACAAATAAGGCTATACTGTATTTCAGTGAGGAGTAATAGCCCACAGAGCTCATCGTGGTTGGTTTCTCTGGCTTTGCTATCTCAATATGCATTGTGCTTTATAGACTTGATAAACACCACAGAGATTGAGATGATGGAGCAGCAAGGCTCTTTAAGTAACTGCATCACAAGGGCATGGAAGCCCGAAGATACCAAGCATGTTCAGGAGATTTGGGCTCTTCCAGTTTTCTAGGACAGTTGGTCTCAACCCTTGTTGGTTGTTCATTACTATTAACTGGGGAATTAAAAGAAAGGAAAAATCCTAATGACCAGTAACTCCTGTGATTAATTACATCAGAATCTTTGAGGGTGGACTCAGACATTGGTATTTTTAGAAACCTCCGCAGATATCCGGTGCAGCCCATACCCAGAAAACTATTGTGCTGGAGCCTAGGGAATGAGCTGTAAGGCAGGAAAAGAGCCTCAGGGGAAATTCAGAGCTACAGCTTGGGTATGTCCCTGATTTAGGATTTTATTAGGTAGGCAGGATAAATAATTTGGTTTTGAACAAGAAAGTGTCACAATCAGAGTGTTAATTATAGGGAGACTGATTTTGCAGGAGAGGTAGACTTCGTTGGAGGTAATGAACTCAGGAGACCTCCATGGTCTAAGCAGAAAGAACCCAGGGAGTAGAAACAGGAAGGAGGCACAAGGCAAAGAGCTAAGATGACTTTTTGGTTTTGACGCCATAATGACCACAAAAAGTTTTTTGTTTTTTGTTTTTTAAATCAGATACATGAGATGGAATAAAAACTAGTTTGGAGACGAGATAATGAACGTGGCTCTGATGGATCATGGTTGAGATGTGAAGGGGCACGCCAGTGGTCCCCATTGCAAAACTGTAAATACAGGATAGCGTTCAGAAGGTGGCTTGTGGCTGTGAATTCACATGTAGCAACACTCAGTGTACCGGAATAGATGAAGTCAGGGAGTCGGTGACGTAACTGAGTGAGGAGTACGTAGATGGAAGACGGGAAGGACTGGAACAAAAACTTCAGGTGCATCGTAGTTCACACAGCAGCAGAAGGAAGAGGAAGCATCAAGGAGACTTGATTCAGTGAAACACATGGGTCAGATTTCTCTTCGTGTATAAAACATATGTAACTACAACCGATATAATTTATCTAGCTTCTCTGCTTGGACAGATTAATGGAAGTGCTTTGTACTTTTCTTTTCAAAAGGTGATGGCAGTTTTGGATCTGTTTATCGAGCAGCCTATGAAGGAGAAGAAGTGGCTGTGAAGATTTTCAATAAACACACGTCACTTCGACTGTTAAGACAAGTAAGAAATCCAGTATTATTAAATCAGACATGTTAACCTGGAACTCAGACTGTTAAGACAAGTAAGAAATCCAGTATTATTACATTAAATCAGACATGTTAACCTGGAACAAAAACTCTGGTTTTGCATGTGTTTGTGAAAATGCAGAATGACCACATTTACCCCCAAAGTCCACCTGAGTTTAGTTATGAAATCCCACTTTTGTCCCTTCTTTATGGAGTAAAAATAAAAGAGTTTGTTTTTTTTTTTTCTATTGAAAAACAAAGAAAAGACAGTATTCTGAGAATTCTCATCTCGGGCTTCACAGTTACCTCCCTCAAGTATGAAGAAAAGAAGGTACCTCATTTTAGGTCCTGTATTTCGAAGGAACCAAATCCTATACATAGTGGCCCATTTAAAAATCTCTCTTGGCTCCACTTATATCACATGCTCTTTTCTCCATGAGCACTATGTCCAGGACAGTGCTGTGCCTGTGTTAATCAGTCTCTGTGGTAATGTGGATGCTATTACTTAGAATATTCCCACCTTTTCCTGAGGCTGGGGTTAGAGTCAGTTCTCCCTCACTCCATGGGGTCCTGGAGTGAGGATTGAATGCCTCAGCAAAAATCAGAGTACCCTTAGGAAGAAAGAAAAGTGAGTGAATATTGAATGCAAAGCCAGTGTGGTCATTCCAGTACACTCTCTGGTTTTGAGTACCAATGAGGATTTACTCTATTTTCTGAGTCTTTCCTGATGGAGAGAGAGGGTATGAAGAGTGGTAAATCTAATTCAAATTCTGTAATCTTATTCCAGAACTCAACTATATTTTTGAATCTATTCATTTTGACTTAAAAAAAATAATTTGTGCCTAACTCTAGAACTAAATGACCTGTGTAAACTTAAAAAAAAACCACAGATACCATACATTAGTTATTATAGATAATGAAAATAATTCCATGTCTGTGTAAAATATTCTGGAGTAATTTTATTAGTCATACCAAAAGTTACATTGTGGCTTTACAAATAAGTTAATAAACATTTTACATATAGAAGCAAGTCTATGAACCGAATCTGGGCACAATCTCTTTCAATCTGTAGGCAATTGTTTATATAAATCGACTTTTCAGTCTTGGTTATAGTCTTCCGTGTATGTTCTAAATTTTATTCAGTGTGCTCAAGGAACCCTGTTGGAAATCAGAACACGAAGAATGTATACAGGACTGAGTAGTGTGTAGGCGGCTAGGTGAACCAAGGAAATGATAGAATAAATAGTAACAATAGAACATACATAATGTGCTTCTTAAAAAGAAAAAAAAAAAAGGAAAGCACTTAAGTGTTCGATGCTGCATTTTGAGGGTCATTCTACCAGTGGTCATGAACTGGAGCTGATCTATTAGTCTCCTGCCCCTTTCTCTTGAAATCAGTGAACTGCTTTTCTAGGGTGGAAAATTTGGATTCAGTTTCTGTCCATGCCTATGAAAGAAAATGGACCTAACTTGACTGGTTCTCATCAGTTTTAACCAACTGGGCTAATCAGTCAGAGGCAAAGGAAAAAAAGAAAAGAAAAGACAGAAAAAGGTTTTTATCCACTAAGGAAATATGATTGCAGTCTGAAGCTTTTGTTCTTGGAAAATCCCCGCTCAGGCTATTCAGCCTTTCTTCTTCAGATTGCAGAATTCTCCACACTCCAGTTTCCTGACAAATGCAGTTGGCACTGATACTCCCCATCTTTGAAGCTGGCTTTTAAAAAGCAGAGGTTCTGTAGACAGAAATCACAGTTTATAACACAAAGCGATTTAATATCACAGGGTTTCAGAGTAAAGTGAAATATGCAGAATAAAGTATATATGGAATTCACAAGCCACAAGGAGATTGTAAAGTCTCACAGGCTGTGGTCTAGATAGAGGATTACATCAGAATAGAGACCACTCTGTTCAAGCTAAAATGGTATCCCTGACTTTTTGGAGAGAGATTCCTGCAGCTGGGGGTTGCTTTAGTGGGAGTAGTTCAAGGCAAATCACTCTGGAAAAGTAAGAGTATTGGAGCTAAGATCTGAATGATGAGAAGCCTTCGGCCCTGTGAAGTTTGAAGGGGTTTCAGAGCACAGAGATCAGCAGGGGCAAAGGCCCTGTGGCTGGAATGAAGGAGCTGGGCATGAGCGGCGAATTGAACGAATACCAGTGTGGCCGAAGGGTGCCGCATGAAGAGGAGAGGACACAGAAGGAGATGGGCTGGGACTAGATCAGGTCAGGCCACGAAGGCTGTGTTAGTTCATAGGGTTTTAATCCAAAAGTAATTGGAAGTTATATGTTACCATATATTCCCGCAGGCTGAGACACCCTCAGTAGACTTCTCTAGTCATTAAACCAGAAGTGATAGGCAGGTGATACCCCACATGCCAGTTGCAGTTGATGAGTAGCGGCTGCTCAGAAGCCTGGCCTGACGAGGCCTCTGTGGCTCACTAGGATTCATTAGATAAGATTGACGTGACCTGATCGAGTGACCACGCAGGGGTGCTGACCCTGGATTAAATGTTCTGAAACAAACGTGCAAAGCAATAGGGGAAGATAGAGCTTAACGTTTTCATTCAGAATACATTTTTAAAACAAGCTGTTTATTCCTGAATATGTGGAAAATACAAAAAAAGATTGAAGAAGAAATGGAACATTTGTTATAATCCAGTTACCCAGAGAAAGCCACACTCAAAGTGTTGAGACACATAAGGAAGGAGGTTCTGGAGCTACAGCGCTATTAAGTGAGTTTTTACCTTTGCAGGAGCTGGTGGTCCTTTGCCACCTGCACCACCCCAGTTTAATATCTTTGCTGGCGGCTGGGATTCGTCCTCGCATGTTGGTGATGGAGTTAGCCTCCAAGGGTTCGCTGGACCGCTTGCTTCAGCAGGACAAAGCCAGTCTCACCAGAACCCTACAGCACAGGATCGCGCTACACGTGGCTGATGGCTTGAGGTAATTAATTAGGTCATGTGCTTTTCTACTCAGCGTGTGACAAGAGTGAGCCTGAACTTGCTCTCAGGCTCGGAGAACAGCACTTTCCAGTAACACTGTCTCCCAGGAACATTTCACAAACTACTTGAGGGAAAAGCTACCATTTCCCTGAACAGATTTTGTAATTTCATAAAATAAGACTAGGAAGACCATGCATAATGTCCTGGTTAGTTGAGTGGAATTTGGGGGCACCTGGGTAGCTCAGTCGGTTAAGCATCCAACTCTTGATTTCGGCTCAGCTCTTAATCTCAGGTTCGTGGGTTTGGGACCCGTGTCGGGCTCTCCACTGGCAGTGCAGAGCTGGCTTGGGATTCCTTCTCTCCCCCTTTCTCTCTGCCCTTCCTCAGCTTGCACTTTCTCTCCCTCTCAAAATAAATAAAATAAAATATTTAAAAAAAGAATTTGAACCCAGGAAACCTGTTCTGGAGCTCATATCCTTAACCCTATAGTGACCTCCTTGCCCTAAAAAAAATACATATAGGTTAAATTTCACAGGGCCAAGGAAAGCATCAGCTATCATGGATAATTCTAATAAGGGAAGGTTGGTCCGTATTTCTGAAGGGGACCGGGGTGATTTTGTGTGTCCGAGGCGCACCCAACCCTGCAGCCAGCTGGCACCAGGGGAGTGCTAGGGGAGGCCGCATGGAGAGTAGAGAGGCCACGGTCTTGGGAGACAGAGGAACCAGGAGAAGTCACTGCTCCACACACGTACCTGTGACTTTATATCTCTGAAACTCGTCTATTAGAGTCTGTAAACTGTGAGTAATACAGTGTGTGACGTTTCAGAGGCTTTTGTGATGTTTGAAGACATCCCAGATTAAAGTCTGGATTTCCTTCTCCTCCACTGCCTCATCTCCACTTACGCACTTATTTCACCCTAGAGTCCGTCCTTCCTTCCTTCCTCTCTCTCAAATCCCACACCTAATCCTTCAGCAAATACTTTCAGCACTGCCATTAAAACCTATCTTTTTTTTTTTTTTATGTTTTATTTATTTCTAGGAGAGAGAGAGAGAGACAGCGTGAGCAGGGGAGGGTCAGAGAGAGAGGGAGTCACAGACTGAAACAGGCTCCAGGCTCCGAGCTGGCAGTCAGCACAGAGCCCGACGCGGGGCTCGAACCCACGAACCGCGAGATCATGACCTAAGCGAATCGGACGCTTAACCGACTAAGCCACCCAGGCGCCCCCATTAAAACCTATCTTAATGCAGCTACTTCTCACAGCCTCTCTGCTGATCCTTAGCGTCTGAGCCGCCGTCATGGCTCCTGGTCTAAGCGGCCCGCTCGCTCTCACCTGTGCCTCATATTCCTCTTCATATAGCAGCAACCAGGGTGGATTTTCGGCGTGGAAATTGGCTCAAGTCTTTATCCTGTTATCAACCCTCTCCTAACTCACTCTTTGGTCACTGTGCTCAACCACTTGCTTCTCTGAGGTTTCTCGAATGCACTCGGGACTTTATACCAGCTCTTCTCTGGACCAGGAGAGTCTGGCCCCTACATATCCTCTTGATGCACTTCTCATTGTTTTCAGGTCTCCTCTCAGAGTGGATGTCCCTGCCTATTTTAAGTCTCTCTGGTACCTGTAGCACTCTTTATGTTTTCCTTTAAAGAATGTGTTCATTATCGGTCTCTGCTGCTAGAATCTAAGGGCCAGGATATGACTTGCCATCTTCACCTTTGTATCCCTGGCTCCTGGAATGGTGAACCGTCAGTAAATACATGTTGGCAGTAGGGAGGGAAGGAAATAGGAGACAGGAAGGAATACCTGGTACATGTAGCCACACAGAGAATGCAAATTTCTTTCTCTTCCTTCCCTTCTGAAATACTGTGTCTGTTCCTCTCAGGCAGTGTCCAGAAATGTAAATGGAATGGATGGCAAGGAACGCTGCTCATCAACAAATAAAACCAAACCAAGAAGATATAACTTAATAGTATATAGAGAATATAACAGGCACATAAAATAAATAGGTTTTCCTTTTCGGAAAGAGTCCGGAAGCTACCGAAAAACATATAGATTATTCGTGAAACAGTATTGCAGGAGTTTGGATTTGGGTTGGTATATCTGCTTTTGAACACCAGGGGGAACCGTGTGTTAAATTAATCTAGATAACAGGCAACAACGTCTGGTGTATTTCAGAGCGGGATCAGTCACTTTCCTAAGTCCACATCTTAGTTTTTCCCTAATTCTAACACATAATTCCCAGAATGCTTATTTATAAAATGATTAATTGCTGTCTTTGATTCACCACCATCTGAAAGACCTCACCTCTAAGGTATAACTTATTTTGGTTCTCTGAGATTTTAAATAACAACTCTTGCAGTTTCTGATGAAATAAATGAAATGTCAGCATATTTTCCTTTAGTTCACCTGATTTCGTCTCAGCCTAATGCCAAGACAGCTTTCTGGATCTTGCACCACAAGAAGCTAGTAGATTTCAGTAGCTTTCAGTCTTCTGCCAGCACTAAGTATATTTTTAAAAATTCAGCGTTAACGTTTGTCTCTGCAAAGTTCAGCGTAGAACTGTAACAAACAGAAGTAGAGAGAGACAATAAAGTCACACTCCTCTGGAGTCCCTGAAGTGATAAAGCTGTCTAGAAAGATATATAAACCTTTTTTTGCATTACGTAGTCTTACAGTATTTCCTACAACTCTTAGCTTTCATTTCTAATTCAGTCCTCTCCTTAGAGCTCTTTATCATAATTCTCAATTACCTATGAAGATATGATCACCAGTATTTCCCATAAGCTTCTATGGTTCATTATTTACAAAATTGAGTTTATTTTCTCTGCTGCTTCCTCCTGCCATGAATCTGTTCTTTTCCTTGCGTCTCCCACTTGCTGATGAAGATCCTTGTAGTTACATCTAGGCTGCCCCTCACCTCCCAAAAGTGAGTATCCATTTGGCTACCAGGTCTTTGACTATTTCACATTATCTGTTTCATCAATTCATTTATTTTTATGCCACTACAGCTGCCTTGGTCCAGTACCTCTAGGGAATTATCAGAATATTTATGCTAAAATAAAAATCTAATTATGCTTGAAATTCCCAGAGAGTTCCCCAAGTTATTTGTGAAATACATGCAAACTCCTTGGCAGAGCATCAAAACTCTTTGTGTATGCCTCTTGCTTTTCTCTCCAGTCTCTTGCCTTCCCACTGCCCTCACTCCACATTCTAATCATTCTGAGGGTCTTGACTTTTCCTTGACATCCATGTCTTTCCTTGGATTTGTCACTCTTCTTTTCACACACTTGTCTGCCTAGAGTATTCATTTTCCTGTAGAATTTGCTCACATACCATCTCCACAATGAAGCTCTGAATAGATGGCCTCTCTAGCATATGTTTCTTGGGTTGGCTATATGCAGGACTTTGTGTTAGGTGCCGGCGAGGAAAAGGCAGACATTATGTGTGTTATCCTATCAAGGTTGAAAACTTAGAGTTTAATGGGAGAGTCTGCTTTGCTCTCTTTACCTCTGTTTTTCTCCCTCTGGCTTTCCTGACATTTGATACCCACCGCATTTCTGCAGCCTTATTTGATAACCTGTCTCTCCTTCTAGATTGTGACTGCTTACGAGCACGGGTATAAGGATATGTAACATATAAGGATATTATTATATCGCCTAGTGACTGGCCCTCATAGACACCAATACAGATTTGTTAAGTGAATTAATGCATCTCATTTTTAGACTAATTCTATTTAGGATGAGATAAAGTTTACTTTTAATTATAAAGAAAGGAGTTTCTTAGCAACCCTGATGATAATCCCAATTAAAGAATGACTAACTGAGTTTAGACCGGTTTATTTTAATAAAATATTTGACAATGCTCATTGTCATATAATGCATAAATTACAGCTGAATTATTTTCAGTAAGGCAAGCTCTGTACCTGTTAATATATCAAAAGCTATTTTGCTAGTCTATTAGAAGCTATTAAAACTGTACTTTTTAAGATTAAATTCTGTAATTGAACATTTTAACTAACCCAGTTAATCTTTCCCTCCCACTGACATTATTTCAAATTAAGTTTAAGTATTTTTTTTAACCTTTGAGAAGTATTCTGAAAGAGTCTATGTTCTATAAATATTCTGAAAGAGGACTGCATTAGGAAGGATTTGGATGCTATTCAATTATGCATGACTTGGCTTTAACTTTTTTCTTCTTAATCTCCCAGCTTTTCTCTTCAACAGGGCAAGGGTAGCTAATGGCCTTTCAGTAAGCCCTCAGTAAATTTCGAGTCCATTACTTATTGTTAAGGTCAACTTCATTAGTACAGTTATCTTATTTTTCAGCCAAAAATATGTAGAGCGAGATGAGTAGGCCTAACGTCAAATGTCCTGACTACATCCTGGAAGAGAAAGAAACTTTTGCAGTAGCTGATGCAATTAAATGATACATACCCTTTAGGCCCTCATGCAATGGAAGGTTCAGAGTATTGCTGCCATTCTGCTCATAATCCCTCTAGCAGTGATTGGTATTAGGTAATGGAGTATATATTTATTGGTACAGTGTGAACCCAAACCAAAAGCCACAAACAAACAAAGGATTTAAATTTACTTCAATAAGTTCTGTAAAAAATTGTCGTTTTGGGGCGCCTGGGTGGCTTAGTCAGTTAAGCGTCCGACTTTCGCTTGGGTCATGATCTCGCGGTTCGTGGGTTCGAGCCCCGCGCCAGGCTCTGTGCTAACTGCCAGCTCAGAGCCTGGAGCCTGTTTCAGTCTGTGACTCCCTCTCTCTCTGACCCTGCCCTGCTCACGCTGTCTCTCTCTCTCTCCTAGAAATAAATAAAACATTTTAAAAAATTAAAAAAAAAATTGTCCTTTCAAGGTAGGTCTAATTTGCCTGGGATATCACATGGAGAACTATAGCAAATTGGCACCGTGGAGCCAGGAAGACAGAGCTGGGGGTGAAAATTTGAACTTTGTGAATATGTAAGGAAAGGTGGTGACAAAGTTACTTTAGGGAATTACAGCAAAATACTGTCAACTCATATTTAACATATTTACATTTTAAACTGATTAGAATAGTCATATGACCTTGAGAGAATTCAGAATTCCTTTTTACTAATTATTAACATATGAAAGAAAACTCACCAAAAACTGGTCCTTTAGTTAAACTGACTGTGCCTTAAAGTTTAAATCACTCACGTGTCAGGATTGACCTGTTTTTTTGTTGGTTTGTTGTTTGGTTTTAAAAAGCACAAGCTATTTTGTAATATTTGGCTTGCACGCTTTCATTCCCTTCTACGTGTCTTTTCACTTTGAGGGGTCAAACTTAGCACAGAATTTTTGATGCTTTGGATAACGGGTGTACATATTTAAAGAAATCATGACAAAAGTGGTAGTAGTATAATCACATTTTAAAGACTCTGCCTGTGTGTCTTCTGGCAGATACCTCCACTCGGCCATGATTATATACCGTGACTTGAAGCCCCACAATGTGCTGCTCTTCACCCTGTACCCCAATGCTGCCATCATTGCAAAGATTGCTGACTATGGGATCGCTCAGTATTGCTGTAGAATGGGGATAAAGACATCAGAGGGCACACCAGGTATGTGAGAAGGTTTGCTTGATAATTCCTTCCTCAGGACGGATAACCAGGGGCTTCAGTTGTAAGTTCAGGAGAATCAAGAAATGCTGTGTCCTATCACATTGTGAACAGATATTTCTTGTGTGAATAACCGTGACAGTACATAGTGATTTTAATCATTGTATTCTGTAGGGGAGAAGCAACCTACTGATATAATTTTTCAGAGAGGGAAATGGATAATGCTTGATGTCAGATTATATTTTTAAAAGTTGGATTTATTAAAACATTTTGATACTCCAGAGGTGGTAAAAAGGAACAGCAAAATTTCAATCTAGGTACAGTTCACATTTACCTAAAAATGAGACAAACCAAATTCAGGTTCCCAAGCCATTTCTTGTAACTCTGAAATCCAGAGAACTTGGAAAACCCAACGTTTTTTTTGCAACTGATTTAGTGACAAAATCTGGCCCAAACTAACTTGATGCTTGATTCTCACACATATTCTCAAGTGTGAATATGCGTATGTTTCATGGCAGAAAAGAACATATTTGAGTACAGGGTGCTGGCCACAGTCTTACTGAGTTTATGGAATTATTTGCATTATTATTAACTTCCTTAAATATGAAAAAGTGTAAATTTCTCAATACTTTTGGTTTCAAGAGTTTCAGATAGGGACTTGAGGCCCAGAGTTTTCAGTTGTACTTTCTTCTTCTTTTCTTCTTTCCTTCATGGTAGGTTGGTACAGGAGTTTAAACCTTTAAATCTTGCACTTGAGCTTTCTTTCCTCAAAATGTGTTAGTTGTTATTACTTCAATACTTAAAAATAATACAGTTTTTCTCTTCGGCCGTCTATAGCAAGATGAGTTATGGTTACTATGTACCTATTGTGGTTGCCATTATTCAGTTATTTCCAGAAATCACAGACATCATTTTCTTGCCTTAGATTTGAATGTTGGTTTTTAGAATCATCCACAACCCTCATGTGTCATGCCTCTTCTAATAATCCTGTTACTTCTACTGTTACCTGACTTTCTACCTGTGAAAATCCACTTCCTCTGCTCTTGTGTTTGCAGAGTCTTGTGTTTAGATGTGTTCTTTCACATCACTGTCTACTTCATGGAATCCTCTGTTCCTTTCTCAACCCCCATCCTCTTTCTTCTAGCCTCAGATTCATCAGAACCTCAGGTTCTGATTAGTAAGAAACAGTCATAGGGCAAGTGCTCTCTACAGACAGCTTATCTTTTGGCTTTCAGTTTGAGTGGGAAAAGAATATGGAGGGGTTGACTTATGTTTGGGGAAAGAGCTCCATCTTCAGAGAAATTTTTACAAAAATTATTTGTAAATAAAGTTCTAGGTGGCTTTACATCATGATGATTATAGCTCAACTAAAACAGATGCCTAAAATGGAAGATAATAGGAGATGTCTGAAAGTAGGCAAAAATCCTAGTTTGTTCTTTAACCATCTCCCTAGCCCCCACTCTACTTATGTGCTTAGGTGAGCAGATGGCCACAGCTTCTGATGCCTGGTTTTATTTTTGCTTCAAATATATATTCTACCTTTTGTTTTTCATACCTATGTGTTGAAAGTACAGTGTGCCCTTTTATAAACCTTTCAAAGTACATATGGCTGCATGTGTCACTGGGTTGTTTAATAATAATAAAATAATCTCTTGAGCACCTGCTGTGTACCAGGCTCACTGCCAAGTACATTAGACACATGATGTCTTATCCTCATGCCAAGGCTAAAAGTTAGCTTCTATTTTCTCATCTGTAAAATGAAGAAACTGAGGTTCAGAGCAAGATTCTTTATTTATTTATTTATTTATTTATTTATTTCTAGGAGAGAGAGAGACAGCGTGAGCAGGGGAGGGTCAGAGAGAGAGGGAGTCACAGACCGAAACAGGCTCCAGGCTCTGAGCTGGCAGTCAGCACAGAGCCTGACACAGGGCTCAAACCCATGAACCGTGAGATCATGACCTAAGCGAAAGTTGGACGCTTAACCGACTAAGCCACCCAGGCGCCCCCAGAGCAAGATTCTATATTTGCAGGAAGTCATCCAGTAAGTGGTCAAGATAGAACTCAATCTAAATGTGAAATGAACCCAGAGCTATTTGACCTTAAATCCTAAATCTCTCTCCTTGATTACATGCAACTCTAACATGTACTTAAAAAGGCTTAAATATTTAATCTTAGTTACTAAAAAATCACAATAAACAAGGCAAAATAATGGGGCCATCATGAACAGCAGACATTGTCAAGTCCTGTTTCGGAAGCAGAATCATGGAGGATGGAATTCCACAGGCCTTATATATTCCCACCTAGAAAAATGTGGGCACAGGATGAGGGGCCTTCTCTTGGGAGATCTGCTCATTACTCTTGTGTATAATGGAAAGTAGACCAGGCCACTCAACTGGAGCCTGCAATGTGTTCCCCCTCCAACCCCTCGCCAGGTAACGGTGTTCATGGAGTATAAATTCTACTGTCGAAGCCTTGTTCACCTTCTTGGACAGTTGTTCTCTGTGGTCCCTGGTGACTGTGATTTGGGACTCAAGCCTGCCACCTCCCTCAGCGGGCTGGGCTCAGTTCAACTCTGTTCAGACTCTTGGTCCTTCCTTTCAAGTGTCTGACTTCCTGGTTTTGATCAAAATTTGCCTAATGTTCAGTATCACACTACTTCTTCATGCCAAGCCAGATACTTGTTACTGATCCTCTTAATCTACTGTATCACTGTGGGGCAACATTACATGGAGAAAAACCCAAAGCCTGATCCCTTCTCTTCTGTTCTGCCCTCTTTCCCCCAGCTGCTTAATACGTTGTAAGCATGTTTTCTTGCTACATTCCAGACCTTCTCTTTATCATTACTTAATTCATTATTGTTAGAGCAGTTCTGATGATCGCAGCCTAAAATTTGGCCTCAGATTTTAAACAACATAACCATCACCACTGCTAACCACCATTGCCAAACTTTTCCTCCCAAACACAATTATGCTTGAGCAGAAAATCATCATTTCAATTGTCTCCTGTCTTTTCTTTTGAATGGTTTTTCTTCTTAATGTTGTCACTTTAACTTGGAAGCTTCTAGATAAACAAAAAACATGCATTTGTTAAAGTTTTATGTGTGGGTGTTTTTTTATACTACCCCTTACTGTGGTGCATTCACTCTGTTGTATGCATGTGAGTGTGGGTTCATTACTGTTGTTTCAAAAAAGATGGGAATTAGGGCGCCTGGGTGGCTCAGTCGGTTAAGCGTCCAACTTCGGCTCAGGTCATGATCTCACGGTTCATGGGTTCGAGCCCCATGTCGGGCTCTGTGCTGACTGCCAGCTCAGAGCCTGGAGGCTGCTTCACATTCTGTATCTCCCTCTCTCTCTGACCCTCCCCTGCTCATGCTGTGTGTGTGTGTGTGTCTCTCTCTCTCTCTCAGAAATAAGTGAAAACATTAAAAAATATATTAAAAAAAAGATGGGAATGGGAGCAGACCTTTTGTGGTATGAACGGTGTGCTGCCTCATGCTTAGACTTTTGTGTAGGTTGATTATCTCATTTAATCCTTTTGAGTGTCTGACATAGGTCCTGGTTTACAAGTAAGGAAACTGAAGCCTAGGGACCATTAGAAATGTCTACAGGGTCATACCAGATGCAAATGCATGCTACCCGTATGCAGAGCCCATGCCAGGTAGCACCAGAGTTGGAATGCAAGTTAGAAACAATTCAGTTATTGGGAAGGATTGACACAGTGTCTGTTTACATTGTAAATATAAAGGTAAAGGTAAATATGGGATACTTTCAACTGTAAATAAGTTGAACTGTAAATAAGTTAGGAGAGCATCAACTTTAACTCAGTTAAATGGATATATTTATATCATAATCTGTCTTAGGTGCCAGTCAATTCTGGGTCCTGTGACAGTTGCACTGTTGACTGAGGTGGATGGCTGAATGATGGCTTCAACCGTGCCAACATCCATAGAAATACAGTAGTCTTTGGGTAAATAAAAACGTCACTCTCTGGATACATACTATTATCTGAGAGAGATTATGAAACATGCTCTATTCATACTTCTCTGAAAGTAAGAAAGGAAAGGAAACCTATGTTTCTGTGCATGACGTGATATACAGTCAGACCTAACATAAATTTCTTAGACTTTTGATCTACAGATCTGTTTCTTATTTACTCATTGCATTTGTTAAAATGCAAGCTTATCCGAAAATTTATTTCTAAAAATAGTGTTTAGACAATGAATCATATTTTACCAATTATTTTGACATTGTAATTGTTATGGTAATTCCCTAGGGAAGTTTGTCTTTCTTCTTTATTCATTTATTCGTGCATTTAGCAATAATTTATTAAATGTTTTCCAAATACCAAACTGGTGCTACTACTTCATGGCTGTGTGGTGTTAACTTTCTGGTGTTACTGATGTTACTTTCTGGTGTTACTTTCATGCATTTGGCGATAATTTATTAAATGTTTTCCAAATACCAAACTGGTGCTACTACTTCACAGCTGTGTGGTTTTACTTTCTGGGGCTCAGTTTTCACTTATGAAAATTGTTATGAGATAAACTAATGCCTACCTTATAGGGTTGTCCCACACAAATAGCATAGAACAGGGCTTGGCATATTGTAGTTGCCCCGACTATGTTAGCAATTGCTCCAGTGGTGAATTTGGGGGAACGTGCATGAATAAATATAAATTTTACCCTCCAGAAGGCATGCATTCTGCCAAGACAAATAGGATTACACAAACAAATAATCATAAAGCATTTTGTCAGTTTCATTAGGCAATCAAGGTATAATGATAAGAACACAAAGGAACAAGTAATTAACTGAGTTGTAAATTGTCAGGACTTCCTTCATAGAGGAGAGAATTCTGGAATTATATCTTAAAGGATAAGCTGGAAGTTTGAGAAAACAAAACAAAAACAATAAAAGAGCAGAGTAGACTTTCCAGGCAAAAGGTACTAAGGCATAATATGACTTGTTTTACTCAGAATACTGCAAGAAATTCTGATGGTCTAAATTATAGATGGAGGATGGGGGATTATTTTGTTAAGTGTTTTTCAATTGTGGTTGTGTATTAGATGACATGTAGAGCTTAAAGAATATATGTCCTGGGGTTGTATCATTTACAGTTCTATTTTAATAGGCATGGACTGGAACTCTCAATCTGGCCACAGGTTAAAAGCTCCTGGAGAATTTTCAAATCTATAGGTCTCAGGACCTTACTCATATGGATTCTGATTTAAGTTCTGTAAAGTTTGGGATGGAGCCCAGATATTGATATTATTTAAATATCTCTAGGTAATGCCAACATGCATTCAAGTTGAAGAGCCATTGGTCTATAATGAGGGTCAAGAACATCTTCAGTGTTTCAAGCATGCAAATATTTCTAATACACAGCACAGTATAACACTCTTTTAGCTCATGAAGGGCCTTTATTAAAAAATTTTTAATGTTTTATATATTTTTGAGAGAGAGATAGATACAATGTGAGCAGGGGAGGGTCAGAGAGAGTGGGAGTCACAGAATCTGAAGACAGGCTCCAGGCTCTGAGCTAGCTGTCAGCACAGAGCCCAATACGGGGCTTGAACTGCGAGATCATGACCTGAGCTGATGTCGGACGCTTAACTGACTGAGCCACCTAGGCGCCCCAATGAAGGGCCTTTTAAATCATGCCCAATAATAGAATCTTTCAGTTTGGGGAAGTCATTGACAAATGTTCTGATTTGTTAGCAAAAGTTTCTCATCTCTGCATCATGCCTGCATGAATCAATGATAAAATGGGATTCAGTTCTAAAATAGAACTGAAATTTTGGTACTGTCTCACAGTGGGGGGAAATATTATCTACAGAAAACCTTTTAACAAGATGATAAGTATTTACTCTAGATTTTGAAAGTATGAGCCTGTGATAGGAACAAAAAGTGAAAGTAAATATGAATGGAGTTTGGACTTCTATACAAGTTTTTAAAAAGCAATGTCAGTTGCTTTCAATTAATCTCTCTCAATGCTGAACATCCTATTCTAGGCACCACAGTGGAATCTGGAGATGCAGAGATTGATATGGCTTTGTGAACTATTTGGCTGTCTGGATTCTCTTAAATATTGGCTATGAAATCAGACTGTCTGGGTTAGAATTCTTGCTCTACCACTTGCTTCCTGAGACCAGAGAAATTACCTAACTTTTTTCCTTGGTTCAACAATGGTAACTCATAACAATCTCTATTTTAGGGGATTGTTGTGAAAATTAAATTTGTATAAAGAAATTCATGTAAAGTGTTTGGCACAATGCCTGGCACATTCTACCTGCCTTCACTTTCCCCAACTTTCTTCTCTTTCTTCTTACCTTAGAGAGTGCCAGGCTCAGTTTTTGGTTCCCTTCCCTGTGCTGTAGGCTGGAAACCCTCTGCGAGACCATCAGAAGACTCGCCTTGTTTGTTCATGTCGCTCAGGGATCACTGTCCTGTGCTCCTGATATGTCATTGTTCTATGCATGATGGTAACTCTAGTCACTCTTATTCCATCTTAACTAGAGGTAAAAGACTTACTTGAACAGCCTAACTTAACAAATGTACATTTAAGATGTCAGTTAGTACTTGGCATTTTTAGTCTTTGAGGGCCATCGGTGCTAAACAGCATATCCTTGCAGTGTAGTGACATGGTCCACGAGCACCATAGGTCACTCGTAATATTAGATCATAGATCATGTGGCGATATGGTCTCTTTGTGAAGATGCAGGAGATGTCCCTATTTCTAGCCTTTCACAATGACAGGTGATAGTAAAAGTGTTCATTTTCTTCCCAAATTAAATTCAGAGGTGAATAAATCCAATAGCTTGGAAGCATATTCTTCCTGTTACTACTAGGGTGACAAGTATAATAGTTCCAGGGGAGTCCTCACTGATAACGCACACATAAAATGGCTTTGAGGATCTTCTCACGGTTTAGACTAATAATCAAACATCATGTTGGCAAATTAGGTCTTAACACCCTCAGGCCCCCTCCCCCCAATCATTATTGTTTTTTTTTTATGTTTTATTTATTTCTAGGAGAGAGAGAGAGACAGCATGAGCAGGGGAGGGTCAGAGAGAGAGGGAGTGACAGACTGAAACAGGCTCCAGGCTCCGAGCTGGCAGTCAGCACAGAGCCCGACGCGGGGCTCAAACCCACGAACCGCGAGATCATGACCCAAGCGAAAGTTGGACGCTTAACCGACTAAGCCACCCAGGCGCCCCTGGTTTTGACATGAAGGACTCCATGATGAGGCACCTTAGGCCAAGTCATTTTTTTTTTAAGTGTATTTGTTTATTCTGATGGAGAGCACGGGAGGGGCAAAGAGAGAGAGAGAGAGGAAAAGAGAGAGAAAATCCCAAGCAGACTCCACACTGTCAGTGCAGAGCCTGATGCGGGGCTCAAACTCATAAACTGCAAGATCATGACCTGGGCCAAAACCAAAACTGTGACACTTAACTGACTGAGCTGTCTATGCTCCCCAAGCCAAGTCACTTTAAAGTAATATTTGATTTACAAAACATAAGGGCATGAGGTGAAAGCAGCAAATGCTATTAAGCAGGTCGAAATATGTGTTGTTAATAAATTAGCAGCAATAATTCTTACCACTCTGGTAACTTAGAGATATATCTGTGTCTAGATTCAGTTATGCTTCAGTTATTTATAGCTATATTGTAAATTCTGCTTTAGTTTTCTTTTTCTAACTAATATTTCAATGTTAATGAAATATTTGATGTCAGACATCAGTTTTCACAGTTGCGTCATATTTCATTGCTAGTATGCACAGGAATTTACTTACTTAACCATCTGACATATATTTAAATTTTTTTCTGACTTTTTGATATATTGACAGTGTTTTAATTGACATAATTTTAAATTTAAATTGTCCATTTATAAGAAATATTTTTTAATGTATTTATTTTGGGAAGGAAATTACATGGAAGCTGGGAAGGGGCAGAGGGAGAGGGAGAGAGAATCTCAAGCAGTCTCTGCCCAACGTAGGGCTCAATCCTACAAACCAAGAGATCATGACCAGAGCCAAAATCAAGAGTCAGCCATTTTACCAACTGAGCCACCCAGGTGCCCCTGTCCATTTATGAAACTTTTTTTTTAAACATTAAATTCCGAGGCATGGTATTGCTGGGTGTGCATGTTTTCAATTTTGAAACATTAATTGCCTCCTAGAAAAGTTAGTTAATTAAAATTCCCTTCATACTCAAATTAGAGTTCTCATTTCCCATGCCGGGCTTATTATTTCTTTTAATCTTCATAGAATTAATGATCAAAACTGAAAACTTCATGTTTTATTTTTCAAATCTTTATTTATTTGCTTATTTTTATTTGAGGCTAAACAATCCTTAATATATATATATATATATTTCCTTTCATGTCCTGTATGTTTTTGTGTCTTTATTCATTTGACCATTATTCTTATCATTGGGCAAGCTGCCGTTAGTCATGTTGACTCTTTGCCTCTCCTATACTGCAGGTATTTTCAAGTGTGGGGTTTTTCCTTCAACCTTCTTTATGGCATATTACCAATGTAGAGTTTGAATCTTTGAGGTACACAACTTGTATTTCTTTGACCTTTTAGAGTCCGATTTTCCTGACATGTTTCATTGGTCAGGGTCAGGGTCCCAAGAACAGGGATGATGGGGGTGGTCTGCCCCACTGCACGCAGCTGCTTATTAAATTTAAATTCCTTTGGGGCGCCTGGGTGGCTTAGTCGGTTAAGCGTCCGACTTTCGCTTGGGTCATGATCTCGCGGTTCGTGGGTTCGAGCCCGCGTCGGGCTCTGTGCTGACTGCCAGCTCAGAGCCTGGAGCCTGTTTCAGAGTCTGTGACTCCCTCTCTCTCTCCTCTCTGACCCTCCCCTGCTCACACACTCTCTCTCTCTCTCCTAGAAATAAAAAAAAAAAAAGAAAAAAAATTAAAAAAAATAAATTTAAATTCCTTAAAAACAGTGTGCCTCCCCCAGCTCTCAGCCTTTGGCTTGCCCCACCCCTGCTTTGGCACAGAAAATGATATGGAAGACCTTTTGTCCCATCCCAGTATTATCAACTTAATTATTAATACTTCTTCAGCAGTTTCATAGAGTTATATTTATATTCAAACTTCTGTTTATCAAAAGTTTATCAGGTATAAAGAATGATGCAGCTAATTCCTCTTTGTAACACAACTCACTCTACTATAATTTATTAAAAGTCTGTCTTTTCCCTGCTGCTTTGAATGCCACCTTGATCATAGCTTTCCTCCATTTTTGGATCCAAGCTCTCTATCTGGTTTCAGTGTTGCCTAGATGTTGGTAGAGTACCAAAGATTTTAATTGTGTTATTTTGTAGGACAAACTGATTTAAACAGTTGTTGACTGAACATTTTTGAAATTCATCATTTTCAAGTGGATATTATGCTTTTTCAGAGAAACAAGTTACAGCAATATTTTATGCACTTTCGTGTTTAAAGATATGGGTTGTGGATAAGTGTCTCATGTTATTCTACATGCTTTGCTGATTAAATGTCATTTTATTGTGATCTGTGATAACATATTTAATGCAGACCACACTATTTGATGGGTTATAGTCAGATCATCATTCAGTGTTTACTATTTGAGGGAGGTTTTTTCAAACACCATCTACTCCTCCATGGTTAAAGTTAGAAGAAATTGGTAGTGCAATCAAGAAATTATAAAATTATTAGAAATTTATCAGGTGAATTTCAAGCAGCATTTAGAAGTGCCTTATATTGTAATTGAGGTACCTCCTGAATATATAAATAAGGATTATGCTCTCCCACTGAGAATTGTGTCAATGAAGATATTTATTTTGAAAGGGGAAAGATAGAAAGGTTAAAATCATTTCCGTGTTGAAGTCAATATTTCTTTCCATATCCTTGCAATTATCTTTCTTAGTCCCCTGACTCACTGAGAAAGAAAAAAAATTCTGACCCTCTTTGCAGCTCTAACATCTGTGGATTGATGCCTAGAGGGCTAAAAACTGTTGTAAAAGAACATATGCCTTGGATGAGAAGTTAGACTAAATGACCCTTGAGTTTTTCTGTTCTTAGATCCATTGATTCCAAATCCTAATGCTTCTAACAGCACATTTACCAAGGGACAAAATATAGTGAATGTTTTAATAGTCTTTGAATAGCATCTTGCTATAGTAGATACCCCAAAAATGTGTTGAACGAATAATAAATAACTGGATGAGATTTATTTTAGCCTCTAAAATCCCTTTAACATTCTAGGAAGGTAAGCATAAATATTCTTAATGAGCTAGCTAATGTGTGAGCAGCTCATTATTTTTAAGTACTCTTGACTTTACCATTCATTATCTTTGTGGCCTTAGGAAAACACATAACATTTTTGAAATGGTTATGTTATTCGTAAAATGTAAAGTCCTCATTTGCCCACCACAGGTGAGTTTTGTGCATACCAAACGAAATACTTAGGAAATTCTCTGTAAGATGCTAAAACAATATGAATTAGGATATTCATATTTTACATTGTGCTTACATGATGTCACTTTTTAAGAGCTGTCTTAATTATTACACAGTTCTTTAGCTTAGGGTATGAGTATGAAATTATGGCTATGTAGGAAAATGTCCTTATTCTAAGAAAATTCCTATTGTATCCATCAGTTGGTCAACTGATAGATCTATCTATCTATCTATCTATCTATCTATAAACAGGGATAAACAGGGCTGAGTTTACTGGCTGTGTATTTCCTTACAGTGAGGACATGGCCAGGTTTAGAGCTCATCTCCTTGACTCTTCATCAGCATACATGCCTAAGAATATTCCATCTTGGGCATATGAGCCCTCGTGTTGGGCATAGTTATTAATACATCTGCTTCCTTTCAGGGTTTCGTGCACCTGAAGTTGCAAGAGGAAATGTTATTTATAACCAGCAGGCTGATGTTTATTCATTTGGCTTACTACTCTATGACATCCTGACAACCGGAGGTAGAATAGCAGAGGGTTTGAAGTTTCCAAATGAGTTTGATGAACTGGCAATACAAGGAAAATTACCTGGTAAGTGCTATTTTATCTACAATAAAGATTTTATTTTTAATATCAGCAGCTTTCTTTCCAAGTTGTTTAAATGTGGTTGTAGACTTAATTCATTTCACAACTGATGGTTTTTTTGTTTAGTGCATGAATATTCTTAAATCCTGTAACACAATAAAAATCACATGAGAACGATAGCAGTTTTAGACTTTTTTTAAATATCCCAAATTCACATTAATGTATTAAATTTAGAAGAATATTCAGAAAAGGAAATTGCTGTTAGACCTCCATGCTTAGTGATTTCTGTTCTTATAAAGAGGTACTGTGTGCTCATTAGCCTGGAGTGCTTTCATTTTCCTTGAGGGAGATAATTTATATATAGGAATAGAAGGTTGAATTATTTAAAATAATAATCTTCAGTAGTAAATATTAATAAGAATTAGTAAATGATTGTTTAATGAGATCAGATCTCATTTTGAATGGTTGTCTCATGTTTTTAAGAAATTCTAAGATGTTGTCATTCATTCCTTAACTATTACTTTGGTTCCCCTTACAAAATACTCCTTCAGATATATGTAGCTGTTGCTCATATTTTCTGCTTTTTCTTTTACTTAAGGAATATTTTTGAGTGTATGCTATATGCCAGGTATGGGAATATAGCTTTAACTACCTTCTTTTGGGTGACTTGAAAGATTCTCACCAAAAGAGTTGAACAGATCAATGAAACCAAGAGTTGTTTTTTTGAAAAAATAAACAAAATTGACAACCTCTAGCCAGGCTTCTCAAAAAGAAAAGAAAGAGCACCCAAATAGACAAAATCATGAATGAAAATGGAGTTATTTCAACCAACCCCTCAGAAATACAAGCAATTATCAGGGAATACTATGAAAAATTATATGCCAACAAACTAGACAACTTAGAAGAAATGGACAAATTCCTAAACACAAACACACTACCAGAATTCACATGGAAAGAGAGAATATCTGAACAGACCCATAACTAGTGAAGAAATTGAATCAGTTATCAAAAATTCCCCAACAAATAAGAGCTCTGGGCCAGAAGGCTTCCCTGGGGAATTCTACCAGACACTTAAATTGGAGTTAATACCCATTCTTCTCAAGCTATTCCAAAAAATAGAAACAGAAGGAAAACACCAGCATCACTTTGATTCCCAAGCTCGACAGAGACCCAGCAAAAAAACAGAACTACAGGCCAATATCCTTGATGAAAAAATCCACAACAATATACTTGCAAATCAAATGCAACAGCACATAAAAAGAATTATACACCATGATCAAGTGGGATTCATTTCTGGGTTACAGGGCTGGTTCGGTATTCGCATTCAATCAATCAATGTGATACGTCACATTAACAAAAGAAGAGACTAAAACCACGTGATCCTGTCAATAGATGCAGAAAAAACATTTGACAAAATACAGCATCCCTTCTTAATAAAGACCCTCGAGGGGCGCCCAGGTGGCGTAGTTGGTTAAGCGTCCGACTTTCGCTCAGGTCATGACCTCGCCGTTCGTGGGTTCGAGCCCCGCATCGGGCTCTGTGCTGACTGCCAGCTCAGAGCCTGGAGCCTGTTTCAGAGTCTGTCACTCCCTCTCTCTCTGACCCTCCCCTGCTCATGCTGTCTCTCTCTCTCCTAGAAATAAATAAAATATTAAAAAAAATAAAAAATAAAAAAAAATAAAGACCCTCGAGAAAGTCGGGATAGAAGGAACCTACTTAAACATCATAAAAGCCATTTATGAGAATCCCTCAGCTAACATCATCCTCAATGGGGAAAAACAGAGCTTTCCCCCTGAGATCAGGAACATGACAGGATGTCCACTCTCACCACTGTTGTTTACTAAAGTGCCGGAAGTCCTAGCATCAGTAATGAGACAACAAATGGAAATAAAAGGCATCATAATTGACAAAGAAGAAGTCAGACTTTCACTTTTCACAGACGACATGATACTCTACATAGAAAACCCAACAGACTCCACCAGAAGCCTACTAGAACTGATCCATGAGTTCAGCAAAATTGCAGGGTACAAAATCAACATACAGAAATCAGTTGCACTTTTATACACCAACCATGAAGCAACAGAAAGAAATCACGAAGATGATCCCATTCACAATTGCACAAAAAACCATAAGATACCTAGGAAAAAACCTAACCAAAGATATAGAAGATCTGTATGATAAAAACTATAGAAAACTTATGAAGGAAATTGAAGAAGACACAAAGAAATGGAAAAACATTCTATGCTCATGGATTGGAAGAATAAATATTGTTAAAATGTCATTACTACCCAAAGTAATCAACACTTTCAATGCAATCCCAATCAAAATTGCACTGGCATTCTTCTCAAAGCTAGAAAAAACTATCCTAAAATTTGTATAGAACCACAAAAGACCCCGAATAGCCAAAGTAATGCTGAAGAAGAAAACCAACATGGAAGGCATTACTATCCCAGACTTTAGCCTCTACTACAAAGCTGTCATCATCAAGACAGTATGGTATTAGCACACAAACAGACACATAGGCCAATGGAATAGAATAGTGAACTCAGAATTGGACCCACAAATGTATGGCCAACTAATCTTTGACAAAGCGGGAAAGAGTATCCAATGGAAAAAAGACAGCCTCTTTAACAGATGGTACTGGGATATCTGGACAGCAACAGGCAGAAGAATGAAACTAGACCTTTTTCTTATACTATACACAAAACTAAACAAAATGGATGAAGGACCTGAATGTGAGACAGGAAACCATCAAAACCCTAGAGGGCAAAGCAGGAAACAACCTCCTTGTCCTCAGCCACAGCAGTCTCTTACTTGACACATCTCCAAAGGCAAGGGAATGAAGAACGAAAATGAACTATTGGGACCTCATCAAGATAAAAATCTTCTGTACAGCAAGGGAAACAATCAATAAAACAGGCAACGAATGGGATGGGAAAAGATAGTTGTAAATAACGTATCAGATAAAGGGCTAATATCCAAAATCTATAAGGAACTCACCAAACTCCACACCCGAAAAACAAATAATCCAGTGAAGACATGGGCAGAAGACATGACCAGACACTTCTCCAAAGAGGACATCCAGATGGCCAACAGACACATGAAACGATGCTAAGTGTCACTCATCTTCAGGGAAATGCAGATCAAAACCACACTGAGATACGACTTCACGCTGGTCAGAGTGGCTCAAATGAACAAATCAGGAGACTCTAGGTGATGGTGAGGATGTGGAGAAACAGGCACCCTCCTACCCTGTTAATGGGAATGTAAACTGGTGCAGCCCCTCTGTAAAACTGTGGAGACTCCTCAAAACATTAACAATAGATCTCCCCCATGACCCAGCAGTAGCACCGCTAGGAATTTATCCAAGGGATACAGGAGTGCTGATGCATAGGGGCACATGTACCCCAATGTTCATAGCAGCATTCTCAACAATAGCCAAATCATGGAAAGAGCCTACGTGTCCATCAACTGACGAATGGATCAAGAAGATGCGGTGTATCTATACAATGGAATACTACATGGCAATGAGAAAGAATGAAATCTGGCCATTTGTAACAATGTGGATGGAACTTGAGGGTGTTATGCTGAGTGAAATAAGTCAGGCAGAGAAGGACAGATACCATATGTTTGCACATATAGGTGGATTAGGAGAAATTTAATGGAAGACCATGGAGGAGGAGAAAGGGAAAAATAGTTGGGGAGATGGAGAAAGACAAACCATGAGAGACTCTTGAATGCTGAGAACTTAGGGCTGATGGGAGTTGGGGAGAGGGGAAGGGGTGATGGGCATGGAGGAGGGCACTTGTGAGATGAGCAATGGGTGTTATATGGAAACCAACTTGACAATAAACTAAGGAAAAAATAAAGAAAAAAATAAAGATTCCCACAAAAATAAAACTTATTATTATTTGGATAAACTTTAACATTATTAGATCATCCCCCTTATTTTACCAGTTACCTTTCCAGTGACATTTCCCAGGCCTCTGGTTTATACCAACCAGAAGCATGGCACACCTCAAAAAAAAAAAGAAATGTGCACAAACTGACTGTAGGGCTATGAAGATTAAATGCTTGCTAGATTTAAGTATTAAAATTAAAAGTAATTCCACAGAAGTCTAATTATATGCACAGTAGTTTTTTCAAAGTGTATGTGAAATGCAGGTATGGAATCATTTTATTCAATTGGTATTTGTATCTTTTTATATAATAAAAATCAAGAAATCTTTTTGATGTCTCTAGTAGATATAAAGCTAAAAAAAATTGTCTTTACGTTAGTGATATAGGTAGATCCATAATAAAAATAGGATTAAGGAGATCAGAGTTTTCCTTTGCATGATCTGAAACTCTCATGCATAATGAAAGGAAATTAAACAGTTGTTCTGATTTGTGTAATGTTCTAGCATGATATGTTTTTGAATGTTTTAGATCCAGTTAAAGAATATGGTTGTGCCCCATGGCCTATGGTTGAGAAGTTAATTAAAAAGTGTTTGAAAGAAAATCCTCAAGAAAGGCCCACTTCTGCCCAGGTATGCTTACAGTAAAAATTTATCAATATTTTATACAGAACATCAAATATATGTATATATACATATATGAATATGCATATGTAATATGCATGTATATATATTATATTCACACATATATCCAAATATATAAGCATATACATATACAGTCTTCACATATATAAGTAAACATAGGCCTACAGTTTAAAGCAGTCATAATGCAACACTCCTATATTCCCCAGCACTCGTGGCACAAAATAGAGTATTGGTAACACCCTGGAATCCCCCATATGCTTCTTCCTGATTGTATCATTCTCCTTTCCCTAGAGATGTAGCCGCTTTATAACTTTGGAGATAATGTCCACTTCCCTTTTCTTTATGTTTGCTACTCAGTTTAGTTTTCCTCTATTCATCTTCTACTAAAAATGGAATTGTAATCATGTCATGTTCCAAGATATTTTCAGTTGCTTTCCAACCTTATTTTATAAGATTTATGGGGTTGTTAAACATAACCATTGATTATTTTCACTGCTGTTCCATTCCACTCTTTGAATGACCTACAGTAAATGTACCCATGATTGTGTCCATGGGTATTGACATCATTTCCAGGTTTTTTGTTATTATGAACAGTACTGCTATGACCATGGTTGTACTTCTCTCATGCAGAATGTATGAGAATTGCTCTGGTATACACCTAGGAGCTGAACTGTAGAATCATAGGATATATGAATATCCATGTTATTTTCTGAACAAATTGTACCAGCTTGACACTTCCATCACCTGTATGTTAGGGTAGCCATTTCTCTATATATTCTCCATAAATTTTAGTACTGTCTGGGTTCTTATTTTTTTCAAATATATTGTCTTGTATATTGATTTACATTTTTCTAAATACTAGTAAGGATGATCATCTCTTTATATGTTCATTGGTTATATACATATTTACTCCTCTGGGAAATAACTGTTCGTTATTTTGATGATTTTTCTGTGGGATTTTTTGCAAAGAAATGAAGTAAGTAAAAGAAAAAAAATACTAATCCCTTGTTGGTTATATATATTGCAAATCTCTTTTCCAATTGTGGTTTGTCTTTTTTTTTTTCCTGTGGAGTGCCTTTTGATGAATAGAATATCTTAATTTTATTACAGATAAACTTAACAGCCCTTTTAATGGTTATTACTTTTGGGGTCCTGTTTTAAGACATCCTCATCTCTCCCAGAGTCACAAAAATATTTATCTATGTCTTCTTCAAAATGGTTAAATGTTTTGCTTTTGGGAGCACCTGGGTGGCTCAGTAAGTTAAGCATCCAGCTCTTGACTTTGGCTCAGGTTATGATCCCAGTGTCGTGGGACTGAACCCTGTGTCAGGCTCTGTGCTGAGTGTGGAGCCTGCTTAGGATATACCCTCTTTCCCCTGCTCCTCTCCCCTGCCCACTTGCTCTCTCTCTAAAAAGAAAAAACAAATGTTTTGCTTTGACATTTAAGTCTTAACCCATTAGGAATTGGAATTTTATCTGGATCCAGTTTCTTTTTTTCCATAGGGATAACTAAATTTTCCAGCTTTATTTATTAAATAGTTTCTTCCTTTTTTCTATTGATCTTTTCCCCCCAGTTTTGGTCTTTAATATGTCAGATACATACATACACATCCACACACATGCTCTCTTGCAATGGTCAACTTATCTGTTCTTCCTCTAATACTGTCCTATGTTAATTCTTGTCATTTTATAAGGCTCCTTTCTTTACTTATTTTTCTCCTCTAGGAATGCTTTAGCTTTCTTGGATTTAGTTTTTCCATATAAATTTTAAAATCACTTTGTCAACTTCTGTGAAAAACCCTATCGTGACTTGGATTGGACTTGCATTGAATTCTCAGATAATTTGGGGAGGATTTTGTCTTTATTATATTAAGCTTTTCTATTCTTGAATGTGGGTTATGTTTTCTTAAGTGTCTTTCAGTAAAGTTCTACAGTTTTGCATATAGGTCTTCCACATTTTTTTCTTGACTTTCTTGCTGCAAATTACTGTTAACTCATTTCCTGGCTTGAGAATTTTTTTAAAATACCTAGACAGTGGGAATCTGGTCTACAGATGTTCGTGAGAACAAGCTTTTGAATAACAGTCTCTCAGGGTTCTTTTCCTTCCTCCCCCTTTGTCTGTAAAGTACAAGGTAATTTTCCTCATACCAGTGAAAGTGGCTGGCTTTATTTCTGGTTCTCAATTACTCTGAAAGTGCAGCCCTTTGGGGTTCCAGATTTATTGAAACGAGCCTTTATTGGACTCCACTTCAGGCAGGCCCTAGATTTGAACTTCTTTTTCGCTGATAGATAAGATATCAGAAACCACACATCAGTTTTGCCTTCAGTGGACAAATGCCTTTAAGGAAATATCTAGCTTTAAGGTTCAGTTGACCTTTCTGTCTTTCATTAGATTCCGTCTTTCACTAATATTTTGTCTTCATAAGTCTTATTATATTGTCATATCTGTAATATTTTTAAGAGATTAAAAAAATAATTTCCTTAGCATTTTAAGTTACTTTTAGATGGGTGGTTTGTCCCAAATAACCTTTCTCACCATATTATCAGAAATAAATTTCTTACTATGTTTTAAATTTAAACAGTAAAATTTTAATACATCAAAATGAGAGCTCTCTTTATGTTGTGGACTCTTGATTTTGTATCATAATTTATTGAAAAAATTTTGTTCATCTTTAAAATGTCTACTCGGAAATAGTGGAGTACATATACTGACTTGATCAACAATTCTATAATTATCTTGGCTACTTTCCCTACCTTCCCATGCCCTAATTTTATTGAGATATAATTGATGTAAGCACTGTATTATTTTTAGGTGTGCAACATGATGATTTGATACATACGTGTGTTCTGAAATCATTACCACAGTAAGTTTAGTTAATATTCATTACCTCACAAGTTACAAGTTTTTTTCTTGAGATAGTAACTCTTAAGATCTACTCTCTTAGCAACTTTTAAATATGCTCTATGATATTGTTAATTTTAGTCACCATGCTATACATCACATACCTGTCTTATAACAGGAAGTTTGTACCTTTTGACCCTCTTCACCTATTTTCCCCCTCCTGTACCCTGCCTCTTACAACTACCAGTCTATTTTATGTATCTGGAAGCTTTGTTTTGCTTTCTTATTTTGTTCTCTTTTAGTTCCACATATGAGTGATACTGTACTGTATTTGTCTTTTCTGCCTGACGTATTTCACTTAACATTATACTCTCAGGGTCCATCCATGCTGTTTGCAAATGACAGAATTTCCTTCCTATATATGGCTGAATAATATTCCATTGTGTGCATATATACACGCACATACATATATACATTTACATATATATCACATTTTCTTTATTCATTCATCCATTGACGGACACTTAGGTTGTTTCCACGTCTTGGCTATTGTGAATCATGCTGCAGTGAACATGGGAGTGCAGGTATCTTTTAAACATAAATGATTTCATTGGCTTTAGATATATACTCCGGAAGTTGTATGGTTTTTCTATTTTTAATTTTTTGAGGAAATTGCATACTGTTTTATGTAGCATTTGGAGCAATTTACATTCCCACCAGCAGTGTACAGGGGATCCTTTTTCTCCACATTTGTGCTAGCCCTTCTTTTTTCTTGCCTTTTTGATAGTAGCCATTCTGACACGTGTGAAGTGTTATCTCCTGCTGATTTTGATTTGCATTTCCTGATGATTAGTAACATTGAGCACTTTTTCATGTATGGACTGGCCATTTGTATGTCTACTTGTCTTTAAATTTTGGTTACCACTGGTATTAACCACATAGACTTCTTGTATTTTTTATTTTTTTTCACAGTGAAATTTTCATAGCTTAATTGTTCTTTTATTCTTTCCTCCTTTTTTTTTTTTTTTAAAAACAAAGCTTACTTATTTTTTTTTGAGAGAGAGGCAAGTGGCTGACAGGCAGAGAGAGGAAGACAAAGAATCCCAAGCAGGCTCCACACTATTAGCACAGAGCCTGAGATGGACCTTGAACTCCAAACCTTGAGATCATGACCTGAGCCAAAACCAAGAGTCAGACACTTAACCAAGTGAGCCATCCAGACTCCCATACTCTTTTCTCCTTTTATTTTCAATAATACTTCACCTTGAATTTTTTGACTTTGACCTACCTACTTAATCTTTAAGGAAAAGGATGAAAACAAAATCTGGAAGTGATTTGTGAGTTTCATTACTGAAGATCAAAATTTCTCTTCCCTGCAGCTGGCAGAAAGTCTGTTCTGTTGATGGCCCATGTTTATCTGTAACACGATGTGGCTCTGCAGTATAAAATTGAGTGACAAATAGCTCCGGACTCTGCTTCATTTCTGTTCAGTTGGTACTTCTGAGACTTTCTTTCTTTTCAAGTTACAAAACATACATACAAAAGAGTATATTTTATGCTTAGTCTAAAATTAATTTCTTGTTTAGTGTAACTTTACCTGTAGTTTGGATTCTTCATCTCGCTGCTTGGATTAGATGGCAGGTTAACAGAGCTATAACATGCAGTTTTACATTGTGCACAATAATACGGTCATTCAAGAGGACATGCATTAACTTAATGCGTAATGTTTTGTTGTTTTTCAACTTTCTCAGGTCTTTGACATTTTGAATTCAGCTGAATTAATCTGTCTGATGAAACATATATCAATACCTAAAAACTTAATTGTTGAATGCATGGTTGCTACAAATCATAACAGCAAGAATGCAGGCATCTGGCTGGGCTGTGGGCACACTGATAAAGGACAGCTCTCATTTCTTGACTTAAATATGGAAAAACACACTTCTGAGGTAAATCAAAATAAATTACAGATACTTTAGAAAATTTATTTTGCAGGTATCAGTTAAAACGTTACTTAGGAAGAAATTAAATGAAAGCAATATAGGAGTATTATTACGTTAGATTTCTGGTAGAACAAGAGTATTGCCATAATATTAAATAGTCTATGTTCTGTTTTAAAATAATAGCATATGTTTCTGTCAGGTCAGGAGCCCTAGAAACAGGGTTTAAGACAGAAGAGTCGTGTACAGGTTTTATAAGAAGGGAGTAACTTTTAAGGAAGTGAAGGAAGCCAAAAGAATAGCAGAAGAAATTCCACAAAAATGTAGTTTCTGAAGAAGTCTGCTGTCAGTCTTTAGCCTTGAAAGAGTGGGGTGTAGATAGCAGCACAGATGGGTCTCTCAAGGCCATCAGTTTTTCATTCCCACATGGCAGTCAGGCATTGGCTGCGGTCTGCCCAAGGGTGGGCATGGCCCTGCCTCCCTGCCATTTCTGGCCAAGCCAGCTCCCACCAGTGGAGGAGTTATGTGGTGGAGGGTGCAACTCTGAGCTCTTAGTAACCAACACTCATGACAGCTGGGGGTGGGTGCTCATGACTGAAAGAGGAAATCTGGGTACTGCTTGACAAGATGGATCAATAAATTATACTAGCAAAGATAAGATAAATTTCTAGACTTAAAAAATAACCTAATATTTTGTCTGTTCCTGTGTGAAATACATGTTATGCCTAATCATTATTCTCAAGTTTAAACAATCATCTCATATTATTTTGATGGAGTGGGAATCATGGATACTGAAAAATACTGTTCTATTTTAGTTTTAGCTTTAGATGCATTTTAGATAGGCAGAATTGTTTGCCAGTTAACTCATTTATTGTTGAAAGTTAAAAAACATCATCGTTTTTAAAATTAAAAGCAAGAGAGTAAAAAGAGTTAAGTGTATGGATAATGATATTTTTATTCTATTCTAATTCTAGTCACTTAGGCCAGAGTCAAGTTCTTTAGAGTGGTTTTTTTTTTTTTCCTTTTTTAAACAGGAAGTTACTGATAGTAGAATACTGTGCCTAGCTTTGGTGCATCTTCCTGTTGAAAAGGAAAGCTGGATTGTGTGTGGGGCACAGTCTGGCATGCTCCTGGTCATCAGTACTGAAGATGGGAAAAAGAGACATACCCTTAAAAAGATGACTGATTCTGTTACTTGCTTGTACTGCAATTCCAGTCCCAAGCAAAGGTACAGTAGTGAATTTAACCTTTGGGAGAAAGTTCCATACCTTTGAGATGACTGTGTGGAAAACTGTTATTGCTTCAGCAAAGACTGCTCATTTTTAACATACTTCTATCAATTTGTGCATATTAAAGGGCATTGTGGGAGGCCACAAAGATATTCTTATAGATCAAGCTGAAGCAGTGTAAAATAGGTCAGTCCTTTCTTCAGGCCGACCAGCACTACTGCTGGAATTACCTCGGCTCTGGTCGATTTCTTTACTATCCCTCACATCAGGTTACTTTTCTTTGTAAGGCCTCTTCAGAGATGACTTTCCATTTATTCTTTTTTATGAATATCAGCAGCCTATTACATATTGGTTTAAAACATATCACTTAACTATCAAACTGGGAAAATATCTAATAAATGAATTCACAAGTTATTAATAGGTGAAAATGACTCAAGAATTCTTAGTTGCAGGGATCTCATTTCACAGGAATTTATCTAACAGGCAGAATTTCAGGTGTGAGTAACAGGCTGGTTATTATACTACTTGGGGCAGAATGATTTCCAGGACCATTAAGATTATACCCCATATATTTCTCCTGTTTAAGTCAATACTGGAAAATAAATAAGTAAATTAGAAAACTGTGAAACTCAAGTTTTTGGCAGCTGAAATATAAACTCCACTGGCAGTTTTGGAGTTGAAATTATTTGGATATTATCAGAGAAAAATTTCATCAGATGGCATTAAATAGGCAAGGAAGACTTTATTTAAGATTATTGCAATAGGTAACAGAGATTGAACTCAACTCTACTGATACAAAAGGTGGGAGAGTTTTTAATATTGATGAGGCCAGTGGAAATGTACTGAAGGACATTGTGGGAGGGTCCATGTGACTAAGTCCTCTGTCTTTGCTAATTGGTGCTTATTGAAGTTAAGACTCCTGCCCTCCCACAGAGACTGGGAGATGGGACCCTGCCTTTCCTTTTTTATTTTAAACTTTTTTTTTTTAATGTTTTATTTGTTTATTTCTAGGAGAGAGAGAGACAGCATGAACAGGGGAGGGTCAGAGAGACAGGGAGTCACAGACTCTGAAACAGGCTCCAGGCTCTGAGCTGGCAGTCAGCACAGAGCCCGACGCGGGGCTCGAACCCACGAACCGTGAGATCATGTCCTGAGCGAAAGTCGGACGCTTAACCGACTAAGCCACCCGGGCGCCCCAATTAATTTTTTTCTTAATGTTTATTTATTTTTGAGAGAGACAGAGAGCATGAGTGTTCACAGTGAGGGGCAGAGAGAGAGGGAGACACAGAATCCACAGAATCCTCTGAGCTGTCAGCACAAAGCCCAATGGGGCTCCAACCTACAAACTTTGAGATCATGACTTGAGCCCAAGTCATACGCTTAACTGACTGAGCCACCCAGGTGCCCTGGGGCCCCCTACATTCTTGATGATTACATTTCAAAAGGAAGGCTCCCAGTTCCTTGAAAGACCTATCTGGGTTGTAAAACTGACAGGTCTGGGAGAAAAGTTACATCTCAAATGGACAGAGAGATACACCTGGGTGGCTCAGTCGGTTAAGCATCCGACTTCGGCTCAGGTCATGATCTCACGGTTTGTGGGTTCAAGCCCCGCGTCAGGCTCCGTTCTGAAAGCCAGCCCAGAGCCTGGAGCCTGTTTCAGATTCTGTGTCTCCCTCTCTCTCTGACCCTCCCCTGCTCACACTGTGTGTGTGTCTCTCTCTCTCAGAAATAAATAAAAATATTTTTAAAAAATCACATGGACAGAGAATTTATAATCGCAAGGTTTCTAAAGTAAATGCTGTAATAAATAAAATAAATAAATAAATAAATAAATAAATAAATAAATAAGTAAGTAAGTAAGTAAGTAAATAAAAAAGTGAGGTCCCG
Source organism: Proteles cristata cristata (assembly GCA_017311185.1). Taxonomy (NCBI): domain Eukaryota; kingdom Metazoa; phylum Chordata; class Mammalia; order Carnivora; family Hyaenidae; genus Proteles; species Proteles cristata. Next base: position 903,352 of record JAESUZ010005663.1, on the reverse strand, counting down.
GTCTCATAGTCACAAAGAAACCTGACTAAAGTTTAGTCAACCTAGGGGGAGCATTACGGTCATGGCCATTTTGGTCAATATAAGCATCCTTTTTATAACAATTTTGACAATTTTTCTTTTAGCAAGCAAAAATGTTTTCTTCTGGTGGGAGCTGCTGATGGCAATTTAGCAATTTTTGAAGATAAAACTGTTAAGGTAAATGTTGAATCCATTCTACATCCAAAAAATTTTTTTAAGTTGTTTTATGTATGCTTACCCCCACTCCCCTTCTAAGTGATTATAAACTCAAGCAGAGCAAAGATCATAAATTCTCTTTTCACATTTTTTCATCAAGTCTTGCATCCAGTAGACCCTTTATAAGTACATGTTGACTGACTGTACATTTTATATGAATGAACTAAGGATGAAATGGTAAATGAGATCTGATTTATAACGTTAGGAATGAAAATAATTCCATTTTTATATAAATAAAGTGATAATTCCTTATAAATATATTGTGGAACACAACAAAAGTTAAGTTTTAAATCTGGCTTGCCACCAAATTTTTCTTTAGCCTGGAAGAAATCATTTAACTTTCTGTTCTTCGGATTCTCATTTATCAATAAAACATTTATTCTTCCCTCCATCCATTCATCTCTGGTTGCATCTATTTATGCAACATCCTACGCTTTAGACTCCTTGTTATCAAAAAAGCATTACTAATGGGAAACAGACAAGTAGAGTATAATCCCTGGGTTATTTGCTATAAATTTTTGCATGGAGAAGTAAAGAGATTGGTTATTAGAATAATGTTTTTGCATACCACTTGAATACTGTTTTCATAAATCCTTTGAAAATGTATATTGAATTTGTATTTTAAGACCTCTAGCCGTTTAAAATGGAATAGCAGCTTTTAGAAAGCACAGCAGATTTTACAGTCTTTCATTCTGCAGCTACTCAGTTTATTGAATGTGTTTCTCTTCTTGGCAAAGTGTAAAGGAGCCGCTCCTTTGAAGATACTAAATATAGGAAATGTCAGTACTCCACTGATGTGTTTGAGTGAATCCATGAATTCAACTGAAAAAAACATTATGTGGGGAGGATGTGGCACAAAACTTTTCTCATTTTCTGATGATTTCACCATTCAGAAGCTCATTGAGACAAAGACAAATCAGCTGTAAGTTATTTCTATCTATACAATTAATTTACTGCTTTATTCATGTTTCTTCTTTTTTTTTTTTTTTTGAGAGGGGGAGAGGGAGGGAAAGAGAGAGAATCTTAAGCAGGCTTCTTGCTTAAGTAGGACTCCATGCTACTTGGGGGCTCAATTAATGACCCTGAGACCATGACCTATGCTGAAATCAGGAGTCAGACACTTAACCAACTGAGCCACCCTGGCACCCCCATGTTTATTCTTTATAATCATATCAATACTGCTGTTGCAACCCAAGCAAAAGTCTTTCAAAATGCATAATTTATTTTTCTATTAAAAATGTCACCCAGCCTAATCACATTTGGGATAAAATATGAAAAGTCATGATGATCCTAGTAGTATTTGTCAATCTAAATTTTTAACAATTTAATGATCTCTGTATCGAATTAAACATACATTTGAAAGGTAATAAACTCACTATTTTGCTTCATCTGTGGATTTTAGGTATGTGTTTGGATAATTTCCATTATGTTTTGACTGTAGGAAACATGCACCTCAGGAATAAAGTCATCTCTAGTTTCGGTAATTTTACAGATACTCTTTCTACAGCAAAGTTAGTGATGGCACTGTCAGGCAAAAATAAAACAGAAACCTTGTCGCCACTTGTTGTTTCAATTTTTAGAGTTGTATTTTAACCAAATCATTGCAATTGGCTTCAACCTATTACATTCCTCAGTGAGAAGCAGTGTAGTATAGTTTGGTGGGTAATAGCATAAATTGTACTTCAGGTATTGGCTTTGCCATGTATTGGTTATTTGAACTTGGGCAAGAACTTCTCAAATATCCAGTCTTCTCTAATCCGACAATTGTAATATGTTGTACCTCAAAGGGATGTTTTGGAGACTAAACAAGAAAATTAATATAAGGAGCTAACATAAAGCCCAGCACTTGGTAAGCTCTCAATAAATATTAGTTGTAATTATTATTGGCTTTGAGTCACAAATCCTCATCTCAGGGAATATCCTGGTTTCTCAATATCTATCTAATTGCCTAAAACCTAAGTTTGAGGGTAATTCTTGACTCCTTTATCCTTTACTCCCTTTGTCCATTTAGCTCTTCTCTGAATTGACACTCAAAGTCTTCTATTTCTCACTTTCGTCCTGCTGCCTCCACAGGCCAGGCTGTCATCCAACATCCATGGCCATGCTAACAACAGCATCTTTTAACCAGTTCTCAACCTCTGATTGTGCTTCCTTCAGTCTGTTCTCAACAATGCAGACAGAGGAGTTCTTCTAAAACACAAATCAGTCTGATGTCAGTCTCTTGCTTAAAAGCCTCAGTCACATCCCATTGTCCTATGTTTGAAGTTCAGACTTCTTAAGATAGTCTACAACCAGGCCCTGCAGGATTTAGTCCTTACTGCTCTCTCAGACAGATTAATCGTGGGTGGGGCCTAGGTTTCAGTATTTTTCATTTCAGGCTCTCAGGTGATTCCAAAGTCTTTGGGGTTCAGATATGCTGCTGTGTATTGTAAATTCTCACACGTGAGGATTTTTATTTTCTCTCTTGTTCACAGATGTGTCTCCTAGTGTGTGGTAAATGTTTGGATAAATCTACTTTCATTCTGTAATTTCCACTTCTTTTAAAAAAATTTTAGTTTATCTTTTAAATTAATTTTTATTTTTTGAGAGGGAGACAAAGAGAGAGAGAGAGAGAGAGAGCATGCATAGAAGCTGTGGAGGGGCAGAGGGAGAGAGTCTTAAGCAGACTGAGCATGCTGAGCATGAAGCCAGACGCAGAGCCCCATCCCACAATGGTGAGATCATGACCTGAGCTGAAACCAGGAACCAGATGTCCAACCAACTGAGCCACCCAGGTGCCCCTGTAATTTCCACTTTTAATCAACTTAAACAGACCTGAAAATTTTTAAAAAGAAGGGCCTCCAATTTTTTTAATTCATAGAGCATGTTATGAGATCATGGGTATAGACCCCCTAGAATTCCGCATACGATTTGGAGTACAAATGCTGTACTAGAGAGAACATCAGCATGAAGCTCGCAAAGCTGTTCATCTCCCTAAAGAGATGAGGATCTGGTTTCATAGCCACTTGGAAATATTTGCTCTCTTCTCAAAAACTGTCCCCTGTTGCCTTGGTCTGTCCCTGGCTAAGCAGGTACCACGTTGCTACCTAGACGCCACTTCACTCATCACCCTCCTTATTGTCATCAACCCGCTCTGACAGAGGCATGCTGGGTAGTGAAAGGTGAGGTGGCCTCTAGAGCCGCAGGCCGCCAGAGACTTGTTTGGAGTCCTGTTTCTGTGACATGCCAGTCATGTGGCCTCCAGCAAGTTATTGAGCCTTTCTAAACTTTCTCTCATTGCAGCCATGGAGATTTGTAGTATTTTATAAGATTTTTATGGAGGATCAAATGAGATAACACGAAAGTATTTTATAAATTCTAAAATTTTATGTAACATTTGTACTACTTTGAACTGTCTTCTGTTATATACAGCAAAAACTCGGGAAGAAATGGCCTAAATGTAGTGGCTCTCTGACAGTACATATTTTTGCCTCTCTTGCCAGAACAAGAAAGAGGAAGGAAAAAATAATCTTCCTGCCCTATGATAAACTAAAGGTTTTTACACCCTGTGATATTTTCATGTCATTTATCTGGTCGAGTTGTAACTTTAACCATTGTTACTTTTTCCTGATTGTTCATTCCTTCTGTTAGTTCATTCTTCATTCATCCATCCTCTGTCCATCCACTTAACAAGTTGCCTACTTTGTTAACGAGGCATTTTTCTAGATAGGTTCATATCTATCTACATATGTATGTACTAGACCGATAGGTACTTATCCATCGTGACTCTTTACTGGATGGTGGGTATGTAGAAAAGACACAGTCCTTGTCCTTAAGAAACCACATTTACAGTCTAATGTCAGGGACACACTAATTAATAAATACAGTTTTATACTTAATAAGGTCTGTAGTGTTACAGATATACCCAGTGCCGGAAAGGGAATGACTGGTGTATTTTGATAGGTCGGGGAAGTATTCCAGAGGAGCTGACATCTAAGTTAAACCTCAAGGGCGAAGTAGAAGTTTGCCATGAGGTAGCATTAGCCTATGCTAGCCAGTCTGTTTGCAAGAAATGAAGAATAGTGACATTCTTTTCTCCCTCTAGGTTTTCTTATGCAGCTTTCAGTGATTCCAATATCATAGCAGTGGTGGTAGACACGGCTCTCTACGTTGCAAAGAAAAATAGCCCATTTGTGGAAGTATGGGATAAGAAGACTGAAAAACTCTGTGAACTAATAGACTGTGTGCACTTTTTAAAGTAAATCGATTTTTTTTTATTGTATTTTGCTGTGGAAAGAACACAATGTGAAATTGACCCTCTTAACAAAATTTTAGCATTTTATTGTTGAGTCTAGGTACAATGTCACTGATTCTTATTTTATGCTTATTAGAACTGTTTTTATACTTCAGGCTTAACAGAGAGGGGAAGTATGGCTATTTTACTTTGTTTCTACCTCTAACTAGAACACTAAACAACTTAGAAACAAAATTGCTAATGCTTTTCAGCGGCATCTCTTGGTATCTAGCAAGTAGTTTCATTTTGGAAAAACTAAGAAAAAAAAGAACATCATACATATGGTTTCTTCAAAATATTACAAAGAATATTCTCTAATGAAAACATTAGAGAGTGATCATACTGGATTCATTGCTGACTGTACATTTAGTAGTGTTACAATATCAAGTTCACTACTTACAATTAGACTATAGGTCCAATGATCCTTTGCTCTAAAGATGAAGTCACAAAACAATTTAAAAAATGGGGGGAAACCTACTGGACTGACCAATACAGAAATTGCTTAAAGATGAAGGATCAAGACACCAGACTGACAATCAGTTCTTACCCTAATCCAGCACATCTCAGACTTCAAAAATTTTTTAAATGTTTTATTTATTTCTGAGAGAAAGAGGGAGGGAGAGAGAGAGAGAGAGAGACAGCATGAGCAGGGGAGGGTCAGAGAGAAAGGGAGATACAGAATCTGAAACAGGCTCCAGGCTCTGAGCTAGCTGTCAGCACAGAGCCCAACGCAGGGCTCGAACCCATGAGCCATGAGATCATGACGGGAGCTGAAGTCAAACGCTCAACTGAGCCACCCAGGCGCCCCTCAGACTAAATCAAGCACATCTTTTGTGTGCTGCTGGTGGGAAAGGGGACCACTCAACCTTATTTGCTAGTCCTTTTATGCATTTGGTTTTGTCTTGTTTTTAATTTTTTTTAATGGTTTATTCATTTTTGAGAGACAGAACATGAGTAGGGAGAGGGACAGAGACAGAGGAAGATACAGAATCTGAGGCTGGCTCCAGGCTCCCAGCTGTCAGCATAGAACAGAGAGCCCACCGCTGGGCCTGAACTCACAAACCGCAAAATCATGACCTGAGCCTCAGTGGGATGCTTAACCTATTGAGCACCCCCCAGGTGCCCCTGCTTTGTCTTTTTTTTTTTTTTTTTTTACTGAATAGATTTTTTGTTCTCTGGAGAGCATTTAGATTACACACTGTTTCTATGAAATTAGACTTCAAAATTGACTTTCCTAGAATCTTTTCATTTTTCTCTGGATGGTAAGGAGAGTGACATTCTCAAATGCTGACACTTCCGCCTGGTAAAGGTTCCCTTATGTCCTGATGTTCTAAAAGTATTAGAACTCTTTTATTTCAGACATCCCTTTGTTGTCATGAATTATTCATTGGCTCAGAGAAAAAGTTAGTGGGTTGTATTGATACATTTTGCATGTAAATGATTAAAACTTAATTTTCCTTTGTAACTTTTAGACTTCATGGAAAGTAACTTTTTCTATTTATATTGGGCAAATTTATTTTTTTTAAAAACTGGATTATACAAGCTTATTATTTATAAAAATTATATCCATTTTTAAAGGTTATGTATTTATTTTGTGAGAGAGAAGAAGAGAAAGAGAGTGAGGGAGGGACAGAGAGAGAATCCCAAACAGGCTCCACTCTGTTAGCGTGGATTCTGACACGAGGCTTGAACCCACATACCATGAGATCGTAACCTGAGCCAAAATCAAGAGACAAACCAACCGAGCCACCTAGATACCCCCCAAAATTACATCCATTTTATTTACTTCAGAATTTCTTGAGGTTAAGGGGCTATTGTTGTGTCATTCTTGACAATTTTTGTTTCAAATTATCAAAAATTTGTATTCAAATTTTGTAGAATTTTAATGACATATAATGTATGCTATGATGTATTTATAATTTAAAATGCTGTATATAGTGTGTATATGTAGACATCTATTTTTTTTTAATGTTTTATTTATTTCTAGGAGAGGAGAGAGACAGCTTGAGCAGGGGAGGGTCAGAGAAAGAGGGAGTCACAGACTGAAACAGGCTCCAGGCTCTGAGCTGGCAGTCAGCATAGAGCCCGACGCGGGGCTCGAACCCACGAACCGCGAGATCCTGACCTAAGCGAAAGTCGAAAGCTTAACCGACTAAGCCACCCAGGCGCCCCTGTAGACATCTATTTTATCTCTTAATTGTTGATAAGATTATTAATGCATAGTTTATGGTTTTAGGGAGGAAATGGTAAAAGTAAACACGGAATCAAAACACAAAATGTCTTATTCTGGGAGAGTGAAAACTCTCTGCCTGCAGAAGAACACCGCCCTCTGGATCGGAACTGGAGGAGGCCATGTTTTACTCCTTGATCTTTCAACACGTCGAATTATACGTATAGTGCACAATTTTTGTGATTCTGTCAGAGTCATGATGACAGCACAGCTAGGTAAGTTTCTTTCCTTTCGATCTTTTTTCATATTGTCTAAGACTTTAAAAGTATGCTTTTATTTTTAATTTTTGTCTCACTATCCAGTGCCATTTGAAGTGTCCTGGAGGGTCACATCATGAAACCCAGAACTGGGATACATTTTGAATCGGGCCATTAGTAAATGGAGGAAGTGTAGGTGCTTTCAGTCCCATTAGAGAAGCAGGTTATTGCAGCTGAGCCCCGATTCTGGGTTTTGCTTTCTCAATGTCTAAGGCAAAAGAGGAAATAGATAATCTTGGGTATTTTTAACTTAAAATTTTTTTGTAATGTTTATTTATTTTGAGAGAGAGAGAGAAAGAGAGTGAGCAGGGGAGGGGCAGAGAGAGAGAGAGAGAGAGAGCGAGAGAGAGAGAGAGAGAGAGAGAGAGAGAGAGATTGATTTCCAAGCAGGATGCATCCCAGTGGGATGCTCAACTCACAAACCGTGAGACCATGAGATCATGACCTGACCTCAGCCATAGTCAAGAGTCAGATGCTCAACTGACTGAGCCACCCAGGCACCCCAAGTATTTTTAACTTTTTAACCAAAGATATTAAAGCAAATGCTTATTTGAACCAGTTTAAACTTCCTCCCCTTCTTAAATTTGGTTTTTCATTAACAAATTTATATTCTTGTAACAAATATGCTGATCTCTACAATCTGCAAATATTGACAATGATGTTTTATGTAAACTTTTAAAAAAGTTTTTTATGTTTTTTTTAAAATTACATCTCTGAGAGAGAGAGAGATAGCATGAACAGGGGAGGATCAGAGAGAGAGGGAGATACAGAATCTGAAACAGTCTCCTGGCTTTGAGCTAACTGTCAGCACAGAGCCCAACACGGGGCTCGAACCCATAAACCGTGAGATCATGACCTGAGCTAAAGTTGGACGCCTAAACCGACTGAACCACCCAGGCGCCCCCGTAAACTTTTATGTCTTTTTTTGCTCCTGCTTTTCTGTTTAAATATAAAGATATCATAAAAGCACATGAAATATATTTTCCTTTTTAAAAATCTTGTTTTATGTCTTTATTTTGAGAGAGACAGAGAGAAAGCAGGGTAGGGGCAGAGAGATAGACACACACAGAATCCGAAGCAGGCTCCAGGCTCTGAGCTGTCAGCACAGAGCCCGATGCGGGGCTCGAACCCACGGACTGTGAGATTATGACCTGAGCCGAAGTCGGACATTTAACTGACTGAACCACCCAGGCACCCCTGAAATATATTTTCTACAAAAATACATTCCATTGTTTTCTTTTAACAAATTATTAGGCTTAGAAAATAGTATTGGCATATATACAAAGTTGATGATGAAAATAACATGGGGCTAGGTTCTGCAAAACGAGAGTGTATATAACTTTAGCAAATAAGGAGTAATGTGTTTGACAGGTGAAGAAAATAATAAATTCCTTTTACTGGAATATATTAAGCAGTGACAAGGGTTTCTTCTTGCTCTCACCCATGTTTTATGAATGGATGTTGAAGTTGCACAGAAGGAGTTAGACTAGACGCTGTGAGTGATTGGTAACTATCAAGATACTAGCATTGTGTCTCCCAGCAATAGTGGGTTGTCTCTGTAGTTTTATTCTGCCAAGGTTGTTAAATCCTTCAATCTATCTGTACTTTGGGACCCAAATGGTTGTTCATTACTGACATTATGTGGAATTTCAGTGGTTTAGTTGATTTTTAAAATAAAGGTAAATGTAAACATAATCCACAGGTGAGGCAGGTACAATGCTTCTTCACCTCACCTTTCTAGCCTCCACTGTTTATCACATCCCTCCCAGTGCTTTATCTAGAGAATGTTCAGTCCCCCTGGAATACCATGCTTCACACTGCCTCAAGGTTTTTCATTGAAGGTGCACTAAATTAACTCTTTTTTCAAAATGCTAGCTCATATGTCAAAACCTCTGAGAAAAGAACACTGATTAGGTCAAACTTCCCTCTTTGGAGCTCTCATAACATCTCCCTTGTGTAGCATCGATCTCCTGGTCATGATTTGTTTTTTCCTTAATACCAGTCTCCTCACTAGAATGTAATAAACTCCAGGAAGGTTGCATGGGTCTGCATATGTTATATGTTTGTTTACTCCTTTACTCCCAGGGCCTCACCTCCTATATAAAAGTCTTCTGACAAATATTTGTTGAGTAAATTAGTGAATGACTTGGTTCTGTGACAGAGTATCAGCATATCATCCGTCCAATTCTGTATCCAAATGCTTCGCATTTGACCAGTGCCAAAGCACTTTCACACACATTATCTCATTAAATATTATAACTCTGGGTGTATAAATATTAAACCCATTTTTCAAAGAGTAAATTATTTTCTCAGATTAACACAATTAATAAAAATGATAGCAAGGAATAGGCCACAAATTTTCTAACATTAAATAATTGCTGGTCTTAGAGCATTTTCATTCAGTATAATTGAAATGTCTCCTATCAGAATTATAAAGTAATTTCTAATGACTTTTTAAAGTTCATCTTACTACATTGTTTTAACAGAAGACTCTTTTTTTATTTAAAGGAAGCCTTAGAAATGTCATGCTGGTTTTGGGGTATATTCGGAAAAGTACAGAAGGCACACAACACCAAAAAGGTAATGTTTAATAGGATACTGTATTCCAAACACAGTACAAGGACGTTGATGATTATAACATGCTATATGTTTTATACATTGATAATAAATATAACGTATACTAAAATACTTCAACCATTTTTAGTTGGTAGCTTCGTTCTAGTGTAAATAATTTAAAACTAAATCTTCAAAATTAAGGTTTAGCAATTTAGCAGTATTATGTATTTTTTCAGATGAAGTAGAAATATCAACCACTATAAAATGAGAACTAGCTCAGATTTAAACTAAACATGGTTATTTATTCCTTACAACTTACCTATATCCCCATGAGGTCTGATTTTGAACACTGTTTAAAAAAACTATTTCTTAGGTTATTAAATGTCCACACTCTTTTTGAAATGTAGTAGTTTCTGTAATATGCTTTAAACATTTTCCCAATGTATTTTCTTATAAATGGCAGTGATTTAGTAAATTATTTCTAGCTGTATTTATATATACGTTTGTATAAGATAACTAAATAAAATGAATAAATTTGAAATAAAATAAAAAGGCCTTATTGGAGATCTTTGAAACACGATTTCCTTTTTTTCCTTTGTAGAGATACAATCTTGTTTGTCTGTTTGGGACATCAATCTTCCACATGAAGTGCAAAATTTAGAAAAACATATTGAAGTGAGAAAAGAATTAGCTGAAAAAATGAGAAGAATATCTGTTGAATAAGAGGGATGTCGGAGACCTTTGCCTTTGTATGGGAAAATTATTCTCCTGTAAATATTTCTTTAAAAATGTTTACCTATGAAAAGGGCACTTCCACTTTTTAAAAAAGCTCATGTGTATATGAAGGAATGTTTATATATTTTATTTTAAATATAAATATGTGTAAAAATAATTATCAGTGGAAATATTTTAAAGAATTATTTAAAATATGACATTATATTTCATACATATCCTAATTAATTTTGTGGATTAAGTAATGAAATCTAAAAAGTACATAATTGCAGGACTCATGCCAAAATTTACAAAGTGATTAATTTTTTTATCCATAATGGAAGTAAACTTTATTTAAAATTCTGCGCTTAAACAGAACTGTTGTTTGATTATTTTCTATGTATTTTGAAAGTAGAGTAATAATATTAGGACCGGTTCACATGTAATACATTCCTTCTTAGACTGCTTTTAAATGCATTTCTCATACAGGCTTGTAAACAGTGAATTTTCACCAATAAAGGCCTTCATTGGGACATGTGTCTTCTTTCTTGCTGATGTGGACAATGTATTTCATGCATCTTCCATCCTTTTAAAAGAAAATGTCATGGAGAGTGCTGATGAGGAAATATATTGTTCCCATACCCAGGAAAGACACAGTCCCTTTCTCTTTTCCTGCTGTGCAATTCTATCTTTGAATGTGGATACCCTGAAATGTGTATACTTGGTGGAAATACTGTGCTCTGTCTTCAAGTGATATTTTTTATGTTTTAATATGGATTCTCAGTGGTGAGCCAGATTGCTGGTTACTTGTCTCTAATCTCCGCTCTACCATCTCTACCCATCTTCTTCCTAAATTTGTGATTCTGCAAATCCTGCATCATTCAGGAAGGAACCTATTTCCAGAATTACAGAATTCCACAAATCCCATCGAGACCGTGGGGGCAGGTTTGTAACATTCTTTATTTTGATGAAGAAGAAAGGAGTTTCAGGTTATGATGGGGAAAAATACCTGCTAACCCAGTCTTCTAAATTATACCTAAGTTGTTTAAATATCTTCCCACGGTAGGAGTGTCAGGGTCAAGTATCTAGGTGACAAACAATTTAAGTGTCATTTCTGTCTTAAGGAAAAACTTTTTTTGGTAAATCCATTGGGCCTAGAGAGTCGTCATGATTTCAAACAATTCCCTATGGCAGGAGAGCTAGTCCATTCAATATTCTCAGAACTCACTGGTGTTGTATTATAGGATGATTTTTAAAATAATGGATGAGTTTGTTCCTGTGATATTTCTCATTGTTACTTTGTATTTATTGTAATTTTTTACAAAGATAATTATGAAGAAATATGTAAATGAGCATTGTATTTAAATGGAATAATAAACATTCTTAAAAGCATGTTTAAGAATTTTAAAACTTTGTGATAATGTTTTATTTGTCACATATATGTCTGTAATCTAATATGAAATTTTATATTAACCTGTGTATGGGACATATAAAAAATGTAACTAAACTTTTCTCTTGATGATTTATTCAGTTGCCTGTAGTAAATGAGGCTCACTCATTTTAGTTCTGGAATGTTTCATTAGTTAACTTGTATTTTACAAGGAAATGAAACACTTTAACTCTTTTGTAACAACATACCCATCAGATAAAACCATCTAATAATATTAAAACATATATTGCATAACAACTGTACATAGTGTAAAAGCATATCCACCAAAAAGAACAATAGTCAAATGTTTCCGTCTTGATTTAAAAGGATGTGGCTTAAGTGTCTCTTCACTTAGTGATATGCTGTCAGAGGAAAAGTCAACAGTTGAAAGAACAATAGCATCAGTATGGGCAAGACAGTTTATTTTTTTAAACTAACATTTGTACCAGAAGTAAATACAGAAAATGTTAAACAGCACTCGTTTGGACTATGGGACAAGAAGTTCCTTACTTTCATATATGTTATGATCTGAAATTATATTGGAAAGCTGAGTGTCTGGAAATTAAAAAATTGCTCTTATAAGGGAAGTTTCACACCAAGAAAAACAAAAGTACCATTTAATTTTTGAATAAATATTATTTAAATTAATATAATTTTTCAACATACATAGTGCTTAGCATCAGATATTGACAATAAATTTTTCATAGTAAATTACCACCTCCAATTTAACGTCTCAAAATCATTTATAATAGTAGTTAGCAGGCAGAAGAAATTGGTAATATTAGAACAGATTTTTTTAATGTTTATTTGTTTATTTTGAAAGAGACAGAGAAAGCACATAGTCGGGGAGAGACAGAAAAGGAGAAGGAGACAAAGAATCCCAAGCAGATTCCACACAGGAACCCCGCAGTGTGGGGCTTGAACTCATGCACCATGAGATCATGACCTGAGCTGAAACCCAGAGTTGGATGTTTAACTGAGCCATCCAGGCACCCCAGAACGGATTTTCAAATAATGATTTTATAAGAGAGTAAAGAAATTTTGTCAGAGTTCTGAGCAGGACATAATATTGGCATTGATACAACTATAGCATCAACTTTCCTGAATAAAATTTTAAGAATTTGGACACTGGCCTTCTCTTGATAAATAGGTCCATAGTAAGCCGTATTCCAGACAAAAGTCTTATTATCTGTGTCTTCTCTCTGCATTAGTATCACTGAAATACCTTATTGTGCTCTACCTAAAGCCCTATTTTTAAACATCACCCTATCATTTGTCCAGCACAATTGCTCCCAGTTTTTATATCAATTCCTTCTTTCCAGCTTTCTTTTATTTCTTAACATTCATGGCTATATTTTCATTCTCATTGTGCCTTCATAGTTACACATTCTTCTCTACCCACTTCGGTTAGCCTTTCATTCTATAAACTGTCTCTAAATGATCATCACATAATGCCTTCATCGCCACACTCATTTGCTTTATTCAGTCCAGATGGATCCTCATAGACTATTTCCCTACTTTCAATTCCACTTATCATCTCCTTCTTTCAAGCCTCTCTGTCTCAGTCTCTCCCTTTCTATTGTTTTGGAATATGGATGTTTTCCAGAGCCTTTTCCCCCAATATGTTCTCTGCCATCTTATACTTTCCCCCATTTTGAAATGATGGTGTTATGAGCTGAATTGTGTCCCCTCAAAAATTCACATGTTGAAGTCCTCATATATAGCCCATCAAAATGTAGACATATTTGGAGATAGGGTCTTTAAAGAGTCAATGAAAACAAAATGAGGTCATTGAGGTAGACCCTAACTCACTATGACTTGTGTTTTTATAAGAGGAAATTTGAACACAGACACTTACACAGGAAAGATGGTCAAATATGCGGGGAGAAGATGACTATTTGCAAGCCAGATCTCCTCCGTCATACTTAGTTTCCTACACCCTGGAGACATTTTCATGTTTGTTTCTATCTCAGATTTTATGTTTCACTATTCACATGTTTAAACTTTTAGCTGGTCTCCTGCTCTGAGATGATCCTGAATCTTCTCTCTCATGTTGTTTTATTTTCTTGTAGGCTTTGTTTATTTGGGCTGTATACTGTTTCTGGCCTTTAAAAACTTATTTATATTAATTGACTGATAGAATAAGTGTATATTCCTTCAGAGAAAATGCCAGTTTTTTTCTTCCAGTTGCCTAAACACTACCAGTGGAACTACTTTTGATAACAAATCTAATGCTTTTTGGAAACACAGGCAATGTAAATCTGGTCTATAAATCTATTATGACTTCAGAGTTACAATGTCTCTGATTCTTTTATCACCACCTTGCTATTCTCAACATCAACACAATTTTACTTGAAGGGAGGGGCTGTAAAAGTGTGGGGTGACTGGGATCTGGTTTACCTTCGTTCTGAGCGTTTACTTCTTTGGGGTTGCAGCGTTGCGGAATGAATCTGTAATTGGACTCCCATGTTTGGTAGATCCCCATTTATGTCTTCTGTCCCATATCCTCCAGAAGTCCTACAAAACCTCTTCCCAATCTTCCCAGGATCAACAGATGCATTCAAAGCAGTTGGTTATTGATATATGTGTTTAATGGCTTTACAAATATATCGGGGTTTGAGTTATCTCCCACAGATACTGCTCGATGCCACCTGTACTGAAGGCCACATTTCCCCACTTGCTGGGAAGTTTGTCAACTTGTCTTACATCCTTTCCTACAGATTCCTCTTGTGAAAGTGTCATCATACTCAGGTTAAATTGCGCGCTCCAGGTATCCCATATCCAAAGCCTGGTCTATGTGGGTACAAAGTTCTCCATGCAGTTAACCGAGGTTCTCTCATGTCTGGGGCACCACCTTAATTCTTCTCCCCATCTTGCTTCCTTTCTACCTATACCCCCACCTATGTGTGGACCCATAAAGTACTCCCTGATAAGCCTCCTGCACATATCTCTATATCAGAATTGGCTTGCCAACCTATGACACAGTTTTGCGATTGGTTTTTATCTTAATTACATTCTGGTGAGAGAATACACTTGTATAATCTCAGCCCTTTAAAATTAAATGATTAAATTAATGGCTTGTGAGCCAGTTAATGGTAAGTTTTTAAAAATGTTCCTTGTGTGGTTGAAAAAAATACATATGGTAAAGACATTGGTTGCAATGTCTTATTTCCATCGTGTCAGAATTGTCCATTGTGCTATTCAAACTTCTGTCCTCACGGATTTGTTCTTCTGTGTAGTTGCTCTATCAATTACTGAGAAAAGGAGAAAAGTATGTTAAAATTTCTCACTCTTAAATGTCTAGTTACTTTGTGCAGTTTTGCTAACTTTTGCTTTATATATTTGAAAATATGTGATTATATAAATTCAAATGCATACTTGCATATATATTTAAAATGTTTATTTTAGAGAGAGAGAGAGAGAACATGGAGAGGCAGAGAGAGAGAGAGTAAGACAGAATCTGAAGCAGCTTCTAGGCTCCAGGCTCAGAGCTGTCAGCACAGATCCTGATGCAGGACTTGAACCCACTAACCACAAGATCATGACCTGAGCTGAAGCTAGGCACTTAATCAACTGAGCCACCCAGGCGCCCCTGTTTTGCATATATATTTAAAAGTTACATCTTCATAATGAATTAAACACTTTACACTATGAAGTGATCCCCTTTACTTCTAGTAATATTTGCCTTAGTGTCTAGTTCGAATATATATATATATATACATATATATATGTATATATATGTATATATATATGTATATATATATATAGCTTCTTGGCTTCATTTTGGTTATTATTTGTGTGGGTGAATGTGTATTTCTATTATTTTATTTTCAACATTTATGTATCTTTAAAATTTAGTTGTATTTCATAGCATACAGATGGATTTTTATTTTTTTATCAAGTCTGAAAATCATAATTGATCAAGTTTACTTACATTTAATGTAAAAACTGATATATTTGATTGTATACCTATATTATATTTTTTATGTCTTATATTTTCTCTGTTTCTACTTCAGTCATTTCTTGCCTTTATTTGGGTTGAAAAATATTTTATAATTTCTTTTTTCTCCTCAACTAATTAGGAAATTATACATTCTGTCCTTATTCTTTCAGTGGCTACTGTAGAAAGGACAACACATACCTGTTTACCAAAATATAAATCTAAATTCCTTTGCCATCTTCCTTGCCAACTCACGGACTTCAAGAGATTTCTCACGTAATCAATAGTTTGAGTGGTATTGCTTTTAATACTATAGATGATGTGAACTTGGATTACAGCCCTGGGAGGGAGAACTCATGGGAAGGCTCAGGACATTGCTGTCCTCCCCAGTGGGAGAGGGTGGGCTGGTTCTATGCTTGCTTCCCACTTATATAGACATGTATCCATTCAGTGTCCCCGCCTATGGAAACAGCTGTCTATTTGAGTCCTAAGTGTGAGGTGTGTTGGCATATATCCTCTGGCCTCCAATCCACTCGAAGCTGAGGCAACTGCAGCTCACGTTCCCTAGGATCAGCAAAAACTCCCCCAGGAAGCGGGGCAGCTTTTGTTCTCTGCTTACATCACCGTGTTCCTACCCTCACTTTGACTTTGGCCGGATAATTCTATACCATTGTGTCAGATCTTTCTTTTTATCTAAGCTTTTTAGTTTTCAACAGGTAGACTCCTCCAAATCATTGCCATATTACTGGACATGAAACCAAGGTCAATTCATTTTCATATTATTTTAATTCCCACAAAATAATTTTCTCCTAGCTGTCATTGAGTAAAGGCAGAACAAATACGCAACGTGTTAGTTTGATGGGATACCAAGTTACTACCAATGTGTTTGATGGGATACCAAGTTACTACTTTCTCAGCTACTGATACCTGTGATATGATCCACAGACCACAGTCTGTCACTTAAGCAACTGAACAGAATGAATAATCAGAATATTGGCTCCATCTACCAGCTGCAAACTTCAAACCTCACCTTCCTTCCATCAATAAATGTAAAGCGGCTAAAAGTTCTTTTACATTTGGGGATAAGGAGGATCCGAGAAGAATATGCTCCTCACAGCGTTATGTGATCGTATTTTTTTACTCTTTTACATATGAGGACATTGACACAAAAGAGAGATTGAGCAGGACAGCTGGTATAACCATAAGCCCAGAGCCCAAGCTCACTCCCCCAGTTTCTTTAATTCTGTTGCACAGAAGGAAAACAAAATTAATTCTTCTGTCTATATAGACTTATAAGGGAGATTTTACCAAAGGTTTTTGACGCACAGGCCTTCAACTAATGATTACAGATTTAAACAATATTTCCTCAACTTTTCCATAATATGCAATTATATTATAAAAATCTCCTTCAGTGTTTCAAATTGTCAATTTTCTTTCTCCCTATTTACATTACCTTGAAAGTATAAAAATTATTTGAAGAAACAATTGGATAACTTATATTATGATGTTTAAAAAATAAGTCAACACCTGAAAAACCACTTTCTTTAATATAAAGTGAATAACCCAAAAGGAGGTTGTAAAAAGTAAAATGTCATGATTCAAAGGATGAAGTGCTCCTTATTTCTCTGTAACTGACACATACTAATCATTTTTATGGGAACACCAAAGTGTATAAAATAATTGAGAGCATTTAATGAAAATGTGATTGAGTTGACTTAAAAACTTAACATAATAATTCACTTACAATATTATTATATATTGCTACCACTTACGTTTACTTTTGAAATAAAAATGTATCAATGAAGACATTCGATTTTATGTAGCTAAAATTTGTATTTATCTTTGAAATAAAATCCCTCTTGCTAAATATAGTCCCAGCCTTATTCCAGCATGCTTGACATGAAATTGAAATGATCTCATTTATTTCATAATTCCCTACTGCAAGAAGAAAGAACTGTCTAGAAATTACCAACAATCCATAAGGTTTTGAACGCCAAATTTAATTTCCCATATGTGATTATGTGCCACAGACACTGTGCCTCATTTATGTAGCTCAGACATAGTAGATACGCAACACATGAATAGTACACTCCATATTGTATGAGGAAATCAGAGGGATGTTATTGTAACATCTAAAAGTTACAGAGAAAAACCAATTCTGTGCTAAAGCAGAATTTTCATCTCTTTAAAGAGATGAAAGTGTTCTCTTCTGTCAACCCTACACTGCTTGAAACAACACAAAGACCAATCTGACTCCCTTCTGCTGCACGAAACATTATCCAAGCAGCTGCAGGCAATTCAAGGGAGGCGAGAACATCATAAATGTTATCAATTGCACTGATCAACATACCAGCAGATTAAGTATGTTTGTAGTTAAAATCATGGATAGAGTTGCACTTAATGTGTTTATTCAGGAACTGCAGACAAAGAATAAAAAACCTATGCAGCCCCTTGCAACTCCACTTTCATTTTGCTAAGAGGAAATCTCCTTGCTGTTACAAGCTGACGTGGAACAACACCAGTGTAGGACAGAAAAATCTTGACTGGGCCTACTTCAAAATTAGCCTTCTGTGTGTGTGATCCTCCCAGATTCTCCACTCTCTGGCTAGGTGGACACATTCTCAACTTTCCCATAATAGGTCTTTTTTTAAATGTTTTTATATAAATTCCAGTTAGTTCACATGAAGAAACTAATATTAGTTTCAGGTGTGCCGTTTAGTGATTCAACACTTAACACCGGATGTTCATCACAAGTGCACACCTTAATCCCCATCACCTTTTTAACCCATCCCCCCACCCATCTCCCCTCTGGTAACCATGAATTTCTTCTCAATAGTTAAGAGTCTGTGTCTTGGTTTCTCTCTCCTTTTTTCTATGATCATTTGTTTTGTCTCATAATCCTTTTAACATAGCATTTAACACACCAGTTTGTATTTTCATAAATAAAAGTGAATAATAACAACCTCCTCACAGTGATATTCAAATGGATAAATGTGGTAAAGCTTGACCACAGTGACACAAATAAGGCACTCCGTGAAATCTGGTTTTCTGGACCCTGTTGCTATGGGACAGTGGATTCTCTGGAGGCCAAACAGCAGCCGCCATGACCCAGATGCTGATACCTGCTTCCCTACCCCCATTCTGTGTCTTACGCTAAGACTCCCCCAGGCAGAGACTTCCTAGTAAACCTGGAAACCAAGGGAAGGGAGAGGAGAGCACAGAGGGAGAACCATATCTCTGCCCACTACTCAGTGCATTCAGACTACAGGCCTGGCTCCCACTTGAAAGCTAAGGTACTCAGAATACTCCAAATACCTTCAAGAATTGGAAGAACCAAGTACCTGTGTCCTTTCAAGTAGTCAGATTCTGAATTTTTTTTTAATGTTTTATTTATTTCTAGGAGAGAGAGAGAGGCAGCGTGAGCAGGGGAGGGGTCAGAGAGAGAGGGAGTCACAGACCGAAACAGGCTCCAGGCTCTGAGCTGGCAGTCAGCACAGAGCCTGACGCGGGGCTCGAACCCACGAACTGTGAGATCATGACCTAAGTGAAAGTCGGACGCTTAACCGACTAAGCCACCCAGGCGCCCCAGTCAGATTCTGAATTGTTATTGGAAACAATGGCACCAAGACTGGGAACCTGGCCAAATGGAGAATGAGGACTTCAATTTCCCTTGAGGTGGCATAGTGTAAGAATTTACTATATTGTTGATGAGTGTCCGTGAAGAGCATTGGGTTTCCCAAGCTGGGTGTCTGCGAGAGAGGGAGTCACAGGCTCCCTGAAACAGGCTCCAGGCTCTGAGCTAGCTGTCAGCACAGAGCCTAAGGACTCCCTTTTTAAACATAAACTTTCCTCCCAAAATATTTTCTATTAAGATAAATGCTTATGTCTTTATAATGGCAAGTAGCTTATTTGGGGTTCTAACCAGGAAGAACTTAAAATGACTGTCAAATTTTTTTATAAATTGTTCTAAAGTCTTTTTTTGTTTCAGAAGTCAAGAGTGAACAATTCTATTTAAAAACATTTCTATGAGAATTTTAAAATGGAATATATCAGGCCTATCAAATTTTATCCTGAGATCCTAGAGACTATATGTGCTACAGGCAACTGAATAAATGCTCAAGAGAAAAGTTTAGTCTTCTTTTTAAGAACCCTCTTCAACATTTGCCAAGTTGGTAGTTTAATTCATTTTAAAAATGTTCTTTTATAGTAATTATCAATCATGGATACTTTAAAATTATAGAAGGCAAAAAAGAAAACCTGCAGTGTGGTCCTAAAAGGAGAGGCTAGGGGAAGACAGAGGTGCTAGAATCCAGCAAATATGGTCTGTAGCTGTCAGTGCAGATCCCAGAGGATCCTCTGTTCCCCTCTCTCTGCCCCACCCCAGCAGGCACATTCTCAAAAATAAATAAAACTTGGGCACCCGGGTGGCTCCGTCGGTTAAGCATCTGACTTCAGCTCAAGTCATGATCTCGGTGTCTCTGGGTTTTAGCCCTGTGACAGGCCCTGTGCTGACAGCTCAGAGCCTGAAGCCTGCTTCAGATTCTGTGTCTCCCTCTCTCTCTTTCTCTCTGCCCCTCCCCAGCTCGCTCTCTCGCTCTCTCTCTCTCAAAAATAAATCAACATAAGAAAACATTTTTTAAAAAAACATTAAAGAAAAAAACTTATGGAAAGGCAACTAATATGAATGTAGTAAGTATATTGGCATTTTATTGTCTTCTTGACTTCTAAGCACATGGTTTTGGGAATGCAGACAACGCTGACTCCATCTCATTCATGCCAACTCAATGACCTTCCTGGGGCTGTGTTCCAACCCCTTGGAGGTTAATGTGTACCCTGACCGGAATACGGGAAGGCTTGTTTGATCTTCCCTAAGGTGGCGCACAGAAAACACCACTTTAGATAACGAATAAAGATGGCGGGTGCGCAGAAGTTCCCAGTTTAGATAACTACCCTTTGCCTTCATCACAATGCCCCCTTGCTCTGTAAAAACTGGGGATTAAGGTCCAGACTGGGCTGAGAATAGCTTCACAATGCTGGGATTGTTCGCTTCTACTTCAGTAAGTTACCCTGGCTGACTCTGTCAATATTTTGAAGTGGCTTGCTTCCATTTTCCTCTCAAAGTAGTTTCTCAGTGTGGAAGATACTCAACTGTCCCTCCTCCACCTTCTAACAACTATAAACCCAATTTCTTCTGTAGTTATTAATGTTATGGTGAAAAAGATCTAGGACTTTACTAATAGGCACCTGAGCAGGTGAAATGAAACAAAACACTGCTATTAGGGCATTTTCCCCTCATAATAATTGAGGGTCACTCTGGACTAGAAGTATCAATGGTGGAAACTTTTCCTAACCATCAGTATTTCCCCCCATGTTACTGTCGTGTGTCTAAATATATTATATTGAATTAAATCTCTTTATAAAGAGCTTCAATACTGAATTTTGTATATCGTTATTATTATTGCCATTATTAACTCTATGTAATCTTTATTTTTGACCACAGTAAGTTGTTCATTAAATCGCGTATTCAATATTTAGTGAGTACCTAACAAGTTCCAGGCTCTTTTCTAGGCACTGGGACTCAGTAGCAAACAAAACACATAAAAATCCTGCCCTAATTGAATTTAAATTTTAGGCCAAGCCTGGGTGACTCAGTTGGTTAAGTGTTTGACTTCAGCTCAGGTCATGATCCTGCGGTTCGTGAGTTCTAGCCCCAACCTGGGCTCTTGCCGACAGTTCAGAGCCTGTAGCCTGCTTTGGTTTCTGTGTCTCCCTCTCTCTTTGCCCCTCACCCCACTCGCTGTCTCTCTCTGTCTCTCTCTTTCTCTTGTGTGTGCGTGCTCAAAAATAAATAAACATTAAAAAAATTCTAGTTCTAAGGAAAGACAAGAATTAAATGAATTAAATAGAGTAATTAAAAATATGCATCAGATGGTGGTAAAAGCTGTGGAAAAAAAATAGAACAGAGAGTAGGGGACAGGTCATGATTTCATGGTGGTAATATTGAGCCTCTCATTGGGGTCCTTGCGGGGTGTGGAAGCTACTTAAGATTCTCTCTTTCTCCCTCTTCCTCTGCTCCTCTCTCTCTCTCTTTCTCTCTCTCTCATTCACAGAAAAAGAAAGAAGGAAAGAAGGAAAAGAAACTAGAAGGAAGAAGTGGGGTGAGGTTTGCGTTCAGAGAAGGTGTTCATGTTAAGGTGGTTTTTGAACAAAGACCTAAATGAAGTGAGGAAGTGATAATCTAGGGGAGGAATTAGCAATCACATAAACATATAAATGACTTAGAAATTTAAAAGAGCTTTCATTTGTTTTGAAATTAAAATATTTAGTTTTAATGGTATAAAGCATTGATGGTGCCAAAGAATGATGTAACTATCTTTTTGGACATCTGTTTGAAACATATGCAAACTATTCATATTTAAAAACTTTTATATACGGATAGGCTTTAACTCACTAAGGCTAAAGTTTAATCATAACCCTGACAAAGGTTATTTTGGAGGAAAGATAATGACAGCATGTAGAAGTGGATCCTAGCTATTTGCAAAGTATGTCATTAAAATGCAAGTTTTAATGAGATGAAAGACAACATTCTGTGGATACCTGAGGAGAGAGTATTCCAGGGAGCAGAGACAGCAAGTGCAGTCCAAGCTGGGACTGTCTAGCAAGCAACAGTGATGGCATGGAGGCTCTGAGAGAGTGAGAGCAAGCAGGCAGGAGGTGAGATCAGAGTTGGGGCTGAAGGTTAGGGCTGTGCAGCCTTATTTAAGGTTCTGGTTTTATTTGGTAAAATGGGGGGGTCCCACAGGGTTTTGAGTGGAAGAATGCATAGTACGAGTCAGTCTACACAGGACCGCGCTGGCTGATGTTTTGAGATTATAAAAGGGAGAGGAGCTGAGTGGTATGTAAATCCGTAGAACTTGGGTGCAATCACCGAGGGAATGAAAGTGTCTAGAGAAAAAAGAAGAGATCCAAAATTGAATATCTCAAGCCCTCATGTTCAGAGGTGCTGGAAATGAGGAGGATTCACCAGAGGAGAATGAGAGGGAGCAGCAGATGAAGAAGGAAAATGCTGGAAACTGCAGAAGTCAGCATATTCTAAGAAGGAAGAATTGATCAACCTTGTGTCAAATGTTGAAAGGTGAATAAAATGAAGACTGACCACTCACCATTGGATTCACAAAAGATTACCTGTGCCGTTGATTTTGTGCTGTAATGGAGTGATAGCTTAGAGTCATGGAAGAATGAGAAATCCTGAACAGGAGTCAATGAACACCCAATAACTCCTGTGAAGTTGAACAATTAAGGGGAGAAGGGAAACGGGAAGAGAGCAGGGAGGGAAGTGAACTCAATAGCTTTTTAAAAAAATAGCTTCATTGAGATATAATTCAGATACCATAAAGCTAATTTTTTGTTATATTTATTTTTCTTAGAACAAATAACAGCAAGTATTTATACTGTTGCAATTAATCCAAAAGAGGAAAGAAACCTTAGGGATGTGGACAGAGGTGAACAAATTATTGGCATTAATGTTCTTGGATGGAATCCAGTGTGTAAATGGGAGCATTGACCTTCCATGGTAACACAGAGACTTCTTGTGTGTTAACAAGAATGTGATAGCTCATATTTGCTCAGTAAAATTGAAGTAGGGTCATTAATTGAGAAAGAGGATGGAAAGGAGGCATTGGATATTGGAGAAGAGAAGAGAAAACAGACTCGAAAATATAATTGCCTGACTATCTTAAGGGCCCAGTTGGGGTAATAGATTTAAGAGAGACAAATTAGCATGACTGTATTTTTATCCTGTCACATTCATCTGCCTGGTTTAGATAGGGGAAAGAAATGAGTTTACTTTAAACCATGGTTGGGGCTTTGCCAATAAAGCAAGCACAGGGGCTCAGGGTGGAGAGGCTCAAGGGAATTAAGGGCACATGCTAGGGAATGATGATAAGAACTCACTGCAGAATGTGAGCCAAGTAAGAGGGTACTTGAATTGTCAGGGGGAGTGAGGATTGATGAAATGAAGCAGAATCACAGACTGTAGGCCCCAGTGGAATCAGCAGATTCTTGGAATCTCACTGCTAGAACAGGGACCTGGAAAGAGAAGTAGGTGGTAAGACAGAATGCTTGAAATTGCATTTGACTTTTTCATAATGCATTTTCCAGTTGGAATCCCCCCTGGTTCTGAATGTCCAGGTTTTATCTGCTTTTCTCAGGTTCAACCCTTAAACTATCTTCTCCATGAAAAATTCCCTGATTCTCCCAGGCTAAAAGAAGGCCACCTTCCTTGGAGCTTTCATAGCATTTCACCTGAAGCCTGCTTATGGGAAAGTTCCCATCTTGCATGTATTCATAGTTACCCCAAAGTCTCAAAGTAACTTCATTTCATTCTGGTCTATGTATCCAGGCCCACTGTCGACATATAGCAGAACAATAATGTCATAATGACAATCTGAAAAATGGGCTCTCCAAGACCAAATCTCCTTCACAATGAAGTCATGTATGATTAAACAACAACAACATCATAAATGGCAGTGTTCAAATGAGTCAAAGGGCAATGTCCCCCTTTAACTATACTTTTTTTTCTGTGTTGGAGAAAAATCCTCAATATACAGTCTTTATTTGCCAAGTATTTAAAGAGTCAGATCTGGGGTTTGGAAAAACTATAAAGTCAGTGGAAGCCAGTCTTTAGCCCCTCCAACCTCTGTTACCTCCTTTTCTGCTCATGGAGTAAGCCCCCTCCACAGCCCTCCTGAGTCTTGTTTGCCCACCCTCCAAATCTTTGCCCCATGAGGAAAACTCTGCTACTGTACTGATGTCAGATTTTAAAATGCATGGCCTTCAGTAAATGCATTATCTTAAACAGGAGAATGCATTTAAAATATTTAAACCTGTTGAATTCTGTCCCCTTTCAAAACGATAAAGGAATCAATTAGTAGACTAAGATTTGATGAGGACAGGAAGCTCGTGAGTAAAAGCATTCAGTCTGTATTGGTAAAGCCCCCTGAGAATGCAGGTATCATTTATTTCCTTCAGATTAGTTGAGAACGAGTGGACAAAAGAGAAGGAAAGGGATGCTAATCCATAGTTTTCCCCTTTTCTTGGGATTTTTCTGCTTTTCTGGAGAGAGAAATTGAGAATTGTTTTCCCTTTGGTTACTGAAATCCTTTTCTTTTTTTAAATTTTATTTAAGTATAGTGGACACACAATATTATATCAGTTTAAGGTTTACAACCTAGTAATTTGACAAATTTATACGTTATGCTATGTTCCCCACAAGTGTACTGACACCATTCCTTGGTGGTGATTGGGAGCAGATGAGAAAGAGATGTATCATCAAAGCTATGGAGTTGACCCTTCTATGCTTCAGGTCCACCTTTAATTGCCAGTCATCTCTACCCTGCTCACCATGGACTAGACCACAAGATCATGACTTGAACTTCCTGCCCCTACCCCAGAATATCTACATATATAATTCATGGGTAGCATTTTCTCTTTATTTTTGTTCTAAAACATTCTTTTTCTTTTGTTCTCATTTTCATGTCTTCTAGTTATTTACATACATGATTATAAAGTTCATGCTAAACATGAAGATCATTGGACACCATGTGTCCTCATGAGGAATAAAGCTATTACAGTAACAGTAGTGCATTGTATGTCTAATTATATCTACTCCTATACTTATACCTTTGTGATAATTATATACTTCTGCAAGGAAATACCTAATAATATATTGATGAGTAAAGAGTTCTTTGTTTCAAGATAGGTAATGTTTAAAATACATTTTGTTGTTAAGGGAGAGATAATATTATAATATTTAATCACACTATTTGAGTTTCTTGAGGTATTAAGACTTTTGCAATGATTAATAGGGTACAGACAAATGTCGACCATTGGCATATTTGGTTTTTAATCCTGGGGCTTTTAGTTCCTGCCTTTGCTGTTTGCACAGGGTGGCAAGAAGGCATGGTCTGGGTTTGGCATGAGCTGGACTTGATCCAAGAGAGAAGATGTCACAGAAATAAGACACTAAACTGACTTGAAACGGATTTCATCTTTGGCATGCTATGATATTTATCTTTGCTCTATCATCATTAACTCTACCACACCTAGCCCATGACAAGAGACAGTGGTAATGGTATAAAACCTCCAGTTACAGGGTCCCTCATGGATTTGATTCTTCAGGATGACTGGTCCCCATCTGTAGACCCCAAATCACCACCATGAAATTGATATTTTTGTATTTGGTTGTGGCCCTTTGCATCTTCTGCAAAGGTAAGAGACTAATTTAAAGAATCATTTCAACTTTGATAGACCCATTTATATGTTTGCCTAAATGTTTAGTGTTCTCTACTTCAAATATTTTTCTCTATTGGAAAACTTTCCTTTATCTCACTAGGATAATAAGTAAGAATAGTAGGATAATAAGAAAACTAGATTTTCATCCTATTCAGGTTTTATAAGTTTAAGGAAATATTAATGAATAGGTTACTCTAGATGCATAAGGTATTATTTTTGTTATTCCTTTTTTTTATAGTTTACTTATTTTTGAGACAGAGAGAAACAGAGCATAAGCAAGGGAGGGGCAGAGAGAGAGAGAGGGAGACACGGAATCTGAAGCAGGCTCCAGGCTCTGAGCTGTCAGCACAGAGCCCGACACGAGGCTCAAACCCACGAACTGCGAAATCATGACCTGAGCCGAAGCCGGTCGCTCAACCGACTGAGCCACCCAGGCGCCCCTATTTTTGTTATTCATTGTTATCATAATTTATCTTTTGATGAATCTATCTTGAGCTTAAAATCCGCATTTAGACTAAAGACCCACATAGATCATTGCAATGTTTACAAATTATGAAAGTACCACCGATTAAAAGCCTGGTTTACCACAAAAAAAATTGTGTAGGAAAAAACATTTCTTAAAGTAACAAATTTTCTGGATATTTCATGAAGTCAGTTTCTAAAATTAACTGAAAAGTAGGACATCATTAATTTTGTTAATTAAAAATTGAGCAAAATGGATAAAAATCTTTAGAAACAAATGTATTTCTTGCTCTTTAGTTCTATATCTAAACAGGGAAGAAAAGCAGTAACATCTGAACATACGGGGAAAGGTCAGTAAAAGGGGAGAGATTCATTCTATATCTAAATTCAAAATCTATTTTCTAAGTTTAGGAGTAGGGGACTGTTTACTTTTTTGTGAGAAGCTAGAATGTGGTGGACTATGATTATTTGTTGTGGTTAAGAGAAAACATTTTTATCTTTAATCCAACTACCTTGGAAATCATCTGATGGACCATCAGAAAATGAATATTCAAGTAACGGTGACCTTCATAATCTTATATATCACTTTGTTATACTCTGTTTCTACTTCGCATAAATGTGTTTATTTCTTAAATAACAGTGTACAACTTATTTTCAAAGCATTTATTAAATGATATCGTATCACAGCAAAATGTCTTAAAAGTATTTAGTAAAGCATATTAAGTTCACCAGAAAATTGGAGAGAATTTCTAAAGTAAATTCTTAAATATCAATGGTAGTTTTAAGAATGATTATGAATATTTCAATAGGATTTCCATAGATTGTTGATTTTTAATGTTTATGGAGAGAGAGAGAGAGAGAGAGAGAGAGAGAGAGCGCGCAAGTGTGTGAGTGGGGAAGGTTGCAGAGAGCAAGGGAAAGAGAATCCCAAGCAGGGTCTGCACTGTCAGGGCAAAGCCCATCCTGGGGTTCAATCTCATGAACTGTGAGATCATGACCTGAGCCAAAATCAAGAGTTGGACACTTAACCAATTGAGCCATCCAGACACTCTGGTTGGTGTGTTTTTTATTTTAAGCAAAAAGAAGAGATTATATGTATTAAGAAAGCCATGTTGATTTATAAGAAATACCTGGAAAATGTTCTGCAGAAATGCCAATTGCCTTGGTTGAAATGAATTTTTGTTCCTTAGTCAGTGAGATCTATATTTCAAACACAGACTCCCTTTTTTTCTGTAGGTTATAGAATGGTAAAGGTTTCAGGACTGGAAGTTGGTAAAGGCAGATATGTAGGAGGCATTCATGTATTCATTCAGAAGAAAAAATTATATTGTTTGAGTAACCATAACTGTACTAAGAAAAGGAGAAAAGCAAAACAACAAAATAGTACCCTGACTTATTGGGGGGAAAACCTTCAGTGATATGAGATCTAGATCTGGCATGATATAGATATGTATATTCAAATTTATTTTTTTAATATTTATTTTTTTATTTTTATCTTTTTTAAGTTTACTTATTTTGAAAGAAAGCAAGAGACTGTGAGAATGTGGGGAGGGGCAGAGAGAGGGAGAAGAGACGGGGGTGGGGAGAGGAAGAGACAGAAAGAGAGAGAGAGAGAGAGAGAGAGAGAGAGAGAGAATCCCAAGCAGGCTCCACACCACCAGCACAGAACCCAATGCAGGATTCTGCATGGGGCTGGAACTCCAGAACCAGGAGATCATGACCTGAATGGAAATCAAAAGTCAGATGCTCAACCAACTGAACCACCCAGGCACCCCTATTTATTTTTGAGAAAGAAAATGAGAGAGTGTGAGCACGGGAGAGGCAGAGAAAGAAGGAAACAGAGAATCCCAATACTAAAAAACCATGATTTTTAGATATAAAAAGTAGATTGCTTGGGATGAATTTAAAAGAATGGAAACAAGAAGAATATTATTTTCTTATTAAAAATATGGTATAGAGAAGTATAAAATGACCTAATTTTTATTGCTTTGTTTTTCTTCTTTTTTAATAGATGGAGAAACCCTACAGAAATCAGGTCTGTATCTTTCAGAAATTAATCTTTACTTTGAGATATCAAGGTGTATTTTGAGCCTGCTTCTTTTCGAACATAGGGATTTTTTTACAGGCTTGTTGAGATACAACTGACATATAACGTTGTGTAAGTTTAAAATATACAACAAGGTTTGACACGTGTATATGTTGTAAAATGATTACCACAATACGGTTATTCTGTGCCTTTATCATGTCACCTTTGTGTGTGTGGTGAGAAATTTTATGATCTATTCTCTTAGCCACTGTCAAGTGTACAATACGGTATTACTAACTATAGTTAAGGAGCTATTCATTAGGTTCCCAGATCTTATTCATCTTAGAACTAGAAGTTTGTGACCTTTGATAAACATCACTCCATTTATCCCAACCCCTAAACCCTGGCAAACACCACTTTACTTTTTTTCTATGAGTTCAATGTTTTTAGATTCCACATAAAAATGAGATTATACAGTATTTGTCTTTCTCTGTCTTATTTCCCTTAGCATAATGCCTTAAAGCCCATCCATGTTGTCCCAGACGGCAGGATTTTCTTTTACTAGGGTAGAATAGTATTCCATGTGTATATATACTACACTTTCTTTAGCCATTCATCTGTTGATGGACATTTAGGTTATTGGCTATTATGAATAATGTTGGAATGAACATGGTAGTGCCGATATCTCTTTGAGAGAGTGATTTAATTTCCTTTGGGATATTTATCCAGAAGTAGAATTTCTGGGACATATGGTCATTCTATTTTTATTTTTTGAAAACCTCCAGACCATTTACTCTAATAGCTAAACCAATTTACATTCTTGCCATCATAGAATACAGAAATCAATGCATTTTGTATAAACTTGATTTGGGAATGAACTACGATGACTCTTTATTCATTTATCTCCATGATTGTAAACTCCTCAAGGATAAGATTTTGCTCTGTGCTGTTTGTTGGGTATTCACGATGCTGGTAACAATGTCTGTAATGGAACAGGTAATCAGATTGTATTTCTTTTGAATTAAAATATAAATTGGGATTATAGATAGGATTTGTTCTGCACACAAGAATTTTCCATATGAAAATAACCAAATTTTTTGCAAAGTAAAATTTCTGAAATGACCTACAGATACTCTATCTTTTTGCCCAAGAAGACAAGGGACTTCTGAACATCGTCTAATTTTTTTGGGGGGACACAAAAATGAATGCCAATTATCATATTATATATCATGCAATGATGCCCTTGGAATCTAATGCTGTGTGTAAGATAGTTGGGCCCTAGTCTAAAGATGGTTTCTAAGTTTCTGCTTTTGATTTGCCTTTCTGTCTTTTCATTTCTTTTTTTTAAAATTTTTAATAGTTTATTGTCAGGGTGGTTTCCATATAATACCCAGTGCTCATCTCCACAAGTGCCCTCCTCCATGCCCATCACCCCCCTTCCACTCCCCCCGACCCCCATCAGCCCTCGGTTTGTTCTCGGCATTCAAGAGTCTCTCATGGTTTGCGTCCCTCCCTCTCCCCCACTATTTTTCCCCTTCTTCTCCCACATGGTCCTGTCTTCTTATTTCTGTTAAACATTTAACTCTATATCTTTTTTTATGTTTATATATCTTTGAGAGAGAAAGAGAGAGAGCAAGTGAACAGGGAGGAGCAGAATGAGTGGGAGACAAAGAATCTGAAGCAAGATCCAGTCTCTAAGCTGTCAGCACAGAGCTCGACGCAGGGCTCAAACCTACAAGTCATGAGATCATACCCTGAGCCTAAGTTTGATGCTTAATTGATTGTGACACTCAGGATCCCCATTAACTCTATATCTTGATAGGGTTATTATGTCTATTTTTTATACCCAGTTCCAATTCTTACTCTTTGCTTTCAGTCTAATGGGATGATAATACCATTGATTCAAGCTCCTTAGTCTTTTTAAAAAGTGTTTATTTATTTTGAGAGCAAGAGACAGAGAACACGAGCAGTAGAGGGGCAGAGAGAGAGAGAAAGAATCCCAAGCAGGCTCTGCACTGTCAGTTTGGACCTGATGCAGGGCTTGTTCTCAAGAATGATGAGATTATGACCTGGGTCAAAATCAGGAGTGGTGAGTTATCCAGGAGCCACAAGCTTATTAGTCTTGCATCTGTTGTAAGACAGTCCATGGTGAGTGGGGCTTGTGGGATATCTTTCTGATGGATAAAGTTCACACATGGGTTTTGTAACATCTCTATTTATTTCAAGAGGATTTGGGAATGACTTTTGGACTGCAAACGACATTTAAAAATTTTTTTCTTTTCTATATTTATTTTTAATTTGCCTCCAAGTTAGTTAGCAATAGTGCAACGATGATTTCAAGAGTAGATTCTTTAATGCCCCTTACCCATTTAACCCATTCCCCCTCCCACACCCCCTTCAGTAACCCTCTGGTTTTTATCCATATTTAAGAGTCTCTGTTTTTGTTCCCTTCCCTGTTTTTATATTATTTTTGCTTCCCTTCCCTTCTGTTCATCTCTTTTGTATCTTAAAGTCTTCATATGAGTAAAGTCATATGATACTTGTCTTTTTCTGAGTAATTTTGCTTAGCATAATACCCTCTAGTTCCATCTATGTAGTTGCAAATGGTAAGGTTTCATTCTTTTTGATTACCGAGTAATACTCCATATATATATATATATATATATATATATATATATACACACATATATATACTCTCTCTATATATTCCATATATATACATATATATACTCCATATATATATATACACTCCATATATATATATATATATCCATATATATATATATATATACACACTCCATATATATATATATATATATATATATATACCACATCTTCTTTGCCTCCACCCATCAATGGATTTTGGGCTCTTTCCATACTGTGGCTATTGTTGATAGTGCTGCTATAAACATTGGGGTGTATGTGTCCCTTCAAAACAGCACACCTGTATCCCTTGGATAAATACCTAGTAGTGCAATTGCTGGGTCATAGGGTAGCTCTATTTTTAATTTTTTGAGAAACATCCATACTGTTTTCCGGAGTGGCTGCACCAGTGTGCATTCCCACCAGCAGTGCCAAAGAGATCCTCTTTCTCTGCATCCTTGCCAACATCTGTTGTTGCCTGAGTTGTTAAGGTTTACCATTCTGACAGGTGTGAGGTGATATCTCATTGTAGTTTTGATTTGTATTTTCCTAATGATGAATGATGTTGAGCATCATTTCATGTGTCTGTTGACCATCTGGATGTCTTCTCTGAGAAGTGTCTATTTTTGTTTGTAGCCCATTTCTTCACTGGATTATTTGGTTTTGGGGTGTTGAGTTTGATAATTTCTTTATAGATTTTGGATACTAATCCTTTTTCTGACGCATCATTTGCAAATATCTTCTCCCATTCCATCAGTTGACTTTTACTGATTATTTCCTTTGCTGTGCAGAAGGTTTTATTTTGATGAGGCCCCAATAGTTCATTTTTGCTTTTGTTTCCCTTGCCTCCAGAAATGTGTTGAGTAAGAAGTTGCTGTGGCCAAGGTCAAAAAGGTTTTTCCCTGCTTTCTCCTCAAGGATTTTGATGGCTTTCTGTCTTACATTTAGGTCTTTCATCCATTTTGACCTTTATTTTTGTGTAGGGTATAAGAAAGTGGTCCAGGTTCACTTTTTTCTGCAAGTCATTTTCCAGTTTTCCCAGCACCACTTGCTGAAGAGACTGTCTTTATTCCATAGACTATTCTTTCCTGCTTTGTCAAAGATTAGTTGACCATACATGTGTGGGTCCATTTCTGGGTTCTCTAATCTGTTCCATTGATCTGAGTGTCTGTTTTTGTACCAGTACCATACTGTCTTGATATTACAGCTTTGTAATACAGCTTTGCAATATAGCTTGAAGTCTGGGATTGTGATGCCTCCAAGATTTGGTTTTCTTTTTCAAGATTGCTTTGCTGATTCAGGGTCTTTTCTGGTTCCATACAAATTTTAGAATTGTTTGTTCTAGCTCTGTAAAGAATACTGGTATTATTTTCATAGGGATTGCACTGCATATTAGTAGTATTGACATTTTTTAGTGGTTTTAAATTTACTTCTGAGAGACAGCGTGAGCAGGGGAGAGTCAGAGAGAGAGGGAGACTCAGAATCTGAAACAGGCTTCAGGCTCTGAGCTAGCTATCAGCACAGCGCTAGACATGGGGCTCAAACCCACGAACCATGAGATCACAACCTGAGCTGAAGTCGGACGCCCAACCGACTGAACCACCCAGGCACCCCAGTAGTATTGACATTTTAACAATATTTGTTCTTCCTATCTAGGAGCATGGAATATTTTTCCAATTTTTTGTGTCTTTTTCAATTTCTTTCATAAGCTTTCTACACTTTTCAGTGTATAGATTTTGCACCTCTTTGGTTAGATTTATTTCTAGGTATTTTATGGTTTTTGGTGCAATTGTAAATGGGCTAGATTCCTGATTTCTCTTTCTGTTGCTTCATTGTTGGTGTTTAGGAATGCAACCAATTTCTGTGCATTGATTTTATATCCTGCCACTTATTGAGTTCATGGATAAGTTCTAGCAGTTTTTTTTTTTTTTTTTTTTTTTTTTTTTTTTTTTTTTTGGTGGAATCCTTTAGGTTTTCCTTATGGAGTTTCATGTCATCTGCAAAGAGTGGAAGTTTGACCTCCTCCTGGCCAATTTGGATGCCTTTTATTTCTTCGTGTTGTCTGATTTCTGAGGCTAAGACTTCCAGTATTATGTTGAATAACAGTGGCGAGAGTGGGCATCCCTGTCTTGTTCTTGACCTTAGGGAGAAAGCTCTGTTTTTCCCCATTCAGGATGATATCAGCATTGGGTCTTTCATATACGGCTTTTATGATCTTGAGGTATGCTTCTTCTATCCCTACGTTCTTGAGGGTTTGATCAAGAAAGGATTCTGTATTTTGTCAAATGCTTTCTCCACGTCTATTGAGAGGATCATGTGGTTCTTGTCCTTTTTTTTTTTTATTGATGTGATGAATCACATTGATTGCTTTGTGGATATTAAACCAGCCCTGCATCCTAGGTATAAATCCCACTTGGTTGTGGTGAATAATTCTTTTAATGTATTGTTGTATCCAGTTGGCTTGTATTTTGTTGAAGATTTTTGCATCCATGATTATCAGGGAAATTGGCCTATAGTTCTCCTTCTTAGTGAGGTCTTTGTGTGGTTTTGGAATCAAGGTAATGCTGGCTTCATAGAAAGAGTTTGGAAGTTTTCCTTCCATTTCTAGTTTTTGGAACAGCTTCAAGAAAATAGGTGTTAATTCTTCCTTAAATGTTTGGGAGACTTCCCCTGGAAGGCCATCTGACCCTGGATTCTTGTTTTTTGGGAGATTTTTGGTTACTAATTCAATTTCTTTACTGGTTATGGGTCTGTTCAAATTTTCTATTTCTTCCTGTTTCAGTTTTGGTAGTTTGTATGTTCCTAGGAATTTGTCCATTTCTTCCAGATTGCCCATTTTATTGACATATAATTGCTCATAATATTCTCTTCTTATTGTTTGTCATTCTGCTGTGTTGGCTGTGATCTCTCCTCTTTCCTTATTGATTTTTTTGGGGGTCCTTTCCTTTTTCTTTTTGATAAAACTGGCTAGTGGTTTATCAATTTTGTTATTTCTTTCAAAGAACCAGCTTCTGGTTTCATTAATCTGTTCTACTGTTTGTTTTGGTTTTGATACGATGGTTTCTGATCTAATCTTTATTATTTCCTGTCTTCTGCTGGTTTGGGGTTTTAGTTGCTGTCCTTTCTTCAACTCTTTAAGGTATAAGGTCACCTTGTGTATCTGAGCCCTTTCTTCCTTCTTTAGGAAGGCCTGAATTGCTATATACTTCCCTCTTATGATCACCTTTGCTACACTCTAGAGGTTTCGGGCTGTGGTGTTATCATTTTCATTGGCTTCCAGGCACTTTTTAATTTCCTCTTTAACTTCTGGGTTAGCCCATTCATTCTCCAGTAGCATATTCTTTAGTCTCCAAGTATTTGTTACCTTTCTAAATTTCTTTTTTGTGGTTGATTTTGAGTTTCATAGGATTGTGGTCTGAAGATATGCATGATATGATCTTGAGCTTTTTGTACTTGTTAAGGGCTCATTTGTGTCCCGGTATGTGATCTATTCTGGAGAAAGTTCCATGTGCACTAAAGAAGAAAGTATATTCCACTGCTTTAGGATAAAATGTCCTGAATATATCTGTTAAGTCCATCTGGCTCAGTGTGTCATTCAAAGCCATGTTTCCTCGTTGATTTTCTGTTTAGATGATCTGTCCATTGCTGTAAGTGAAGTGTTGAAGTCCCCTAGTATTATGGTATTGCTATCAATGAGTTTCTTTATGTTTGAAATTAATTATTTTATATATCTGGGTGCTTTCACATTTGGAGCATAAATGTTCACAATTGTTATGTCTTCTTGGTAGATAGACCCATTAATTATGAAAAATACCCTTCTCCATCTCTTGTTACAGTCTTTATTTTAAATTCTAGATTGTTTGATATAAGTGTGGCTTATATTGTTGACCATTAGCATGATAGATGGTTCTCTATCCCCTTACTTTCAACCTGAAGGTGTCTTTAGGGCTAAAGTGTATCTCTTGTAAATAGCATATAGATGGATCTTGTTTTCTTATCCATTCTGTTATGCTATGTCTTTTTATTGGAGCATTTAGTCCATTGATATTTAGAGTGAGCACTGAAAGATATAACTTTATTGCCATTATGTTGCCTGTAGAGTTGGAGTTTCTGGTGGTGTTCTCTGGTCCTTTCTAGTCTTTGTTGCTTTTGGCTTTTTTTCTGTCTTTTCTCCCCTCAGAGAGTCCCCCTTAAAATTTCTTGCAGGACTGGTTTAGTGGTCACAAACTCCTTTAATTTTTGTTTGTCTGGGAAACTTTTTATTTCTCCTTCTATTTTGAATGACAGCTTGCTGGATAAAGAATTTTTGGCTGCATGTTTTTTTTTTTTTTCTGATTCAGCACATTGAATACATCCTGTCATTCCTTTCTGGTCTGCCAAGTTTCTGTGGACAGGTCTGTTGCAAACCTGATCTTCCTTCCCTTATAGGTTAAGGATTTTTTTCCCCTTGCTGCTTTCATAATTCTTTTCTTGTCTGAGTATTTTGTGAATTTGACTATTATATGCCTTGTTGATGGTCGGTTTTTGTTGAATCTTGTGGAAGTCCTCTGTGTTTCCTGGATTTTGATTTCTGTGTCTTTCCCCAAATTAGAAATTTGGCCTTCTATCCCTTTTTCTCTCCCTTCATCTTCTATGACCCCTATGATTCTGATGTTGTTCCTTTTTAAGGAGTCACTTATTTATCTTCTTCTTATAGTGTGTTCTTTTGCTTTAGTTTTCCTCTTTTTTTTTCTGCTTCATTATTTTCCATAAGTTTGTCCTCTATGTCACTGATTCATTGCTCTGCCTTGCCACCGTGGCATCCATTTGAGATGTAGCTCAGTTATAGCATTTTTAAAAATTTCATCTTGACTAGCTTTTACTTCTTTTATCTCCATAGAGAGGGATTCTAATCTATTTTCAACTGCAGCTAGTATTCTTATTATCGTGACTCTAAATTCTGGCTCAGACATCTTGCTTGTATCTGTGTTGATTAAGTCCCCAGCTGTCATTTCTTTCTGCTCTTTCTTTTGTGCTGAATTCCTTCATTTCATTATTTTGAAGGAGGAAAAGGAATTAATAAGGTAAAAAAATTAAAATTAAAAAAATTTGGGGGTGCCTGGGTGGCTTAGTCGGTTAAGCGTCTGACTTTTGCTTAGGTCATGATCTCGCGGCTCGTGGGTTCGAGCCCTGCATCGGGCTCTGCGCTGACTGTCAACTCAGAGCCTGGAGCCTGTTTCAGTCTGTGACTCCCTCTCTCTCTGACCCTCCCCTGCTCACGCTCTCTCTCTCTCTCTCTCTCCTAGAAATAAATTAAAAAAAAATTAAAGACGCAGACACAAAATTAAATAAATGATGCTAAATTCTAGGTGATATTGAAAAGAGTTTGATTGATTAGGTAAAAACTGGAGGAAAGAAGGAAAATGTTTTAAAATTTGAGAAAATGAATACAATAAAATAGAATAAATTGAAATGATGGAAGTAAAATAGAATTTAAAAATTTACAAAGCGTAAAAAATTCAGTAGAAAAAAAGGAAAATCTTAACAAAAATTGAAAATAAAAATACATTTTTCTTTCTGTATTCAAGTAAACGAAAAGAAAAGAAAAAGAAAAAATAAAGAAAATTGAATGGATGGACCAACAGACAGTCTGAAATAGTATTGATATTATATCGTTTTCCCTTAGAAATCAAACTATGAAGCACGTTATAGTCTACAAACTAAGCAGGTGGGGAAATTTGTGCTCTGGAGAGTGAGGTTGTACCAGTTGGGTGGGGCTTAGTGTAATGGCTCCATTCTCCACTAGATGGCGTTGCTGAACTTACTGGGGTGGATTGTTGCGATGCCTGTTGGTGTGTATGCACATGCGCGGGAGGGGTGAAAATGGCGACACCCTGGTACTGTCTCTAGTATGGAAACTCTGTTCTCCACCAGCAATCCTGCACCGATCCTTTGTCTCCAGTTTCCATCCACTACCCACTTCTACACTGTCCGTGACCACGCTCTTGGGTTGCCAGGCGGCACCTCCCTCCTGAGTTTTTTCTCACATGCGGCTGTTTCCTGACCGCTCACTTCTGAGGGACTGTGGCTTCGACCTGCTCAGATCCTCTGGGGGAGGGTCACACTGAGCAATGGCCGCGTGCTGGCAGCACCCAGGAACGTTTGCAGGGCCGTGCAGCCGCAGAGGCTCAGAGACCGCGGCTGGGTGCCAGCCCGCCCCCGGAAAGGTTCCCGTGATCGTGTAGCAGCAGTGGCAAACTACCTTTTAAATCATTAGAGTTTTCCAGGCATTTAACCTAATGGAGAATGTTATTGTACAATTTAATTTTGAATGATTTACTTTATCTCCAGACCGTTTTTTAGGCTTCAGCTAAATATTTGTATGTGTATTTGTATGTGTAATTACATATAACTTGGTTTTAGTAACAATTTATCAGAGCACATGGGAAACTCTGGCTTCTAAATGGCTCTGTTTTCTGTTTGACTTAATTTATGCCTTTGTTTCTGGCATAGATTTGCTGACCCTAAGTCCTGGATTTTCCAGGACAGTCCAATTTCTGCAAGTTTCTGTTAGTATCATACCATATGCTTTGATTTTTTATTTGAAAGATGGTCTTAGAAAATGAGACCATCATTCGTCTGAAATGAATGATGGTTTTAGAAAACTTGTGATGATTATAGAGCATGGAGAAACATTTAAAAATCTACAATCCATTAAGTACCAAAATAAAAATGTTACACAAAAAAGTGGGTTTCTTTGAGGCTTCTTCAATATGGATTTATGCAAAATTATCTTGTCACTGTTAAAAGTTTTTTATATTTGAGAGAGAGAATGAACGGTGGAGGAGCAGAGAGAGGGACAGAGGTTCTGAAGCAGGCTCTGTACTGAGAACAAAGAGCCCAGTGCAGGGCTTGAACCCGAGAACCGTGATATCATGACCTGAGATGAAGTCTGACACTTAACTGACTGAACCACCCAGGCATCCCACCATTGTTAAATGTTTTATTTCACATAATTTTTGAGAAAATATCTGGGAAACAAAACTTTTGTGTATTTGATAAAAATGTGTTAATCTTTAAATATAACTTAATATGTGTGCTTATATGTAAATTCTCATTTGTTATACTCTTATCATGAGCTGAGCTATACTAACTGTAACTTGAGCTTGCAAATTTTACATGCCATTTACTTAAATATGAGGAAAATTCTCCTTGATGATAATAAATCATTTGTAAGTAGCATGTACATGACTTCTGTATTCAGGGGTATAATAGAAATTGTAGCCATTTTATTCAAATTAAGTAGTTAGTTATATTCAGTATCTCTGAAAAAAATCATTTGCTAAAACTGCATTTCACAACAGAATGTTAATTAATGCTTTACACCTTTTCAGTCATCCAAGAACTATTGTTTGTTTGCTGTGCTCTAATTCTTGCATCTAGGCTGTGTTTTAAATGGGCGGAGGACCAGCAGAGTCTTTATCCTTTATGGGGGTGTTCTGGAGGGGTATAAATATACCATGGTCAATGGATAATTACCATATTCATGCCTGAGTGTTGAATTCAATGAGAATATCTGTGCGAAGACCCCCTAAGGACAAGAAATGGCTGTAATCAAAATTCACTTTCTGTTGGCAAATCTGTCAGAGAAGCTATTAATGACAGCAATTCTCCCTTTTTTCTCTTCAGATGGAAAAACAGCTGAAAGTACATCAGGTAAATTACTTTTTTTTCTTATACTTGTTTATACTAAACAACAATAAAGTGACAGTGCTTTTATTTTGAGAGAAAACAGATCTCCCCTGAAAAAAACACTAAAACATTTAAAATGAAATATTTCTTATTACAAAAATCGTACTCTATACTGTTTTTGTATAATCTGGGCCAGATATTTTCATATTTAATCTAGAATGTACTTTTCTTATAGAAGTATTTTGTATTGCAGGATTAATTTCTTAGTGAATTGTTTTAATTAAAATTGATCCTATTCCTATTAGTTGTACTATAGATCCCTCAGAAAATTGAATAACATTGAATATTACCCATTATTTTGTTTCCCTATGCACCAAAATGAAAAATTGGCCACAGCAAATCAAGACTGCATTTATGACATTTTCTTAAATCTAACAAAAGGATTTTTGCTAATGTCAATATAGATTGAATTTGATTCTGGCCTAACATATATAACAAAATAGCCCAATATTACTTTTATATGTTTTTCTTTTGTGATATTTTAGATACCTGGGTCTTTCTACAACCTAAATACAATAAAATGTAATTGGAAAATGTGTCCTTTGAGGTAAACACAAACTGAGAATAAGTAACAGGTCGGTTGTCTCAAAAAGACCACAAAATCACCTCATCATAACTACGGACAGGGCTCATTAGGTTTTACTATAATGATAGAGAAAGCGTTTCTTTACTTCCAAGTGTACAAAATCTGATTGTTAATTAGAATAAATTGGGTCATATGAGTCTTTAGCATTCTTCTGAAAGTCCTTATTCAAGAAGTTTGAATGAGGCAAGGGAGAACTTGGAATTCTATACTTCTCTGAGAATATTCTGAAATTATTAGCAATTGAGTTTTTTCCTGTGTCTCTCAGAGAACATTCCAGGTCTAGGTATTATTTGGGAGGGACCTGAGGATCTTTAAGGCTAGAGCTGCACTGGATGAATAAAAGTGCCAAGCAAGGGTGCTTCAACCAGCCAGTACAAAACTGATCCAACTGCAGAGCAAAGTTATCCTGCACAATCTTTATTCCTTAATGAGACAAAGTTTCACATACTTGAGAAAGGGATTCATAACTTCCTGTTTTTTAATATTTTCAATTTTACTGATTTCAGACAATATAATTTGTTTGTTGCCATTTAAAAAATCTCCCCTTCTCTGTAGCTCATGCATATTCACCTCTCTCATCCAGCAGTTTTTCTCCATAGAGTGAAGGTAGAGGAACAGAATTATATCTATTTCTTTCTTCTATTTCATGTTGTGGTCTAAAGAGAGTCAGTTAACCCTTTCAAAAATTTGTGCAAAATGTATGCAAAATATAAATGAATATATTTTACTTATCTTTGAGCTATGAAGTAAACATTTTATTTATCTTGAAGCATTGTTAAGCAATCCATCTTTAAACTAGGTGATGGCATTATACATTTTGCATAAGAAAAAAAGGATTTCTTGGCAGATTTTGCCAGGCGATCTGAGACAAGTTATGCAACCTCTTTTAAATATCAGTTTTCTCATCTACACGTGAGGAAATAATAACAATATCACCCTTATGGGAGACTGTGAGGATTAAAGAGATAATTATGGAAGGTAGTGTTACACGTCTAAGATGTGGCATATTCAAAACACATAGCAATCATTACTGCTAGTGACCCCAATGGCAATATATTTCTGAGTAAGATTTGTATATAAAAAAGGGACAAATAAGTTAGTAGGCTCACTGGCTAAAGACAAGACCATTCATTTCAACAACGGAATGAGTAAGTTCAGTGGGAACATAGGTTTAATAAAATAAAATATCTAATATACCTGGGGTTGAACTCAGGAGAAGTATAAGTATAGTGAATATTTATCATGAATTAAATAAATGAAATAAAAATTCTACATGAGTTTGTGACAAATTTAGTGAGGACAATAAAATATATTAAAAGATGTGGTCTGAGTACTTAAATTTTTAAAAAGTTTACCTATTTTTGATAGAAGGGGCAGAGAGAGAGAGAGAGAGACGTAATTGGAAGCAGGCTTCAGCCTCTGGGCTGTCAGCAAAGTCTGATATGGGGCTCAAACCCACGAACTGTAAGATCATGACCTGAGCCAAAGTTGGTCGCTTAACCGACTGAGCCACCCAGGTGCCCCAGCTCCCTATTGAGTACTTAGTATGTACCAGACACTATGCTGTGTGCTTTCAGCTTATCCGATTTTTTCATTTAATTAATAGCCATATTATAAAGTGGATAGTGTTTTATTATCATT
The DNA here is from genome assembly GCA_017311185.1 of Proteles cristata cristata. Taxonomy (NCBI): domain Eukaryota; kingdom Metazoa; phylum Chordata; class Mammalia; order Carnivora; family Hyaenidae; genus Proteles; species Proteles cristata. The sequence continues at coordinate 862,340 of JAESUZ010005663.1, read as the reverse complement.
TATTATGTAGTCTCCATCTAACAGATAAAGAAACTTTGTTTCAGAAGTATTAAATATATCCAGGGGCATAACCAGGAATAAGAACAGCACATACAACGGGCACCTGGGTGGCTCAGTCAGTTGAGCGTCCAACTTCAGCTCAGGTCATGATCTCACAGTTGGTGGGTTTGGGCCCTGCATCAGGCTCTGTGCTGGCGGCTACTTCAGAGCCTGGAGCCTGCTTCCGATTCTGTGTCTCCCTCTCTCTCTGACCCTCCCCTGCTCACGCTGTCTCTATCTCTCTCTTTCTCAAAAATAAATAAAATATTTAAAAAAATTTTTAGAAAGAATAGCACAAACATAAAGGAACAAAATTTAAAATAAAATGTTTTTTTCTTCCCACTTGACAAAAACCTATTTGTTAACACTTAGAAGGGACTGATTGTAATGCAGAGTTTCCAGGTCACTGGATTCCGCACAGGAGCCAAGTGGGCAGTGACCTTGCCAATGTGTCCATCTCCCTGCTCTTTCCATCTCTGGCTTTGTCCTACACATAGAGAGATGCCTTGCCTGCATGTTTCGGGGCCATCTATTTCTTCCGCAAACAGGCATTCCCTGATCATTCCCTCCAGGACACGGGGTTCTCATCACTGCAGTGTGGTCTAACCTTAAGGGAATGGTCTTGAAAAGGATGCTTATGAAGGTCCTGAGAACAGGCTTGGGGATTATAGGGCCCTGGGGACTTAGTAAGGTCTACAGTGGAAGAGGGAAAATGGCACAGGCTCTCGGTTGGTGAATCTTGATTCTCTGCCTCCCTCCCCCCCTTTTTTTTAATGTTTTTGTTTATTTTTAAGACAGAGAGAAAGCATGAGCTGGAGAGAGGCATGGAGAGAGGGAGACAGGAACCAAAGTGGGCAGAGAGACCAATGTGGGGCTCAAACTCACAAGGCATGAGATCAGGACCTGAGCCAAAGTTGGTCCCTTAGCCAGCTGAGTCACACAGGCATCTCTGACCCCCTCTGCCTTTATTCTTTGCCCTCTGAGGAGAGCCGTGGCACAAGGAAGGCCAGAGTGAGACTTGAGTGGTTCCAGTAGGAACCCCTGTTGCTTGCCTCCAAGAGAGACGTTGTCCAACGTCTGGAAGCCCAGATGGGTTTGATTCAAATCTAGATACCTGGGAAACCTCAGTGATTAAAACAGGCAAAAAACCTTGAGCTTATGGAGCTTAAAATCTAGACGAAGGAGACTGTTAATAAACAATAAACCTAAATAGTAAATATGGTATATTACAAGGTGATAAAATCTCTGGAAAAAGTAAAAATTAAATCCCCATGATAATTGGGAGTGATAGAATGGGGGTGGCAATTTTAAATTGTCAGAGTATGCCTCATTGAGATGACATTTAAGCTGACACCTGAGGGAAGTGAATGCTATAATTTATATAATATTTTCATCTTTTTTTTTATTGTTTTTTTTTAAATTTATTTCTAGGAGAGAGAGAGAGACAGCGTGAGCAGGGGAGGGTCAGAGAGAGGGGGAGTCACAGGCTGAAACAGGCTCCAGGCTCTGAGCTGGCAGTCAGCACAGAGCCTGACGCGGAGCTCGAACCCACGAACCGCGAGATCATGACCTAAGCGAAAGTCGGACGCTTAACCGACTAAGCCACCCAGGCGCCCCAATATTTTCATCTTTTTTCTTTGCAGAAAAACGGAAAAGAGAAGTAGGTACGTTATTTTACCTCTACCGGCTCTTGCTAAGCCAAGGACACTGTGGATTTAACACAGCAGACTGTTTTGAATAAAGAGATGGGACACTGGTACTTAGGGTCTAGCAATGGTGAGGAAGCAGCTGGGGAGGTGTCCGCCATGTCTGTGAGAAGAGTTTCTAGCACACGGCAGTGAAATCTTCACAGTTCTCTTTATCTTTCTTGAAGTCTTAGAACTATGACGAAAAGATATGGTTATGGCAGTGATGTCAATAAGCTGTGTATGTAACTGCAAGGACTGCCAGAGTAATGAGGAAATGACATGGCTTTCAAAGAGTCACAGTCAAATCGCCTTTTCATGGTAGCGATACTGTATTTCAAACATGATCTTCTGTTATTCACATTAGGTACTTTGAACTTTGCTGACCCAGAAAGAAAAACGAAATTTCTTGCACGTTCACCCTTTGACACTGGAGTTGCTGGTCACGGAAGGGCTGAAGATGGGTGGAGAGACCACCACGATGATGATAGCTTAGAATTAGAAGACACTTCATCAGGTACGGTTAGAGAAAAATGCTTACCTAGGAAACAAGTGCTTTTTATCATTTAGGACAACCTGATCATCTTTGTACTATTTGTAGCACATAGCCTTAATGTGAATAGTGGAGAATATAAAGACACTAATTCCAGGGCCAATGAGACTGATCCATCCATCTTTAGAGAATTTCAGCAGAGATGCTTATATTAAGTTATATTTTTTCCTGATAGGTTTAATTTTCTTATGCTATTTTTCTACTTGGTGCTATTCTTACAAGGATAAATCATTTTTATATTATTTAAGTTAATTAAGATACTTCCAGGACTCAAATTTAGTGTAAGGTCTCCCTACACACGTTTTTGTCTCCAACCACAATTTATTTTCAATACCAGGATTCTCTCTTTAAATTGCGTAGTCAGTTTTCTGAGAAATATTATAAAGCAGCATTTCTGAACAGTTTAGAGACTGAAATTTTGTTTTGTTTGAGAAAAGTTAACTTTCTGTAGATGAGATACGTTCTCTCTGCTTCCACAGCTGGCCAACTTTTACCTTACTTGCCTGGTCCCTGAAATCTCTATAGTTCATGCCTGTACAAAAACAGAAGAGATAAAGCTTCAATGAGGAAAATAACTTCAATCTTTTATATTGAAATCTGAGTCTGAGTGATGATGACTGAAAAGGGAGAAACAGTTTTGGGTGTAGGGGTGCAATTGAAATATTTCAGGAAGAATGTTAGTTCCCTGTCTCTCCGGTCATTTGTTTTGGGACTGACAAACTCAGTAAGACCTATAAGTCAATGCAGATATTTTTGCTCTTGTTTACAATACTGAGGTGTTAATTGTTCGTGTTCTAAAGAACACAGTGAGATTTTCTTAAATGGTCTCAATACTTCATTTTTTTTAATGGAATTCTCAAACCTCATGGCAAATTGGTTGCCATGCATACCCCTGATTACACTTTGTGGAATTATATATGGGAAGTTATACAGAGGGGAGGGATATTTTTGAAACTATAACGTAGGCCTAGTTCAAGCACTGTGTATAGATTAATTTGTTGTACATTATGAATGAATGCAACTTTTCTCTGATAATGATTGTATTTTTGTGTGGTAGAGACAACCGATTCAGCAAGTCATTTTGCCAACGGTATCTTTCGTGGTATTGGATTGGATGGCACTTCTTCAAATCAAAATGACATTGGTAAGGGTCCATATGCCCAAAGTGGATTTGATGTGAATGCAGTAAGTGGATTAGATGGCTCTGATTCTGCTCTCAGTGAAACAGGTATTCTAAGTTCTTTCTTAGTTTCTGCTTTTGACAGAAAAAGTCATTCAATTACCAAAGCAGGGTGTTGCTTTTGACCAATATGGATTTTAGTGTTAGAAGAACTCACAGAAACAATTTTTAAATTGTTTAATTCTTAAAGGACCTGTATTATCTTTAACAGAAATCAGCAACCTTTTAGTGAAGAGACAATTAGATGTAATGTTTTTATGTAGGAGCTTGGATCTGGAAGGGAGAGATCCAGTTTCTGTCCCCAATCTTTCCTGCCAACCTTCTGTGGACTTTGGGAAAGCCACTTAAGCTCTCTTGTTCCCAGGTTTTGTCATAACGAACAGAAAAATTTTGGTCTTGTGTTTGTACTTTTGTGGTGCTAACTTCTTAAGTTTCATCACTCCTCAGTTAACTAGTTTCTTGAAAAAGAATGCCAGAAAAAAATAAATTTACAAAAGTGTGAATAAATAGCATTTTATATTTTGGAGATTAAAGTCAGTGAAAGAAGTTAGGGCCAATACAGTACAGTAAGTCTAGCTATTTTTGTGTCAGAGCAATTATCTTAAAAGATGTGGTAATTGGTGGAAAGAAGAAGAAGAGAAAGGAGTTTGTTGGTAAATCCATGGGTTTTTGGCTCTCATATGAGTGGCTCAGGAATTCTGATCCAGACTCTGTTAAGAAAAAAAATACAAATAATTTACATCCTTTGTTTTTGCTTTTGATAACTGTTGCGTTTTACAGTTGCCTTTTGGTTTTGGTCTTGGTGGTGGAAAGAAGGGTGAATTTATATTTGGTCTTGGTAATTGTGGTTCATGTGGAGTAGGGGTCAGTGGTTTTGAACAAAAAGGCTTTGCTAAAAATGAAATAGACAACACTGGAAAATCGAATTCCAGTGATCTAAGTATTACTATTTAGGTTTTGTGCATAAAAAGTAGAGTCATAAGTTGTATTAAATTATTACCTGGTAACAATGTTTGTTTGTTTGTTCTCAATTCAGGAGATAACACCAACCTAAGAAATAGGGCTGGATTTAGTAGCAGTGTCTCTGGAAATTTGAAATTTGGTTTGAGGCCATCTGATCAAAAGGGATTGGACATTGGTAGAGCTGACTGGAATGAAATGAGCAACAGAGGATCTGCTGGGAGTAAATCAATAGGTTTTGGGTTTGATGCTCATAGCTCAGGTATCCCAACTAAGACTCATTCCAGAAAATTTAAAATTAACTACTTGTTTAAAAATAAACTTTTTAAATATTTAACATTTAACTAATTAAGTAAAGCTAATTTTTAATAACATTTTAATTTTTCTGTCAGTTGGAACCAGGTCTTTTGGTTAGGAACTTGGAAAAAGGAAGGGCGATAATGCATATGGTTTTGGAGCTTCTGGTTTGAGTTTATTTGGTGGCAGTGGCATTAATAGCAAAATAAAAATGGAAGGAAGTCAAGTGGGTAGTTCTGGAGGACCCATTTCCAATGATCTATATATTGAGGTCTCATTTTAATGCATAAAAAATTCTGAATTATAAGTTTTCAATATACTCTGTGATATCATTTTATATTCTGGACGTGATACCAGTTTGAGAAATGCTGGTAGCTCAAGTATTCTACTCAGTCTCTGTTCCTGAGAAATCCAATTGGATTTCAAATAATCATTCTTTTATTTTGATACTATTTTGAATTTTCTGTTAATGGGAAGGCCTGGGTCTTTTGCTCTTGGACTTGAAGGAAAGATGTTTGGAACTGATTTTGGTTTTGGAGATTCTGGTTCAAATTGCTGTGGTGACAATGGCCTTAGTGAAAATGGAATAAAACATACTGATGAATCTAGTTCCATGGTTTAGTTCTGTGCATTAAAAAACTTGAATCATGAAATTTATTAAAAAATGTCCTGATGACAATCATTTTACATTTATATTTACATCAGTGCAAGAATTAGAGATAGTTTTTTGGGTAGCATATCAGAAAATTTGAGCTATGATTTTGAGAAATTGGTCAAAAGGGATTTGGAGGCAGAGGATTTGACCAGAGTAAGTGCAGCAGGGAATCAGACGCCAGTGGCTCAGGTAGTCTGATCTTACACTCTGCTCAGGTGAAATCAAAATTGATTTCAGCCTTTCATCTATTATTTTCTAACATTTTTAATTCTCTGTTAGTGGAAACGTCCTCATTTGATTTGAGACATGGACGTAGAAAATAGGAAGCTAAATCTGATTTTGGAGAATCTGGCTCAAATCGATTTGATGACATTGATCTTAGTGGAAATGTAATAAAAGGTACTAGAGAATCTAATTTTCATGGTATGGATGTTGACAGTTAATTTTTTGCTTAAAAGTTTCTCAATTATAAAATTTATGATTAATAAATTTAATAATTTATAATTAGTAACTATATCCTGTTGACACAGTTTTAATATTCTGGCAGAAGCACTAGCACAAAAAGTGGTGGTGAGCATGCTGGTGAAAATCTTGAAAGTTCAGGATTTGGTAACAAGGAATTTTGGAGGCAGGGGATTGATAGAATGAGCAGCACCATGTATGTTGTGTCTGGAACCTTGAATCTCCAGTCCAATGCCCATAACTTGGACATTCTCCTAACCTGAACTCTTTGTGGAACTGAAATGAGTTTCAATTTTTTAATCATTTTTAAAAGTAACATGAAAATATTTCCATTAGAGGGAAGGACTTGGTTGTTTAATTTTGAAAATGGAGAGAGGAAAGGTGAAACTCAATTTGGTTTTAGAGATTCTGGTTCAAATCCAATGGCCATAATGGTACAGACTTGGATGGATATAGAGTAAGAGGTATTGGAGGCTCCAGTTCCAGTGCTCTAGGTGTTGATGGTTAATTTCTGTGCATAGAAAAATTCTGAATTATGTTATGCATAAAAAATAATTCTCATGACCATTATTTTGTATTCAGCAGGTGACTCAAATGCAAGAAATGGGGATGAACATTCTGGTGGTATCTCTGAAGACTCAGGATTCAGTGTGGGGTCATCTGATCAGCAGGGATTTGGAATAAGTGGAATTAGAAGGAAAGGAGAGAGTAGCAGTGGAATCGCGGGGGCTGGATACTTGAGTTCTGAATCTGATGAAAGTGGCACAGGTATCTTAACCTGGACTCTGTTCCCAAGAAATCCAAATTAGTTTCTTCCTTCTTCATTTCTTTTAATCACATTTTGATTTTCCATTAGAAGAAATCACTGGGTCTTCTGGTTCTGGACGTGGTAGAAGAAGGAAGGGTGCAGCTGGACTTGATGTTGGTACTTCTGGAGCAAACAAATTTGGAGAGAGAAGCAGTGGAATCGCGGGGGCTGGATACTTGAGTTCTGAATCTGATGAAAGTGGCGCAGGTATCTTAACCTGGACTCTGTTCCCAAGAAATCCAAATTAGTTTCTTCCTTCTTCATTTCTTTTAATCACATTTTGATTTTCCATTAGAAGAAATCACTGGGTCTTCTGGTTCTGGACGTGGTAGAAGAAGGAAGGGTGCAGCTGGACTTGATGTTGGTACTTCTGGAGCAAACAAATTTGGAGAGAGAAGCAGTGGAATCGCGGGGGCTGGATACTTGAGTTCTGAATCTGATGAAAGTGGCGCAGGTATCTTAACCTGGACTCTGTTCCCAAGAAATCCAAATTAGTTTCTTCCTTCTTCATTTCTTTTAATCACATTTTGATTTTCCATTAGAAGAAATCACTGGGTCTTCTGGTTCTGGACGTGGTAGAAGAAGGAAGGGTGCAGCTGGACTTGATGTTGGTACTTCTGGAGCAAACAAATTTGGAGAGAGAAGCAGTGGAATCGCGGGGGCTGGATACTTGAGTTCTGAATCTGATGAAAGTGGCACAGGTATCTTAACCTGGACTCTGTTCCCAAGAAATCCAAATTAGTTTCTTCCTTCTTCATTTCTTTTAATCACATTTTGATTTTCCATTAGGAGAAATCACTGGGTCTTCTGGTTCTGGACGTGGTAGAAGAAGGAAGGGTGCAGCTGGACTTGATGTTGGTACTTCTGGAGCAAACAAATTTGGAGAGAGAAGCAGTGGAATCGCGGGGGCTGGATACTTGAGTTCTGAATCTGATGAAAGGCACAGGTATCTTAACCTGGACTCTGTTCCCAAGAAATCCAAATTAGTTTCTTCCTTCTTCATTTCTTTTAATCACATTTTGATTTTCCATTAGGAGAAATCACTGGGTCTCTGGTTCTGGACGTGGTAGAAGAAGGAAGGGGTGCAGCTGGACTTGATGTTGGTACTTCTGGAGCAAACAAATTTGAGAGAGAAGCAGTGGAATCGCGGGGGCTGGATACTTGAGTTCTGAATCTGATGAAAGTGGCACAGGTATCTTAACCTGGACTCTGTTCCCAAGAAATCCAAATTAGTTTCTTCCTTCTTCATTTCTTTTAATCACATTTTGATTTTCCATTAGGAGAAATCACTGGGTCTTCTGGTTCTGGACGTGGTAGAAGAAGGAAGGGTGCAGCTGGACTTGATGTTGGTACTTCTGGAGCAAACAAATTTGGAGAGAGAAGCAGTGGAATCGCGGGGGCTGGATACTTGAGTTCTGAATCTGATGAAAGTGGCACAGGTATCTTAACCTGGACTCTGTTCCCAAGAAATCCAAATTAGTTTCTTCCTTCTTCATTTCTTTTAATCACATTTTGATTTTCCATTAGGAGAAATCACTGGGTCTTCTGGTTCTGGACGTGGTAGAAGAAGGAAGGGTGCAGCTGGACTTGATGTTGGTACTTCTGGAGCAAACAAATTTGGAGAGAGAAGCAGTGGAATCGCGGGGGCTGGATACTTGAGTTCTGAATCTGATGAAAGTGGCGCAGGTATCTTAACCTGGACTCTGTTCCCAAGAAATCCAAATTAGTTTCTTCCTTCTTCATTTCTTTTAATCACATTTTGATTTTCCATTAGGAGAAATCACTGGGTCTTCTGGTTCTGGACGTGGTAGAAGAAGGAAGGGTGCAGCTGGACTTGATGTTGGTACTTCTGGAGCAAACAAATTTGGAGAGAGAAGCAGTGGAATCGCGGGGGCTGGATACTTGAGTTCTGAATCTGATGAAAGTGGCACAGGTATCTTAACCTGGACTCTGTTCCCAAGAAATCCAAATTAGTTTCTTCCTTCTTCATTTCTTTTAATCACATTTTGATTTTCCATTAGGAGAAATCACTGGGTCTTCTGGTTCTGGACGTGGTAGAAGAAGGAAGGGTGCAGCTGGACTTGATGTTGGTACTTCTGGAGCAAACAAATTTGGAGAGAGAAGCAGTGGAATCGCGGGGGCTGGATACTTGAGTTCTGAATCTGATGAAAGTGGCACAGGTATCTTAACCTGGACTCTGTTCCCAAGAAATCCAAATTAGTTTCTTCCTTCTTCATTTCTTTTAATCACATTTTGATTTTCCATTAGGAGAAATCACTGGGTCTTCTGGTTCTGGACGTGGTAGAAGAAGGAAGGGTGCAGCCGGACTTGATGTTGGTACTTCTGGACCAAACGAATTTGGTGAAACTGGCCTTAGTGGTACAGGTACCTGTGATACTGGAAAGGATATTATTGGATCTGGTTCCCATGGCTTGAGAATTGGGATTTATGCCTGATGTTTAGAAAGTCAGGATTCTAACATATGTTTTAAAATAACAAAAAAATCATAAATATTAGTAATGATATTTAAAGCAAGACAAAATCCTGAAATAAGAAACTGTGTTTAGGTGTGATTAGGAAAAAGTCATTTAATATTTTTCCGTAGAATGTGGAATGAGTTTAGTGGCTATGATTACATTTACTTGGAATTGTTTTTGTTGCCTTTATGCAAAATTGATCTGGAGTCGCATATGTGAAGTGTTGATTTTTTGGATTTGATCTTTGTACTCTGGATCTGGTCTTGATGGTTTAAAATTTTTTGCAAGTTTATTTCTAGTAAGAGTAAACAAATTCCATCCTTTTTGAACATCTCAAAATATAATATTTCTTTTTTTTTTTTTTAAATATTTTTTATTTATTTCTAGGAGAGAGAGAGAGACAGCGTGAGCAGGGGAGGGTCAGAGAGAGAGGGAGACACAGACTCTGAAGTAGGCTCCAGGCTCTAAGCCGGCAGTCAGCACAGAGCCCGACGCGGGGCTCGAACCCACAAACCGCGAGGTCATGACCCAAGCGAAAGTCGGACACTTAACCGACTAAGCCACCCAGGTGCCCCAATATTTCTATTTAATGGAAGCATTAGATTGAATAGTCTAGGTATTTGTGGTACACATTGGTAATATTTATTGTGATATGGGGACTATTTTGATTCTTATATCAGTATGGGAAAGTCTTGGACACCACTAGACTAAGTGATCTCAGAACTGTGGGCAGGAGATTCACTTCTAATGACATAACTTATCTGAAAGATATTCAGGATTCGTATTTAGGAATCAACTTGAGGATTGATACATTTTTAAAAGGTAAAGTTTAGTTAGCAAGAGATCTACTTAGTGTAGTAATGGTTGACCTCAGTCAGGATTGACTATCAATGAATCTGTTCAGAAAAGGCTTGGTAATAAAGAAATAATAATTCACTTTTGGATTGTTCTTAATCTTTGGACATCAGTTTTGAGGTCAACATTTCAATGGAACTGAGAAATTTAAAATCACTCATTTTTTATTGCCATTGATCCTATTTAAAACCAGTTGGTACAAATGGTTTAAGAGAAACCAGTTTTAACCCCCAGGTGTGCTGCCATTAGTTCAGGTGTTCCAATTTAGGATGTGTTCCTGCAAAATGTATTAAGAGTAGTTGTCTCTCCTCTTTCTGTTGTAGAAAAGTTACCAGTCTGAGATTTTTCTGTTGTTTGGATACCAGCTTTTGACTGCCTTCATTTTTTTCAAATGAGATAGACTTGTATTACTTAGTGTTCTTTCTGGCAGGGTTCCTAATGGTAGTAAATCTAGTGGCTTTGAAGTGGCAAGTTCTGGATCTGTTGACATTATTGCCTTGCTGACATTAGACATGTTGAGATGAACTCCCAGTTCAACTAGATCAGTGGGTTTTAGACTTCCAGTTTCTGTGAGTGCAGAATCTTTTGTTCAGTTGACATATTAAAATGGTACCTAGGTTTTCCAAATGTAAAGCAGTTCAAAGGGGGAGTAAATGTGTCTGAAACAGGGATAGGAAACCCTGAATACTGTTTATACAAAACTTTACTTTTCCCTAAGCACATTTTAAAGGCAACTGATCTGGAGTAAGTTAATTTGATCATTGCATTTGGTGGCAAGGCATTTAATTATGTTACTCCTGCAGGTTAAGTTGATAATATTTTTTTATACAGCTTCACATTGTTTGAAATCTGCTAGCATTAGCATTGCTGAACTTGGATCATCGTTTATCCATCAGATTTTAAAAACTGTTTTTTCCATATTTTACCAAGTAAAACAGCCTATTTTGTATTAAAACAGGTGTCAGAAGCCCAGCTGACTACAGTACCTCTGCACAACTCAGTACTCCAGGTAGATTGATTTATGACCTCCAGTGTTTAAAAATGCATGTATATGATGTGTGTGTATGTATCTCTGTGTGTCTGTATATGTATGTATATATATATATTTAATTTTAAAATTTAAATGTTCTGTAGATTATTGATTTACTAGGACATGATATATTATGTGTTTTCCATGTTGAATTGAACTTCTAAATGCTTCTCTTTGAGTATGAAAGTTTAGATGACCAAATGTATATTTTAAATAATTTCATGAATAAGGTATATTAAATTATACTTTAAGGGAACCAAAATAAATATAATACGACTTCTCTTTTGTCATTTTAGATATATTATTTTTAAATGACTTTAAAAATAACTTATATATATTATACTATATTACCTGAGAAAAGGCAACTGTAGTAAAGACAACTGACCTCAAGATCACAGTAAATTACACTGTGAAAAATATTTTATATTTCTATAAAATATTCATTTGTGTTATTATTATTGCTGTTCTATTCTGCTTGCTTTTAACCCTTGCTCTAAAGTTTCGTATAAATTTACTTGGTAACATAAAAGGGTCAATGCATTAAAAATAATCATGGAAAAGTTTCAAGGTGTATGTATTTCCTCCTTTGATCAGGAGAATAAAGCTCTCTTCATATACAGATAATTGAATTATTAGTATTACACAGTAGACTATTTTAGTAAAATCTACCTTAGGCCTGTTTAGCTAGTGACTCCCAATGAAAGTATGCTAGCAAAGTTCTGTTTTTGAAGAGGAAAATGTAGTTCTGTAAGGGATACAGCATACATTAGTAATTGTACATGACTCAGAATGAATAAGCTCATGATGATTCCTGAAAATACTATGGCTAATTTTTCAAAAAAATATGGATTTCAGAGATCATCATATATATGACTGTGGCAAATTACAGTTCTCACAAAATCAAATTATATAATCAGGATAAAGAAATCCACTAATGGCCTTCAATATCAGCTTCTAAATTCCTACGTAGAAGCCCAAATATCTTGTATATTTAAAATCAACATATATCTTGAAATTGGAAATAATCTATGCATTGTGTTATATAGAAAAAGGATCCCATATTCCAGAAGCAACTCCGAAATACTCAGAAACAAATGCAATTATTGGTAAGTAAAAAGGACTTTGATTTCTACCCATATTATGTCCAAGCCAGCCAGTACCTAATAAGGTCACAAAGTAAACAATATTTGAAACTGGTTTTAAACATTTGCCCATTGTCTGTTTTATCATTTTATGTTTGAATGATATCACATTTGTACTATCTTTCCTCAAAGATATACATATACACACATGCACATGACACATATGCATGAACATATATAAGTATCCATGCATATGTACATATACATGTACATAGAGAAACAATATTCTTTATACTTATTTACTTATTTGATAAACGGTAACCAACTCCTACAACATTAGAAAGTCTGTTTCTACAAAAAGCAAAACAAGTAGGCAAGCAGACAACTCCATATATACTTCCCCACAGTAGAGACTTTCCCTTTCCCATAGGAAACAACATGTTTTTGTTCATGTTTTATTTGAGCCAGAATAGCAACCTTTGTATATTCCCAAGGATTCAGGCAGTACTTTCAATCTGCTTTTGCTGTCTGTGAGAAAGAAAAGTACTGATTTAAGGTGGTGGCTGGGAAAACAAACTTTCAGTGATGTTTTTTCTTGGTATATAAGCACTTAGAAGCCACATTAATAGTTCTAAATAATCATGAATATTCTACTCTAAATATTTTGTAGGTGAAGCTTCTACCTGGGGCAAAGGAGCATATAAAGCTTTCAATGGCCGCATCTTTTCCTTTGAGTCTTCCTGCACATACACTTTCTGCCGTCATTGTGTTGAATCTGGAGGAGATTTTAATATTGAGATCAAACGAAACAATAATAGTGACATTGAAAAAGTAATAGTTAAAATCGACAGTAATGATGTCACTATTTTTGGTGACATCATTCTAGTTAACGAAGAAAGGTAAATGTTACAGTGTTAATGGATAAATGCTATAGAATGACTTAAAGTAACCTAAGCAAAAAGAAGGAAGCCTGGGTAGCTCAGTCGGTTAGGTATCAGATTTCATTTCAGGTTATGATCTCCTGGTTTGTGAATTCAAGCCCCACACTGTGCTGACAGCTCAGAGCCTGGAGCCTGCCTCCTATTCTGTGTCTCCCTCTCTTCACCTCCCCTCTCTCAAAAATAAATAAACATTAAAAATTTTTTAAAAATTAAAGTAACCTGAGAAAAAGAAAAAAGGTTGACTAGGGAAAAGATGGCACTCTTTTCCTATTTTGGTGCTCATATCTGTATTTATAATGAATTCTTAGACAGGAGTCTGACAGAACATTTTGTTAGTTGTGTGATTTTAAGATACTATATTTATTCCTATAACAAGGTAGGGAGAAAAAGTAGTTTTGTTGTTTGACTATTTTGAGTACCTAGATTTGGGACAACATACATATTCAACACGTCTGTTAATAGAATATTTCAATTTTCATTTGTATGTTTATCATTAAAAATAAGAGAATTTTCAATAGATTAAACCCAGGTCATTGTTTTTAGAAGTAGCAATTTAAATTTGGAAGGGGTGTCATATTTGAATTTTTTCCAGGATAAGAAGTTGAGACATGATACCCTACTTGTGAACATTTCAAATTATTTGATCATTTATTCCTTTCACTGAACCAGTTTCTTCTTTTTTATTTCTCCGAAGCTTAAAGATTTATTCATTGTTCTTTATTTTTTTTCTTATTTTTTTTTTAATGTCTTATTTATTTCTAGGAGAGAGAGAGACAGTGTGAGCAGGGGAGGGTCAGAGAGAGAGGGAGTCACAGACTCTGAAACAGGCTCCAGGCTCTGAGCTGGCAGTCAGCACAGAGCCCAATGTGGGGCTCGAACCCACAAACCGTGAGATCATGACCCAAGCAAAAGTCGGACGCTTAACCGACTAAGCCACCCAGGCGCCCCTATTCATTGTTCTTTAAAAGTCTTTCAAAAATTGGAAAAACAAAACTGTTGTGTATCTTCTGAAAATATAGGAAAAAGAAAGCTTTAATATTTGTTAGCCAGTATTATGTTTATGATGCTAAATATAGAACATGAATTATTAGAAAAACATAATACTATTCCTAGCCTTATGTGTATTGTGCTTTAAACTTTTCAGTGTACAGATACCATATAACAATAAATTGATACATGTTAAAAAATATGGAGAACATAATGTCCTGAATAGCCGTAGAGGAATCATGTCTTTAATGTGGGACAAAAATAACAAACTCTCAGTAAGTCTCTCTCTGATTTTCTTACATTCTTGGGCCTTTTGTTCTTTGCTTTAAGTTATGAAAACAATACATTATAAGGAAAATAAGAGCTAACGTTTACTGAGAAATCATTATTCACTGCTAAGCATGATCTTACTTAATATTTAAAATACATTGAAGTACATACTGTTATTAATCTTATTTTATACGTGATGGAACTCAGGAAATTCAGGCTAATAAAAGTTAAATAATCTACCCAAAGACACATAGTTAGTAAGAGGTGGAGTCAGGAACTTTCCACTTAGAGATCCTAGTCCTTTACAAAAGGTCCTATAGTACATCCCTAAATAACCAGCTTAGATAGAATTGAACATGAACAGATGCTGTCCTTTGGTTTGGGTAAATTTTGTTTTGAGATATTTTCAATCTTTTATAAACATGTACATGTGATTTTTTTTTTTTTAAAGCTTACTCTTCACAAGCAGTATCCAACTTGTGGTCTTTGTGGTGACTTCAACAGCACACCAGGTAAGATTCCAATGCATTAGGTCTACGACAATTGCTTTCCGAAAGAAAATTATAAAATAATTGCTCATATTTGGATAAATTTAACAAAAATTTGCTTTTGTTTAAAGAATAAGAAGCCATTAAACAAAATTTATGCTGTCAATTAAGCTATATTTAGCTTGAAAATAATGTGTATATATGTAATGAATCTCTTGAACTAAGCCATTGTTTTTGTTTTCAGGAGATGATGTCAATGAACACATTGCTAATAGTAAAATTCCTGGTGATTGTCCCAAAGCTGTTAGTAAAAGCTATGATTTTTGTGAAGATGGCGTGCAGGTAAGAGATTTATATCTCACCTACTAGCAAATTTCATTGCTGTCCCCCTTGGTTTCAAGTTAGATACCCAGCATCCTCTTCTAAGCACTTAGAATTGTGCAACTACTTTTTCTCCAATGTCCTGGTAGTCGGCTTCTCAGCTTTAGTGTAGCTGTGGATGTTAAAATAGGTTTTTTCCTAAAATGCTATGATATTTACTATATATCAGTGTAACAATTCTGATTTTCTTTGCACAGGGTTTTAGTTTGTCTGTAAACTGACATGCTTTACCTCTCCGTTAAGTCTGCTGATGGATACTGACTGTCTCTTCTGATTTGGAAATACACGTCCTGTGTCCCTAAGAACTATTTTCTGCTCTCCCTTACCTTTGCCCGAGATAGCCAATCTAAATTGTCATCCTTTGTATACTTTGCTTTCTTTTTGAAAGAGTTATGTATATTTTGACTACGATACTTGAAAATAGCCCTCTCTGAATTTTCTGTACTTTTGTAGTTCTGTTACATTGAATTTGAAAGGGTGTATTTATCTATCTATCATCTATTTATTAGAGAGAGCACATGTGTGCACGCATGTGCATATACTTGAGTGGGAGAGGGCAGAAAGAGAGGAGAGAGAGAATCTTAAGCAGGCTCCACACCCAATGTGAAGCCGGATGACATGGGGCTCCATCTCACAAATGTGAGATCATAACCTGAGCTGAAATCAAGAGTCAGACATTTAACTGGCTGAGCCACCCAGGTGTCCCCTGTTGTTATTATTGTTATTGGGTCACTGTTTTGGATAGGTGGCGTTTATTTTAGGACTGAATAAATATTCACATATTCGTGTTTCAATATAGAGCAAAATTCTCCAGATCAAGATGTATGGATGGAAGAGACTTTTTATTTTCTTGACAATGGATGTTGCATTTATAACCATCTTGTCACCTTCTAGCAAAGCAAATCAAGCCACGACATTCTATATCATCTGCTGTCTTCCTTGTGGAGCCTTCTTTGGTTTTCACACTTAGAATTGCCTTCTCTTTCCTCTGTTACCCTATGCCTTAATACTTAGGATTAAGATACAATCCACAAAAATTTCCCATGTTTTTTCATATATTCCCTGTAAGATTATGCATTCTATGATGACAAGAAGTATATTTTATCTGTTGTGGTAATTGCATAGTATGTGAACATTTACCTCTGGTTGCTCAAAAATGTCTGTTCGGTGAATATATAAATTTATATTAAAGCTAATGCAGAGGTTTCTGGTGGCTCAGTTGGTTAAGCCTCCAATGCTTGATTTTAGCTCAGGTCATGATCTCATGGTTCATGAGATTGAGCCTTCTCCCTTTCTCTCTGCCCTTCTCCCACTCATGCTGTCTCTATGTCTCTCAAAAATAAATACACATTAAGAAGCTAATGCATACTTAGTAACAACCTACTACAAGCAAGATACTGTGGTAAATCAAGAGAATACAAAGTTCTATTTTTTACTCTAAAGAAACCTGTAATCTAGTGATAAAATTACACAAAAATAATAAGTGAAAAAGCAATCTTTGAAGATTTCATTTCCCTTAGTATTATACCTAACCTGGAGAATGTTATCACTTGTCTTAGGGCTTAATTGGTACAAATTATACATTTGCTTAATGGTGGTTTTTATATTTCTCTATGACAAACATGTTAAAATAGAAAACAGCTATGTGGTAGTTAAAATATGTAGAAATTTGAATATTTTGGGGTTCAATAAATATGTTTACCTTCTTAATCAACATGAGAACAAATATGTTGTCTCTGGTCCCAACTCACATGGCCCCCATCGAAAAAGCACACATTCACTCTATTTTACTTCCATGTTTGCTTGTCAAATATAAGACGACTAATCAATAAAGGGCCAGTGTCCCTTCTGCCTATTGTGGTATCGGTCATTTACCATCCCACTCTCTGGCATTAACAAAGTACCTATTTTCAAACTTCCATTTTCTCAAGATGTAAACTTTATGTCTCCTTTAGAGAAATTTTGGTTGAGTGTAGGTACAACCATTTTTGAAGTTGTTATACAACAATCCAAAATGCCAGAAGTGAAGTATTCTTTTAGGAGCCACTGTACCAAGTACAATACTTCAGAACTCTTCATTTCAACCAGCATTCAGCACCTCTTCCTTCCAAAGCTACAGGTTATTATGCAGAATCAAACATGCCTGAATTTATCTTTTCCTAACTGTGTATTTGATTGTCTGTTCTTATATTTCAATAAAACTTCATGCCTTATTTTGTAGCACTGTGACAAAATTATTGGAACTTACTTCGAGAAATGTAAAAAGGTCACCACATTATCCAGTGACTACAGAATGATCTGTATTGATGAGTACTGTCAAAACAGAGACAAAAATTCTACGTGTGACACTTATGCAGAACTGTCCCGCCTCTGTGCCTCAGATGGCCCTGGTTCCTATATATCCTGGCGAGATGATTCTGATGTGGTTTGTGGTAGGTTTTAAATTTTACTTCAGATTCCAAGCCAGAAAGTTTCTATAACACTTTAAAATTGAGCTATATTTCAAAGTAATCTTTTCAAATGACTGTAAGCCCTGAAGGTGATCTTAGAGATGTTAGAGTCTTATCTCCCACAAGTACTCCTGAGAAAACTGAGGCCTGTTTTGGTGAAGTGAGTTGCCATAAGTTGTACTGCTTTGTGTTAAGATCTCAATTAGGAAATTTATAATCTTTAGAATTAGTAAAAGTTACTGGGAAGAATGAGAAATTCTGTAACAGTTGAAAAAAGTTAACTGGAAAAGCTCCCAAAAGTATATTGATTAGTACTATGATTTCCTTTAAAAATTTAATGAAGTATAGAGATAAGTTTCACACAAATATAAATATACTTTCAACCTATGTTTAGCTAAATCCTTGTAAGTTAAAATATGAGTAAAATATCAATTTCAAAGTAAGATGCAGTGATATATGTAAGTATGTTTTCTCCTAAGTTTTGTCTCAGTTTTTTTATCTTTTGTCTAAATTAAATGTTGTATCATAAAATAATGCATGAGAAATTGGCACAATTTTATTGTGCTGAGTATTTTTAAAGACTGATTCATAGCTTGAAAATTAGACTCAAAGAATCCCATTTGAAAAGATCCCCATTAAAGTGTTGAGTATTTATTACATTCATCTCCCTCTTATTTCCATGTATACCTATTTCTGTATTTCTCCAGAAAAACCTAGATGCCCAGAAAAACATATCTACAAAGAATGTGGTCCCTCAAACCCTGCAACTTGTTCTAATGTGGCTCCTTTTCAAGACAGTGAATGCGTGAGTGGCTGCACCTGCCCAGAAGGTAATACACCCTGTGAGAGTGTTTACGCTAAAACAACTGAAAACACTGATTCTAGTATGGTGTTCTTATTTCTAACTAGATATTTAATGAAATCATCTATTCATAATCTGTCCTAGAAAACTGCAGAAGAGTGCAAGAGACTTACAAAGTTAACATGCATGTCTTTATGGTACCTGAGGGCCATGGTGCTCCACAGATCATGCTCTAGTCCTATATTGGGTTCAGTAGAAATACTCAATGGCTCAGGAAATTATACTCTTATCAGTTCTTAAGCTTGGAGTCATTGCTTAAATGGAACTTATCATTTCAATTGCATGTTTACACTTGAAGGAACTAGCTCAGGGGTGCCTTGGTGGCTCAGTCAGTTAAGTGTCAGACCTGAGTTATGGCTCAGGTCATAATCCCACGGTTCGTGGGTTCAAACCCTGCGTTAAGGTCTGTGCTGACAGCTCAGAGCCTGGAGCCTGCTTCAGATTCTGTGTCTCCTTCTGTCTCTGTCCCTCCCTCACTCATGCTCTCTCTCTCCCTCTCTCAACAATAAGCACTTAAAAGTTTTATTAAAAAAAAAGAACTAGCACAAGAGTGATTTCACAATTCACCATTTTAGGATTTACTGATGTTTATACAATTCTGAGATGATATAATGTATTTATTTCAGGTTATCTATTGGATGATATTGGAGAAAAAGGGAGATGCATATTAAAGTCTAAATGTCCCTGTGAATCAAATGGAAAGATCTATCAGCCAGGAGAAGTCCGAGAAGGTCCTTGTGGTTCTCAGTGGTATGTGCATGCTTTTCACCCACATTTTATTAATAGTAAAATAATACTAAAGTTTAATCAACTTGAAATAATTCCTAAGTACACCCATAAAATAAACTTTCCAGAAATAAAAAGCAACCTCACTGCATTTTATGTGTTCATATTTACCTTTTACTTTTTAAGGACAATTTAGTGTGTTTTTTAAATAAAATGTATAGGCTTTCTATGTATCTTTAAAAAGTAATGCTTTTCACTAAATGAAATAGTGTTTCAAATAGTAAGCCAATTGGTGGCTGCAAATATAGAGCAAAGAATAATACTAGAGTATGGTTACAACAATGAAACAAAAATTGTGCTAAATGCAAGAATATTTAGTAAAATGTATAATCAGAAATAATCCAATACTTTTCAAATAATATTTGTGAGGCTACATTGGTGAAGGTATATTTAATCCTTATATATTTTTACTTATATATTATATATTTATAATCTATATGGAGATGTTTAATGAGTGAATTTTAATGTGCCAAAAATTAGTGTAGACTATTTGAGTTCAGCAACAATATGTTGATCAAAGAGAGTTCCCCATTCCTCATTACAGCTTTTCTCTGAAACTCCAAATTTCTGCAGAACTCCAGAGGACTATTCTAGAAATGTATTGTGCCCTTGTAGGGAAATAATCTGACTCAAGAAAGCTAATCTATTATTGATATTATAATATATTCTTTATAAATGAGAACTGTTCCTGTTAGTGTGGTAATAATTCATCAATAATGATTGCGTATAACAACAGCTATGATGTATTGAATATCTATGCAGTGCTATCCAGGAGAAATACCATGTAAGTCATAAATATGACCCACATATATAATTTAATACTTCTTAGTTGACGCATTTTTACAAAGCAAAAAGAAAGAGGTAGAATTGATTTTAATTATGTATTTTATATATCTGAAATACAGTATTCTCATTTTACAGTGAAATTAGTATACAAAGTTAATGAGAAATTTTATTATCTCTTTTTCAGATTAAGTTTCAGAAGTCTGTGTGTATTTTACATTTATAGCAGATCTCTATCTGAACTAGTCACTTTCAAGTAATCAATAGCTGTATGTGTCCATGCTGTATTGAACAGTGTAGGTCTACAATGTGGCATTTATCAGGTGTTTTAGTACTAATAGTGAAATGTGTTCCATTTAAACAAGTCCCTGGAATCCAGTTTAAAAGTTTTTACATTTAATTCAGGCAGAAGCTATTATTTTGGTCCATGGAATTCAAAGCTTTAAAAAAAAACACACGCACACAGGATGCTACCATCAAGGAGACATTTGATCAGAATTAAGATGTTGAGTGGGAAATAAAGGTAGTCTAATAGGGGCTCCTGGCTGGCTCTGTCAGTAGGCATGTGACTCTTGATCTTCGGGTCATGAGTTCGAGATCCATGCGGGGTATAAAGATAACTTAAGTAAATGCCTTAGTTTAAGTTTTGATTTTTAGTTTTGGAATATTTATTTTGACCATAAAGAAAACACAGCTGATGACCTTTAATGTAATGATTGCATTTTACCAGCACATGCCAAGAAGCAAAGTGGTCTTGCACTGAAGCATTATGTCCTGGAAGATGTAAGGTGGAAGGAAGTTCAGTCACCACCTTTGATGGTGTTAAATACAACCATCCTGGAAACTGTCACTTCTTGGCCATCCACGTATGTAATAGCCTGAAACACCTGAGGAAACTGATGCACTTGCCAAACTATTTTCAACCAATTTAAAACACAGTCTTTACTTTAAGTTACTATTAAAAATGAATAACAAGCAGCCCTTCAATTGTTGGTTACATATTTTGGTATCTGTTTTCTGTCACATACTGACATTGACTATCAGTATTACCTGCATTCCTTAGAAATTCTTTGCTAAAGAAACCAACAAACCCTAAAATTCCCTTTATCATTAAAAGTTTTCTAAGTACCCTTGGAAAATATTTACTTCTACTTTTCTTTGCATGTTTTCCCTAGTGCCTCAACTGAAACTACCTTTTATGTTCCATGAAACATCTTCCTTTTTCATCAGTACCCCTTTACATTTATGTTTAGCTCTTATAATACAATATCACCAGTATGATAGAAGCTATCCTAACTTTTAAATTCTTTTCAGTTCTAAAATTTATGTAATCTGAATTTCAATAAAAGGGGGATTCTAGACTGTGTTTGTGCCTTTAGCCAGCCTGAAAATATAATTTTGTTTAATCTTTTGCTAAGGAACCATATACGTAGAATTTGTGGCTCCTAAAGTGAGAGGGATGGTTCAAGTCCAGTAATCTAAAAATGCTGTCACTGCTACTAAAAGATTATTTTCCAAATCTTTCCTTCCTTTTATGCTCTTCACCTAGTCCGTGAGGGTGGGGGTAGGCAAACTGAAAGAGAAATAATGCCAGAATAGGTGGAATATTTGCTTCTCCTGTATTAGATTCCTAGATCATGCAATGAGAAGTGGAAGTCAGTGTTTGACATGACTTATATTATGGTTTTACAATTTAAATACCTTTCACGTTGGGTTTAAACAGATGTTGTGGATTGTCCAGAGAACAAACAAACTATGTCATCTTTAATCCCTATTTGTCTCTGCAGTATAGCACATTCCCTTGGAAGAGAAGAAAAAAGTATAGATAAATCAAAAAATGAGGGTTATGAAAACCCACCAATCAGACTATACAGATATTGTTTACGGAAGATACTTGGACCTTCTGTAAAGTGGCCATTTCTAGACTTACCATGGGCTGAACAAGAATTTACTTTTAGAGCAGACTGATTATATGTAGAAATTGTACATATTTTAAATACAAACATCCATTGTGAATGAATCACACAGTAATAGTATATAATCAAAGACATTTTAATAACTATATCAATGAAATGCATTTTTTTTAACAGGATAAAGATTGGTCTATCAGCGTTGAATTTCATCCCTGTCCAAGTGGTCAGTCAGGAACGTGCTTAAATAGTGTTACACTCCTCTTGAATTCGGTGAGTAGTCAGCTTCCTAAAGTTTATCTAGAGCAAAATCAAATCAGTTACTTCACAAATTCAGAAATTTTGTGGTAGAAGAGAGGCTTTAATGTGTAAATTGAAATCACAAATGATATTGTATGGAAAATTAATAATGTTCCTGGAAGAGGTAGATAATTCTAAGGATCCTTAAGTTATACACACAACTAATGTGCTAATTACAGATCAACCTATGTGCTTATTTAATTATTAAACTATGTAGGCCATTTAAAAAGGCAATTATATTTGTTTAGAATTTCATGTATTTGGAACTGACATTGTAAATGGAAATAGACCTAATTGGGGAGGGAGGACATTGACACTCGCCTTTGGTACTTACAAGACTTTTGATATTTGGAAATATAAGTTACCTTCTTGAGTTTCCGTTTTCTCATCTACAAACTGGGGATGGTGATTTCTTTACAATCCTTTTCAAATAATTGCTCTAAAAAACAATGAAACAACATATGAGGAGTGGTTAAAAAATGTTTTATATATCTTAGATACTTAAAATTAATTTAAGGGCTGCCTGGGTGTCTCAGTCAGTTCAGCATCCAACTTCGGCTCAGGTCATGATCTCACAGTTCATGGGTTCAAGCCCCACATCAGCTCTGTGCTGAGAACTCAGAGTCGAGCCTCCTTCTGATTCTGTTTCTCCCTCTCTCTCTCGGCCCCTTTCCCATTAGCACTCTGTATCTCTTTGTCTGTCAAAAATGAATGAAAACATTTAAAAAGCTTTAAAACATTAAATTAATCCAATTAAACATTTCGTGGCATAAAAATGTAGGTTCATATATTCCATTAAAATGAATTAATATTACAAATTAATATGAGCTAACAATTTTTTAAAATCCTAGTCTGTTTCAGTTGACAAATATATATTCAACAGAGATGGAACGGTCACAAATGATAAGATTAGAGATCAAGGTCATTACTATTCAGGTAAGTTTAATAAAGCCACTTTAAAAGAAATGTAAAATACATTCATTTATTCAATTTTTAAGGACATTATATGTGTATTTTTAACACATATAAAACCATTTTAATAAACTAAAAATTGTTCAATAATTAAATTACTACTGTTAATGTCAGTAATTATTTTAACAGACAAAATTCAGATCTTCAAAGCATCTTCCTCATACCTTCAAGTAGAAACAAACTTTCAGGTAAAAATGCAGATACAGATTGTTCCTGTGATGCAATTATACGTTTCCATGCCACCCAACCAATTCACAGACACTGTAGGTAAGTCCTCTGGATAGGTTTTTGTTTCCAAGGCTCTAGTGTTACCATCACTTATTTTAATTTTCAGTTGTTTCTCAATTAATGACATTAGGCCATGAAGCATTTTTACTTAATCTTCCCTTCAATATTGCAATAAAACAGTTTCAACTTACAGTAAAGACAGTTTTATTTATTACAGAACCTATTCCTAAATGGTTTTCCACGAGTTTAAGGTGTTTAAATTAAGGCTTTTTAAAGTTGGGTTTGATACTATAGGCTATATATCACTTTGCTAAGATAGATTATGAGAGCCCTTGCCTGTAGAAAAAAATGAAAATATTATACATAGAAATCTTTTGAAAATAAATTTCAAATACAAACTACATTACAGCTTGTCTTTCTACTGGTGGATCACATGGTCATGTGTTTCACTCCTGTTTTCTGTCACAGAAATCAACTCTTCGTACTGTCACAGGTGTCAAATAAAACGAAACAGTGGCAAATCCCACAGATTCTAATTGCAAAAGTCTAAGCTTTTGCACCAGGTCTTTACTTGAAAAGGTGACTTATACATAGGGGAGAAGTGTAATTCATGGGCCAGAAAAGAAGCTCCAGATAAAAAGCATATAGCCCTTAACATAAATCAAGTCTCCACACTACAATTGAAAATGTGCAGTCCCAAACATCCTACTTGTAAGCATGCTTCCCACCACCTTGTCACAGGAGTTTAACTTACAGCAACAAACAAGAAACATACAATATTTATGGCAAATAGTGTTTTGGTGCTCCTGGAATTTGAATAAAGTGGGATATTAATCTGAAGTGTCATGAATTTTGCTTATATGTATAAAGACTAACCAAGATGCTCAGGTGGCTTTTATGTGTTTTGATTTGAGTGAAGAACTGAATATGAGGTGAGAATATGAGTCCAAAGAGCTAAGGTGAGGAAATGTTAAATTTTGTTCTGTACTCTATACAGGACTCTGTGGTTCCTATAACAACAGAGCAGAGGATGATTTCATGTCAAGTCAGAATATATTGGAGAAAACATCTCAGGCATTTGCTGATTCTTGGGAAATGATGCCCTGTCCTAAAGGAAACCCCACTTCGTGTATCAGTATAGAAAAAGGTATTGGTAATTGAATGTCAAACTCTGTCATTAAATATTCAGCATTAGGAATTGTACACTTATTCTGCTAATAGTATGACACTCTCAAGATAATCCTGTTTTTAGCGAGTGCTGGTTTTACTGTCCCTGTTTTACAGAGAACAGCAGAGAAACAGTCTGGCTGGCTGAGGGCACAACTAGAAAACCCATCTTTCATTGTGGAGGGGGATCAACATATATGTCATTTTCTATACCATTCTTTTCCTCCTTCCACAGTTTTCTCCATAGCTATAGAATAGTAGGGTGAGAGGAAATTTCACAGATCATTTAGTTTATTATTCTTACCCTTTATTTTAGGCATAGAAATAATCATTGGTTGAAATAACAAGACTCCCCCAAACTGCTCAGCTACTCAACAATAGAGATATAGCTAGATTCACGTCTCCTGACTATTGCTATCATGCATGTTAATTTTACTAACCCCCAAAAACAAATATTATGAGGAAACCTTTACACCTGTATGATTCATCTCATGTTTTAGCTTACAAAGGTTTCCGTAAATATTGGTTCAATTTATTCCCACAAACACTCATGAAGAGCATGGACAAAGTTATTGTCTCCATTAAGGTCAATGTTGATAATGGAGCCCAGATAGAGTGTAGTTAATAAAAGATGAAGCTGTAACCCAAGTATTTTATTTTTATTAATTTACGTAAAACATTTTTATGGAACTATAGTTGACACACAATGTTACATTCATTTCAGGTATATAGCATTGTGATTCTACGAGTCTGTACAATATATCATGCTTACCACAGTGTAGCCACCATCTGTCACCATACCGTGTCATTACAATACAACTGATTATATCTCTTATACTGTACCTTTTATCCCTGTGACTATGCATTCCATAACTAGAAGTCTGCAGCTCCCATTCCTCTTCACCCATTTTGCCCACCCCTCAACCCCTCCCCCTCTAGCAACCATCAGTTTGTTCTCTCTTTATTTATGAGTCTGTTTCTGATAATCCAAGTGTGTTGAATCTAAGCCTTGCTTTGATTGTGCCCATACTTCGTATTGTTGGTTTTAGTAAACACGTTGTGTTACTTCTTTCATAAATAATGGAATTCAATGTAAAGTAAGTTAAAATATATTGTTTATATGTTTACGAGTTATTTCTACCTCTGCATATTTGAAGCAAATGTCTGATCAGCTTTTGACAATATTTAAAAATTAAACAGCAGTTTCTTTTGAAAGTTTATCTACTTGTTTTGTCACATGAAAGAGTTGATAGAGGCATTAACATCCACATGATAATATGTATTTCAAGATCCAATTGTCATGTTATTTTGTTTTGCGGGTGTTCCAATGAAAATAATTAAAATGAGAATAAGTAAAAGCAAATGTATCTCATAAGACTCCAAGCCAATTTATGTTAAGGAGACTATATTAACACTTTCGAGACCTATTTAAATTAGCTATTTCCATTTTTACTGTTTTATATTTAACTTAATAAAGTAAAATACAGAAAATTAAACTATGCTTTAATAAGCTGTTAGTAATATTTACATGGTGATACCTAATTACAAGTTTGTCAAAATTTAAGAAATAATTGACCTGATGTCCTTTTACTTTTTTAAATTTATTTTTTAAATGTTTATTTATTTTTGAGAGAGAGAGCACAAGCAGGGGAAAGGTAGAGAAAGAGAGGGAGATGGAGAATCCAACACTGGCTCCAGATTCAAAATCACAAATCATGAGATCATGACCTGAGTCAAAGTCAGACACTTAATTGACTGAGCCACCCAGGTACACTTAGAAATAATTGGCCTCAATATCCTTTTAATAGATTTAGTCAGCTTACTTTATTGCTTCCTGGTGACAGTAACTTTTAAAAGCCAACTGAAAGATGGTTAAAAAATTAGCAATCTAGGGCACCTGGGTGGTTCAGTTGGTTAAGTGTCTGACTTCAGCTCAGGTCGTGATGTCACCCTCTGTGAGTTTGAGCCCTACATCAGGCTCTGTGCTGACAGCTCAGAACCTGGATCCTGCTGCAGATTCTATGTCTCTCCCTCTCTTTGCCCCTCCCCCCTTCATGCTCTGTCTCTGAAAAATAAACCTTAAGAAAAATTTAAAAAAATATTGGCAATCCTTGTTCTAGTCACTGGCATCATGTTTAAGTATTTGCAAATCTTTGAGCAAAGCATTTGTTACTCAGATGTTATTTTTGTGGATTTTGTTTTCTATTAATTTAATACAAGAAGTTATTTACAAGGCAACCAAATATCAGTTCTGCCTTTAAAAAATAAAATTAGTTTTTTGAGTCACTGATACTGGTTGTTCTAAAACTGACATGATTATTGTGGCAACAAGGACAAGGTGGTGCCAGTGTTTGATGGTTTCATTTATCCATTCACTATGATTTCAACTTAAAAATATATTTTAGGGGCGCCTGGGTGGCTTAGTCGGTTAAGCGTCCGACTTTCGCTTAGGTCATGATCTTGGAATTCGTGGGTTCAGCCCCGCGTTGGGCTCTGTGCTGACTGCCAGCTCCGAGCCTGGAGCCTGTTTCAGAGTCTGCATTTCCCTCTCTCTCTCTGACCCTCCCCTGCTGATGCTGTCTCTCTCTCTCTCTCTCTCTCCTAGAAATAAATAAAAATATTAAAAATATATATATATATATATTTTAAATTAGAAGTTACCTGAATAAACAATCTGGTTCCCTTAGTCTCATTTTTTTTTTTTCAGTAGAAACTGCACTTTGCAAACAGGTCAACTGATTTAATACAAATGTCTTAAGCTAATAAAGATTTTTCCACTATTTCCAGTTATATAATAAGTAAGTCATTGGGTTGAAAGGAATATCATAGGGAATATAGTCAATGGTATTGGAATAGCATCGCATGGTGACAGGCGGTAACCACACTTGTGAACACAGCCTGATGTACAGATTTGTCTAGTCCCTACATTGTACACCTAAAACTAGTGTAATATTGTGTGTAGACTATACTTCAATTTAAAAAAAGATTTTACCTCTTAGTTAAAGGTGTTTCTGGCTGTATCATGCTATTTTTGTATATATTGATAATCAATTAGATATGTTCTAGCAAAAATACTTTATTTTTTAACTTTTAAAAGTTTATTTATTTATTTTGTCGTGGCTGTGGGGTGGGGAGAGGCAAGGGGCAGAGAGTAAGGGTGAGAGAGAATCCCAAGCAGGCTCCATGCTCTGTGTAGAGCCTGATAAGAGGCTCTATCTTAAGGACCCTGACATCATGCCCTGAGGCAAAATCAAGAGTTAAACCCTTAACCACCTGAGTCACACAGGTGCCCTGAAAAAACACTTTAAAAAACACAATCACACTTTTTCAATTAAAAATTATGACTTATTGATACTAATTTTTAATGCATTAATTTTTCTTCCAGAAAAATATGCTGAAAAGCACTGTGGAATTCTTCTTGATTCAAGTGGGCCTTTTGCTTCCTGCCATGCAATTGTGAGCCCTAAACCATATCATGAGGTATGTGAGGGTCTAAGATTAACAGCTCTTTTTGCAAAATATTCAGATAATATCAGTAGAAACCTATAGACATTAAAATTTCCAAATAATGGGCATTGTCAGTACATTAAGACATAGTTTTAAATTTAACATTATTCAGTTGTTAGATACACTAATTTAAAAAATAATACTGGCAAATAACCTGGAATGGAAAAGTCATATTTTTTAGTGGTTATTTTTTTGAGAGAGAGAGACAGAGACAGAGTGGGAGCTGGGGAGTGGCAGAAAGAGACAGGGAAACAAGCTATGAGCTGTCAGCACAGAGCCAGACATGGGGCTAGAACCCATGAACCATGAGCTCATAACCTGAGCCAAAGTTGGACAGTTAACCAACTGGGCCATCCAGGCACCCCTGGAATGAGAAAAATCTTGAATAATTTCCTCTTTCTGACTTTTCTAAGTTCCTGGAAAACTTAGTTAATAATTGATTTGCTACTTTGCATATTTTGGAAAGAAATACTCCCCAAGTTTCAAGACAGATTGTTTGCAAGGAAGAGGAGTGGTTATAAACTGAATTAAGATACCCAGTTTACCTGTTCTTGTAAATATTTTCATAACGTAATGTACATTTTTTTCTTAAAGGAATGCAAAAAATACACTTGCACTTGTGAAAGCAGTGAAGATTGTTTGTGCACGATTTTAGGCAACTATGTGAAAGCGTGTGCTGAGAAACAAGCATACATAGTGGAATGGAGAACTGGACTATGTGGTAAGCAGGACAGGGGCTTTAGATAACTCCCTTCTCACTTTTACTATAGTGTGTGTGTGTGTGCCCGTATGCGTCTACATCTATAATTTAGAAACATGTATTTACAAACTTGTACTTGGTTCTTTCAAAGATGGTTTCCTATTTTTAAAAGAAATATATTTGAGTTATCCATGCATTTTTACTTCTTGATTTTTTTATCTTGATTTAATAGATTTATATTTAAATAAGAACAGAATATACATGTCTTTATATATTAACATGGGTTTTTGTTTAGTTAGTATATGCTGGAATTTAATATTCCAACTCCTACTACATTTTAAAATGTTAAAGATTAGTAAAATTTTTAACAAAACAAAAATGAATACATTAGGAGCTCAACTATCATACTTATTGAATTCTTCTTTGTTTTAAAATATTTGTTGTAGTATTTGAATATGACTTCAGAAAAATACTTAGCTTACCAAAAAAAATACTTTATAGAAATACATGTCTTATAGATTATACTTAATACTTCATAGCTCATTTCCAATCAATATGGTCTGTCAAGTTCACCTCTGGAATTCCTTCAAATACATTCACATCTCTCCATCTCTATGGCCACCTACGTCCTTCAAAAAAAACCTCTTTTTTGGGTCACCTGGGTGGCTTAGCCGGTTAAGCGTCCGACTTTCGCTTAGGTCATGATATTCACGGTTCGTGGGTTCGAGCCCCGCGTCAGGCTCTGTGCTGACTGCCAGCTCAGAGCCTGGATCCTGTTTCAGAGTCTGTGTCTCCCTCTCTCTCTGACCCTCCCCTGCTCACGCTGTCTCTCTTTCTCTCTCCTAGAAATAAATAAAAATATTTTTTAAAAAAAAAACACCTCTTTTTTTTTCTTCTGGGTGATTTCATTTGCTTCCTTCAATATCCACTCTTCTACAAAGAAGTCAGTTTAATATTTAAACTAAAACCAAATAAAACTAACCTGATCATATGGTATTCCAGTCTAAAATAAATCAATGGCTTCTCATTGCTCTAAGGCTAAAGAGCAAACTGTTTAAGTTTTACTCACTGATTTTCGTCTCTGGGCTTACAGCTTCTAAAGAATTCTTCTTGCTCTTTGAAAGTATTTCCTTTTCTTCTGCCTTAGGCTGTTCCCCAGACATAGAATTACCTTTCCCTAGAATGCTTTCATGCTCTACATGGACTGTAAATTCCCAGTTGTACATACTTAGAGCTTCCCATCTTGCTTCTTTATGGCATGTGCCACAATTGTCCTTTCCCCAGGAATGTAAGCCAGATGACAGCAGTGTATTTCCTATCTTGTTTATTGGCTTTATCCCCAGCAGAATGTGTAAACATATAGTAGGAACTCAGTATTGACTGAAAATTAAAAAAAGAAAAATACCAGTGAACAGCAAGCAACTTTTTCCTTGACTATTCACAACCTCAATTGTAAATAATGCACTACAATATCTATAAACATCAAGATGAAATAGAATTGCTGCTTTTCCTGGATGAATACATACGTACAATTTTTTATTCCTATACCAACAGATCACTCTTGTCCAAGTGGCCTGATTTTCAAGTACAGTGTAAAAGCCTGCAATAGTTCTTGTCGATCATTGTCAGAGAGAGATAGAAGCTGTGATGTAGAAGATGTTCCAGTTGATGGATGCGCTTGCCCTGATGGAATGTACCAGAATAATGAAGGGAATTGTGTTCCAAAATCTCAGTGTGACTGCTACCTAAATGACGAGGTCATGCAACCAGGCAAACTCATCCATATTGATGACAATAAATGGTATGAAGATTACATATATACTTGTTATGACTTCAAAATCAAGGGACTGTCCTTGTCAGAGAAACAGACTTTTCCTAAAGTATTCTTTAGACCTGTCACGTTTTTAATTTTGTATTTTTTATTAAAGTTATTTGTTGCTCCCTTTAACATGATATGCTCACTGCATCATAATGGTACTGATTTATTCTACTTTTGTTTGATTTCAAATATCAATATAAAAACATTCTAGCAGGCCCTACATACAGAGGATGCAAAAATGATTTTATATTCAAACAATGCTCTCTGGTTGTCTCTCAGTGTTCACCATTCAGCAAACACTTATTAAATAGATATTTGAGGGGCGCCTGAGTGGCTCAGTTGGTTAAGCTTCCGACTTCGGCTCAGGTCATGATCTCACAGTTTGTGGGTTCGGGCCCCACGTCAGGCTCTGTGCTGACAGCTAGCTCAGAGCCTGTTTCAGGTTCTGTGTCTCCCTCTCTCTCTGACCCTCCCCTTCTCATGCTGTCTCTCTCTCAGAAATAAATAAAACATTAAAAAAAAATAGATATTTGACATGTGCCAGGCCTGTGCTGACGGCTAGTATTATAAAGATGAGTGAACATTGCATTGGTCTCAGAGAATGAGCAGGGTCCTGACTGTTGCAACGTTTATATACTATAATATGGTAGCAGAAAGGGCCAGTTAGTTTGAGCAGATAAGGAGAACTTTTCAGAGGAGACTAGCACTTCAGTTTTCCCAGGATTTGAAACTTTTTCCAGACAAAATTGGTGTGGGAAGAGAGATTTCCAGTAGAGTAAACAGCGCGCAGTAACAGGAAATGCTTGAAGAGTTTTGCACATGTAGGTTCTTGTGGCATAGGATCAGGCTGGAAAAGTAGACAGTGGCCAGGCTGTATTCAAGAATTTGAGCTTAGTTCCTGGACAGTAGGAGAAGTTGAAGAATTGTGACTTTTTGTAATGGCTAAAGAGATTGTGATTCTGCAGTTTTGGGCAAAGTAGTTTATCTGTATCTTTAATTCCATAAGCAGAGGTAGCAGTTCTTAACAATGTAACTGCAAAAATGAAGTAGCCATTCCTAAAGATTTTGGATACACCTTCTCTCTTTTCTTTGGTTCCATGAAACTATTATTAGAAATGAATGATTTTTCTTGGCCATTTGAAAGGAAAGCATAGGTAAATTCCTCTTTCTATCACAGCATACAAAACATTTGTTTGGGGTTTGATCATGATTCTTTCTCTGTAGATGTTGAGGAATCAGTAGATTGCCTTTTTAATGAAACCTAGGCTACTACCTCCAAATTATGGTTCCCTTTATCATTACCCTATTTCAGACCCCATCACTACTGTGATGCCTAAGCTGGCTGTTCTTTGCCCTGTCTCTCTGTCTTCTATTTCTTGTGATACCTCTATAATGACTAACTTAAAGCATTATTCTGATTGTGCCACTTATCTGCTCAGGAGCTTTAATGGGGACAGTTGCCTGAAGAATAGATGCAAACTTGAATGTCATTTAAGACCATCCAAAATCTGGCCCTGACTTGCTTTCTACCTCTTCTCCCTATCCTGCTTCCTGCCTTCTCTCCAAACAAGTCATTGGAACATACCTTGTTGTTTCCTATATCACAGCTTTGCATCTTATGAGCAGTAGCTGTTGAATCTAACTATCCATGAAGATCCATCCATCATTTTCATGTTTTCTCTGATGTCCATAGAACCTTGCTTGTACAGTCCTATAATATGTGCAAGGCTATATGTTATAACTGGGTGCATGTCATTTCTGGGCACTGTGTCTCATCCATCTACTTAGATAAAACTTGTGAATGAGAGGTAAACATTGCTCTGACAGTGTATTAAGAAGCTGTCATTTGAAGTTTGATGGTTAAATATATAATTTTCTTCTATTTCCAGTGTCTGTCGGGATGGAATTCTTCTTTGCCAAACTCCCATTGATTTAACCCTACGTAAGTACTGAAATCATAATTTAAGTTTAAAATATCTACTTGGGTTAAACTAAGTAGATCAAGAGGCCCTTGAGTAACAACTTCCTTTATCCTGCAGAGAATTGTTCTGGAGGAGCTGAATTTGTTGACTGCAGGGACCCGAAGGCACAGAGAAGAGTTGATAGTACCTGTAGTACTCGGAACATACCTAGTTTTGATGTAAGAAACATGACTTTGCACTTTTAACTTTTTCAAACTTTCATCGTGTCAGGATAGAAGCAAACTAAAACATCAATTAAAAATAATTAAAAGGTCATATTTATTGTGTGTTATTTTGACTTGTCAAATGTTGACTCTTTTAAATGGATACTTGGGTGCCTGGGTGGCTCAGTTAGTTAAGCATCCAACTTTGGCTCAGGTCATGATCTCACAGTCTGTGGGTTCAAGCCCCATGTCAGGTTCTGTGCTGACAGCTAGCTCAGAGCCTGGAGTCTGTTTCAGATTCTGTGTCTCCCTCTCTCTCTGACCCTCCCCTGCTCACGCTGTCTCTCTCTCTCTCCTCAGAAATAAATAAAACATTAAAAAAATTTTTTTAATGAATACTTGGTATATATTTATATATTGTAAATGGGTACTGATAATGTGACATGTTATAGTAGTACCTTATGGTGTGTATTTTACATTTGTTCCTGTAGGAGAACTTGCCTTGCAAACGTGGGTGCTACTGTCCAATAGGCATGGTTCGAAATTCTGAAGGGAACTGTGTCTATCCTGAAGACTGCCCATGCTCTTTTGGTGGACGGGAGTATGACCAGGGAAGTGTTACTGCGGTTGGCTGCAACAAATGGTGCATAATAAAAAATTACTACAGGGGCGCCTGGGTGGCTCAGTCTGTTAAGCAATGAACTCTTGGTTTTGGCTCAGGTCAAAACTTTATTTGGGATTTTATATGGTTAACATGATATAATGAAGTCAACTGCCATATTTAAATCGATATAAAATAAGGTTTTGTGCTTCTTTACAAAAACAGTATTGAGAATGTGAATCTTGGCATAATATAATTACTTAACTCTATCATTTTTTTTTCTTTTAGTACTTGCATAAAAGGATCTTGGAGCTGTACACACAATGAGTGTCAGACCACCTGCCATATCTATGGGGAAGGTCATGTTAGAACCTTTGATGGAAAAAGTTACAGCTTTGATGGTCTCTGCCAGTATTCATTTCTTGAGGTAATTACTAGTGTGTTTTATCACAATTTTTCTATACTTGATAATTATTTATTTAAAGATGAACTCTGGAGAATTTTATTCTCAAAATGTGAAATTTAAACAAATAGCCTCGTAAGTATTTCTCAAAGGCAATAAAATATAACAATATAATGCTCTCATGGGAGATAGTAGGTCTAGATTTCCATGTTGGCTCTACCTTTTCTCTGATATGTGACCTTAGACACATTCCTTAATCCCCCTGTGTCTCAGTTTCCTTGTCTATAAAATGGAGATGGAAACCGCCCCCCTTGAAACCAAATTAGGGCAAATATTGGAGCACATACTAAGTGCTCAGTAAATGCTAGATATTATTTTAACGACAGCACTATCAGCAATGACAGTTACCATTTTCTGAGTTCTTCTTTGCCAAAGCAAATTGATTACCTTTAATTATGACAATACTCAAAAGCTGATATTAATATTCCTCTGATGCGAATGAAGAAATTGAGGCTTGGAGAGGTTAAGTAACATGAACGAAGTAGAAAATGTTGTATTCAAACCCAGATCTGTGTGATTCCAGAGTTCACACTTGTTACATGCTGCTACATTGCTTCCTAAGTAACATCTAATTTCCTAAAGTTTGGATTGTTTTGTATTTATGCATTGACTATCAAATTTCATAAAAATCACTGAGGGGAAATAAACACCTTTATCTAGCTATGTATAGAGCCCATGATTATAAACAATATTATATAATTTAAATATTTAATAAATGTGGTATAATTCTAAATTTTTATAGAACGAATACAAAAAGGATCAAGTGAAAGGAGATTAACTAGGTTGGTCTCAGCCAGGGAGGGCTACCTCTCCATATATGCAGTTAAATTATTGTTTTCTGGACATTCCATAACACAGACACAGCATCTGGTAACTTACTGAGTTTAAGGTATCGCTGTCTAAGAAGTCTTTGTCTGATGCAAATATTGCAGTTGAGTTCCACTTACCTGATACTTGTAAACTATTATTATAATTTACTTTTTAAAGGATTATTGTGGTCATGAAGATGGCACATTCCGTATCTTAACTGAAAGCGTCCCATGCTGTGAAAACGGGCTTACATGCTCAAGAAAAATCATAGTTGCTTTTCAGGTATGGCACTACTTCTCTTTATATATTTTTTCTCTCAGATTATTAGTGGCCAGATAAAACCAATGTTATTGTAAGTCTGTATTTTAATTTACAGGATCAGAATGTTGTTTTGCATGATGGTAAAGTAACAGCAGCCAAAACCACAGAAAGTAAGGAATGTGATATCAATGGAAATACATATTCTGTACATACCGTTGGCCTGTACTTGATTCTGAAATTTTTAAGTGGAATAACCATAATTTGGGACAAGAATACAAGAGTTTCTGTTATGTTGGATCCACGCTGGAATGTATGTATATCACTAATAAGTGATTAATGGGGAAGCAAAATAATTTCTGTTTCTGAGAATTATAGACAATTTATCAGTGGAAAGTGAGAGAGTGGTAGTTTCTTCCATAGACTAAGCCTTCCACATCTGTTCAATCTTATGATGAAATAAGAAATGTAATCAAAGATGACAGGACCTGGTTGGGGTGCCTGGTGGCTCAGTTGGTTAAGCGTCTAACTTCAGCTTCGGTCATGATCTCAGTTCATGGGTTTAAGCCCTGCATTGGGCTCTGTGCTGACAGCTCAGAGACTGGAGCCTGCTTCGTATTCTGTGTCTCCCTCTCTCTCTGGCCTCCCCCCCTCATGCTCTGTCTCTCTCTGTCCCTTCAAAATGAATAAATGTTAAAAAAAAAAAAAAGATGATAGAACCCGGTGAAAAATAAATGAAATAAACCTGAAGCATGCTAGTTTAACCATTTTTGCTTACTTGAGATTATTGCATAATACAATTTTAAGGTAGCTGATGAATATATAGAATTAAATATATTGCTTAGAGCAAATATTCTATGAGTCTAAGAGTCTACTCATGTATGATTTGAAGCTAGTGAATATAATTACTTTTTAACAATTCTTAATGCATTTATCTTAGTTGATTCTAGATCATTTTGTGATATAGGATATCTTGGATTAAACAGTACCAGAATCTTATCCGTAGATTCTAATTTCCTTCTAAAATTTGGAATTTAAAATAGACTTATGGTAGTGGCACCTGGCTGACTTTGTCAGTAGAGCATGTTAACTCTTGATTTTAGGGTTGTGAATTTAAACCCCGTGTTGGATAGGGAACCTACTTAAAACAATAAGGGCGCCTGGGCAGTTCAGTTGGTTAGGTGTCTGACTCTTGATTTTGGCTCACATCATGATTTCAGGGTCATGAGACTGAGCCCCACACTGGGCTCTACGCTGAGTGTGGAGCCTACTTAAGATTCTCTGTCCCTCTCCCTGTGCCCCTCCCCCTCTCATATGTTCTCTCTTCAAAAATAAAAATAAAATAATAAAAAAGATAATAAATAAAATAGATCTATAATACTATATATAATCATAATATCTTTACCTATCTGTCTCTACATACCACTGTAGTGTAACTCACATTTTAATTTTCCTTTCTGATCTCATCTCTTGCTAAATTGGTATCTCTAGTACAACCAACTTGTTAACTTCTCTTTTGGATCTCTACAGGGCAAAGTATGTGGTCTTTGTGGAAATAACAATGGTGATCTCAAGGATGATTTCACAACACGATATTCATCAGTAGCCCCTGGAGCCCTGGAATTTGGAAATAGCTGGAAAACCAGTCAAGAATGTTCAGATACAGTAGCTCAAGCTTTCCCATGTGACTCAAACCCATACTGTAAGACCTGGGCTATGCGGAAATGTGAGATCATCCGGTCCAGCACCTTCAGAGACTGCCACAACAAGGTAGTGTGGCTCTGAGAGCAGGGACCTGCACAGGCTTTGCCTCCAGAGACTCACATGCTGTGCTCTGCCTAGGTGGACCCCAGTGCCTACTACGATGCATGCATTGAAGAAGCCTGTGCGTGTGACATGGAGGGGAAGTACCTGGGATTCTGCACAGCTGTGGCCATGTACGCAGAGGCGTGCAGTGCAGTTGGAGTCTGTGTCACGTGGAGAAAACCAGAGCTCTGCCGTAAGTGAAGTTCATGTGGTGGACGTGGACATGTTTAATATGTTTGAAACATGTGAATATGTTTAGGATGGGAAGAATACCTATTTTTAAAAATACAGCACCTGGCACAGTACATCAAATTCAGTTTTAGTTTCTGAAGGTCTTATAACAGGGGAAAACTTATTTATTTATTTTTCTTTGTTAAATAGTTTATTGTCAAGTTGATTTCCATATAACACTCAGTGCTCATCCCAACAAGTGCCCTCCTCCATGCCCATCACCCCACTACCCCTTTCCCCCACCCCCATCAGCCCTCAGTTTGTTCTCAGCATTCAAGAGTCTCTCATGGTTTGCCTCCCTTCCTCTCCCCAACTATTTTTCTCCTTCTCCTCCCCCATGGTCCTCTGTTAACTTCCTCCTAATCCACCTATATGTGAAAATATATGGTATCTGTCCTTCTCTGCCTGACTTATTTCACTCAGCATAACTAGTTCCATCCATGTCGCTACACATGGCCAGATTTCATTCTTTCTCATTGCCATGTAGTATTCCATTGTATAGATACACCACATCTTCTTGATCCATTCATCAGTTGATGGACACTTAGGTTCTTTCCATGTTTTGGCTATTGTTGAGAGTGCTGCGGTGAACTTTGGGGTACGTGTGCCCCTATGCACCAGCACTCCTAATGGGAAAATTTAAATACTGATGGAAAATATCTCTTATTCATACTTAGATGAACAATGAACTGTTGACTTGTCTTGATATAGCCATGTATCCTTAAACATTGACCTCGTCTACTTTGGGTAGAAGCCCTCACACATTATCTTAAAAAATTTATAAAACCCTAGTCAAGACAAACCATAAAATGAATATAAACTTAATCTTGATATATATGGAATGTGATAAATTGAGTAGAAATCAGTCAACTCTTTCTCTTCTAATGGAAAGTATTATGAGAGAAAATATGACAGATGAGAAATACTGACATTGAATCCACGTTTTAGTCTGTTTATTGTACAAAGTGTTATATTGAAATCTTTAGTTACCTCATTCAGGAACTGTTATTTACATATTAAAGAAGCCTCATTTTCCCAGAGATTTATTTCTGTAATTTAGGCTCGAACATTAAAACTATGAAGCTAGAGTATGACCTAAAATATCTTCAAATGGGAAAATTAACGTTTACTTTTCTACCCCAAAACAACTTTAGTGTGAAGTGTTAGGGGAAAGTGCTGTTTTGATCCTATATACTCCCCTTCCCTTTTTTGTGAGCTATTATGACTTTTCTGGTAATTTGGATAAAGCCAAAGGAACTTGAAAGACAGAATGATATACCCTAGGTCTGTTTATTTGTTAATATCATTCAAAAATGCTTTGGAAAGTGAAAGGTGAACATTGTCACATAAGAAATGGGAGTAATTTGATATGATTCAATTACAGCTGTCTACTGTGATTATTATAATGCCCCTGGGGAATGCAGTTGGCACTATGAACCTTGTGGTACAGTGACTGCAAAAACATGCAAAGATCGAGTTATTGGCCAGAAATTTTCTGCACTTTTAGAAGGTAAGGCAAATTTTAGTAATATCCATGAAGTAGTGCAAATTATATTGATATTTGAATACTGAAAAATGTTATTTCTACCAATTCAGAGTCTTATATTTTGTTTATTTATTTATTTTTGATGGGGGCGTTTAGAGGGAGGGAGACAGAGAATCCCAAGCTGCCTCTGTATGGTTAGTGTAGAGCCTTACATAGGGCTTCATCTCACGAACCATGAGATCATGACCAGAGCTGAAATCAAGAGTCAGATGCTTAGTCAACTGAGCCACCAGGTGCTCCACATTCTGTAATTTAATGAATAGGTATTTATACCTATGTAGAAATACTAATATTGTAATAAGAAACACTTTTTCTAGGGGCACCTGGGTGGCTCAGTCAGCTGAGTGGCTGACTTCAGCTCAGGTTATAATCTCACGGTTCAGAGTTCAAGCCCTGAATTGGGCTCTGGGCTGACAGCTCAGAGCCTGGAGCCTGCTTTGGACTCTTTGTCTCTCTCTCTGTCCCTCCCTCACTCATGCTCTGTCTCTGTCTCTCTTTCTGTATCTCAAAAATAAACATAAGAAAATGAAACATTTTCTCTAGACATATATTATCTGTTTAACAAGACAGAGAAGCAGAGGGGAGAACACAGTGCTATGATCCCATTGTCAATTTTTATACCTTTCATTAGACAATATCGTTTGTTGAGAATATGGTTTCAGAATGCAGTGTATTATATGGAACAATTAACTATATCCCCCACTTAAACAGCACTTTGTTCTTAGCATTACACATTTTGGAAAGGACGAAGTGGCAAGAAAACAAGATGTTGCAGTAACTTCCCAAAGTCACTTCTGTGTTAGGTCCCGGTCTTTGGGATCTTTTCAGCTCATTTTATTATAACACCTGGATCCTCATCTATCCTTACAAAAATAGATATTTAGAACTGGCGTTCACATTTCAAGATATGTGTTTATCAAAGCATTGTATCATGTTCAACATCATGCCATTATTAATGTAGCAAATTATTTTAAAGTACTTCAGGAAACAGTTTAGAAAAATAAATCAGTGAAAATGTATAAGTTAAGTTCTTAGTTCTTAGGTTGATATTCCATTGCAAGAAGATCTGAATCCTGTGCAATTTATGTTTTCCTTAAGAGTATGATGTCATCTTGCTATTATCTACTCCAGTTCATGTAGTCATTTAAGTAACTTTACAAATATATAATGCAGTGTGACAAGGTTCTGAACCGTGGGTTATTTTTCATACAGGTTGTTATGCTAAGTGTCCAGATAGCACTCCTTATCTGGATGAGAACACCATGAAATGCGTCAGTTTATCTGAGTGCAGCTGCTTCTATAATGATGTCATACCAGCAGGTGGAGTGATTCAGGATAACTGTGGAAGAACATGGTACATTCTCTACTAACTTTCCGAGAAGCAATTCTGTTTCTTGCATTTTCATTTAGAAAAAATTTTTAATATACATACATAATTTTTAGCTCTCTTATTTCTAAATGAGAACGCCAGCATTAGGTTCAATTTTCTGTCAGTAATGCTAGTTATTTCATATTTACAGTAAATCCGTATATCAACAAATGGCTTAAAGCTTATAATGAGGAAAACAGGGACAGAAAAGGTCACTTGTAATTTTAGATAAAAAGAAAGTTTTATTTCTATAAATGCAAGATTATGCTTATAGGCTTCAGACAGTGACATAGAGGCAAAGAGGAGAAGTCTCTGCCAAAGCAACATGGCCATCGGTGTCATGTTTAAAGCTGAAAATGTAAGAACTAACTGTAGAG
This sequence comes from Proteles cristata cristata, assembly GCA_017311185.1. Lineage (NCBI taxonomy): Eukaryota > Metazoa > Chordata > Mammalia > Carnivora > Hyaenidae > Proteles > Proteles cristata. The sequence goes on along the minus strand of JAESUZ010005663.1, from coordinate 822,120 downwards.
CTTGACTGCAAAGCGTTTTAGGTGCTAAGAACACTGCAGTGAAATGATTAGGAATAATGGTACCGTACACCAAAAAATAAACCTCCTTTTGGGGAAATGATTATTTATTGTTCTCTTATCTGGTATTGTTTCGATTCTCATGGTAAGACAATTTGTTGTTTCAAATTTGGGAGGTGTATGCCAGTAGGAGTTAAAATTTCAACCTCGTTTTCTTTTTAATTTAACTTTCAGCTATTGCGTCGCAGGAGAGTTGGAGTGCAGTGGTGAGTCCTTGCATTTGACTCTAATTGAATTAGGGAAGACGAGGCAAAGGGCTTGGGATTCTTTCAGATGGTCAACAGCAAAAGGAATAGATACTTAATGCTTAAACTGCTCCTCCCTCCATGGTTTGGGACAGTTCCATTGCAGTGTATTTGCTCACATTGGGTGACTTCAAAACCAATGCTGCCAAGGTTTTCCAACAACTAGCAAGTGAGGCATGGAAGCCCCTGCCTATCTGTAGGCTCTGGGAATTAAGACAGTGAGACCTCAGTCAAAAGAGATTCATGAAGGGATGGAGTTGAAAGGTGAGGATTAGATAAGATAGAATTAAATAATTGAAGGATCACTCATGAGCAACAGAATCTAAAGATGAATCTCAATAAGCTTTAAAAGAATATATGGGCTACTCTTTGGTTTGTATTAGAAATTGCGAAAAGTAAAATAAACAACATGCAGATAATTCATTGGCAATTTGAGATTTTAGATTTTTATTCACCCTTTTTCATTCTTGTCAATAATAGTAACTTACATTTATTTCAGAAACTGCTACAAATTCAACAGTCACAGGTAAAACCATCATGGTTTTCTTTTTTTTTTTTAATTTTTAAAATGATTATTTATTTTTGAGAGAGAGAGAGAAGAATAAGGGAAGGGCAGAGAGAGAGGTAGTCATAGAATCCAGGCTATGAGCTGTCAGAACAGAGCTTGATGCAGGGCTCGGACTTGTGTACCGTGAGATCATGACCTGAGCTGAAGTCTGATGCTTAACTGACTGAGTCACCTAGGGGTCCCAAATCATCATGGTTTTCAGGGGGTATCTTTGATTTCTTTTGTGGATAGTCCTTTATAGTTTCGCATCAGTCTATGACAGTAAAACTTATGCTGGTAAATCTGATACAAAAATTTCAAGTTAGAATGAACAGCTACTAAAAATCTGTCAAAATATTATTTCATTTTACTCTAGCATATTCAGTTAGGAATATGATCAGAACATACATTAGGCAATGTATGCTTATTAGTCAAATGTCATCATCCAAAGCTCGACATTTTTAGATAATAATTGGAACAAGTGGAATGAAAATGAGTTAAATGTGGGCTCCCATGAAGTAAAATTTTAAAATCTTGATTACTTTGGGAGGCAATTTAAAAACATAGAAATAAAAAGTTACTTTCTTTTTCTTAACTTCTATATCAGCTCTAAGCTCTTAGGACGTTCAGTCATGTCCACTCAGATAGAGTGCAGATGGAATGCAGTCTAGCTTTAGCTTTGGGACTTGCAGTTTATTGGCAATATAAGCATAGTTAGAGTTGCTGCAGTACACGTACATATTCCTGTTCTGTGTGACACATAGGAGGGGATTGTATTTCCTGTAGACCGATATTCAGAGATGGTGTCAATGAAGAGATAGTGAATTGAAACCCTTAGATTTTGATACTGTATTTAAAGTTGTGTTATTGTCTGTAAAATGTTATTTAAATGTCAGTTATTGTTCATCTCTTTCTTAAAGCTAAGATATCCCATGTCAGAGTTCTGAACCTTATTTCTTGTCCCTTCAATAGAACTTATAAAATTCCTATGATATTTTGATTAAGTGATAAAAACAGAAAAATATCTGTTTTTATCACTTAAAATTATTTTTTAAAAAATTATTTTTTTTGGTGGACATACAGTAAATATACAGAATTACCTGCATTGATTTAAATGAGAGATTATTATTTTGTCACTTAAGCTCTGAACACAAGTTTAGAGATTGTCAGTTTATGGTGACTTTTTAAACTAAATTTCCCAGTAAAATTATCCAAGTAATTTATTTTCTTACATATTGTCTTCCCTACAGTTTCAACTACAACAGCTACCTCCATATTAAGCACCGAATCAGGTAAAAAAATAAATAAATAAAAAGTTTGCTTTTTAGCTTCTAAATTGGCAGCAACATGAATTTGGAATGAGGGCAATTTGGTCCTGTTTTCAAATTTGCCATTCTCAATTTATTTGCTAAATGCCAAATAGCAGGGTCTACATCCAGTTGTAATATTAGTGAAGAACATCTTCCCTATTCAGAGATCATACATCCTATAAAGAACATTCTCCATACTACTAATTTGGAGAAAGTGAAGAAAATTCTACTACTGAAGAACATTCTATGTTAAAGTCTTAAAAGTGATTTACAATTTCTCGTTTACTAATATCAAAGAATCTCAATGTTAATTGAATGATTTGCAGTAAAGTAATAGCCTAAGGAGTACAGAAGTATATTGAAATATGTGAACATCTGATTAATGAATTTAACTGTTACATTTAATAATTTATTTGCATTATACACATATGTAAACATATCTCTAAATACTTTTAATTTTGTCATTTAACACAATTTTAACATGCATTTTAAATATTTGTCTCCTTCTTTGTGTAGCAATTACATTGGTAACCAGGAGCTCAGGTGCAGGTGAGCTATAATCTTCAACCACAACTTTAATCACGAGGGCATTTACCAAAAATCCAAAACTTCGTTTTGCACTATTATACCTTTCTAATGACATTTTATGGGGAGTTTTGTTTTGTTTTGTTTGTTTTTTAAGAATGTTTTAGAGGAAGACCTTGGAAAAAATGTTTACAAAATAATGTTTTCTGACCTTTTACTTATGGTCTATGGATTTGAAAGCTTTAATTTTATACTTTAACATCTATTCACCAATATGATCAAATTTCTATAAAATATTAATTCCAAGTTGACCCATTTTATACATAACCATAGAGGTTCTCAGAAACATACTGTTCCCTCTGTGCAAAATTAATTTTTCCATTGTTTTCCCCAATTCAGCAACTTCCATTCCAGTGACTACAACATCAAGCAGCAAAACAATAGGTGGGTGAATCATAAAACTTGTAAAATGACAATGCAGTTTTTTACATATATTTTTTAAAAAATTTTTAACTTAAAGGCTATTTTAATCAGCATAGCCACTTGTTTATACTTAGGACCTTTTTCTTCCCCCACCTGAATACTCTTTCTTTATCCTGTTATTTATTACTTTCTCTATTCTTTTTATTTTTTTATTTTTTAAATGTTTTTATTTATTTCTAGGAGAGAGAGAGAGAGACAGCGTGAGCAGGGGAGGGTCAGAGAGAGAGGGAGTTACAGACTGAAACAGGCTCCAGGCTCTGAGCTGGCAGTCAGCACAGAGCCCGACGCGGGGCTCGAACCCTCGAACCGTGAGATCATGACCTAAGCGAAAGTTGGACGCTTAACCAACTAAGCCACCCAGGCACCCCACTTTCTCTATTCTTTTTAAATGGATGTATATTTAAATCCATGATTTTTTTTTTATTGAGGTATAATTGACATATAACATTATATTATTTTTGGGTGTACTTCATAGTAACTTGGTATTTGTATATATTGTAAAACAGTCACCATGATAATTTTAGTTTACATCCTTTAAGCCTTAGACCATGTTTTGCCTACCTGTATTCCCAAATGCACCTAGTTCCAAGCAATATAACAGTTATCATTCAGTAAATATTTGTAGAATAAATGAATGACTCTTCTTTTTCCCTGTCTCAAATTTGTAACTCAAGTATTTTTTTACAGGGGGAGGGGGGAACAGAATTTCTGGTGAAGGTTAGACCATTGGTTAGCTAGTATTTAATTGATAACTCTTACAGTTTATATATTCATTCGTTGCAGTTAATCTTCTTTCCCTAAAATGCAAATGTATAGTGTATAATCAAGACTACTTTTGGATTATAATTTTATATCATGATATAGAATTAGGACTATAATTTTGGGTACTTCTGTAATTCTTAGCAGTGTCTGATTTATTTAGTAATATATTTATTTAGTAATATAGTTAATATATTATATTCAAAGAGAAAATATATATCTTAAGTAACAGTCATAGTGATATGGAATATCATTAAGAATGCCCAAATTACATGTTTAATTTTCATCAAACTCTCTCTCATGTTGCATGTCATTAGAAACACGAAGCACTACTGACTTGCTCAGCATAAATCTTGGAAAGACTGACAGGTTTTAGTAGTTTTTCTCTATCCTAGTTTTTCTCTATCCTACAAGTGTAAATGTATTTCCCAAGGCATAGTCACAATTTCATCCCAATAGTCCTTCTATGTTTTTCTTATCTGCTGCAGAAACTTTTCCTGTGTGTCATTTCAGTCATGAACAATGACTAAATTTCTAATATTCATCCCAGTTCTATTAACACGAAGATTAATTTCATGGTTATATAGTTTCCTTTTAGTTAAAATCATTTGTTCAGCTATTAAAGCTTTTGAATCTCATGACCATTTAAAGAAATAAAACTACTCTTGACTATGGATTTGATGAATTGTACAGTTACGCATGAGTCATAAGCAATTTTGATAACTATTTCAATGTAAGGATGTTATCTACATCCTGTATCACAGTAGGTACTCACAACTAGGAAAACTGACTTGATTTTTATTCCGTTTATACATTTATTTCCTTTCATTGCTTTTCTCTTCCCAAGAATTAGTTCTGAACATATATTATGGAAATTTTATTTTGACAATACTTTGTGTACAGCAAGCGAATTTTTATATAAAACAGCAAGTCATGAGTAGATTATCTAACGAGTTTTAGTGAGCAGCTGATGAAATTTTAGATGTAAAATGTTTAACCTTAAAACACTATAAAAATGTCATTAATCATATCCACCATAGTATTAAAAAAAACCATAAATCTAATGTAGAGTTGAATTATAGGAAAGATTACCTAGCTGATTTTTCACCCTGGAATTCATAAGATATTATTTATGACTTTTTTATGCTGAGCCTTCCCAAATCTTCGTGTTCTATTTCATTCCACTGAACTTCCAGTAGCTATTTCATGTTCTTGAAGTATATTATTAATAATTTACTAAAACGCCACATTTGTACTGTATTGCAAGATATAGCAAATAACAACTTTTAAGGAGGGTTTAGGGGTGCCTGGATGGCTCAGTCGGTTGAGCGTCCGACTTTGGCTCAGGTCATCATCTCGTGGTTCCTGGGTTTGAGCTGACAGCTAGCTCAGAGCCTGGAGCCTGTTTCAGATTCTGTGTCTCCCTCTCTCTCAGACCCTCCACTGTTCATGCTGTCTCTTTCTCAGAAATAAATAAAACATTAAAACATTTTTTTAAATAAAGGGTTTACTGTATTCTCGTCATTTAGATACACTTTTTCATTCCTTATCTCATTAAACTTCAACAATTGCCCGATTAAGTAATATTCTATGGACCCTCTGTCTTCATCATTTTGCAGGGAAGGAGATGCAAAGAGCTTAAATTTTCCAGAGTTCTAAAGATCAGAAGAAAGGGAATTTTCTAGTGTGATACAGAGAGAAATCATCATTGATTTTCTTTTCCTTTTTATCCATGAAAGCCATGAAAGAAATTATTTCCAGAAATTATCACTTCAAAGATGTAAATCATTAGGGCCACCCCAAAATATTCTAAAATCAGGAGACAAAAATAATTTTTTATGTTAAAATTATCTAATTGTGCCACAAATTGTATGTGTTTTAAATAAATTTAGACAATAATCCCAATACACAGAAATCATTGCTTATCAAGTTATCAAATCATTGATCCCTTTCCAGCATTAATTAATAATATACATATAGCTTATCTTGTTACTGGAATAAATCTGTAAGTGCTTATTTCCCAGATGAACTGATGCATAAAAATTTTGGTAATTAATTAAATCTCAGTTTTAAATGAATGGTAGTTTAAAACTTGATTTAAATTTAAGCTCCTTATTCACTGTCCCATATATTTTCTGAGACTATGCCTATATCATTTATATCAGGAGAGAATTTAGAAGTTACTCAAGTCATAACTGATTTACTTTCCCCCAAAAAGCAGTGACTGGTAGGCATGGATCATACCACTTGTTCATCTTAGTTGACTCGATTAACTGGACAATCATAAATTGTCTACTTCAGCATGTGCTATAGACTCCTGGACTGTGTACAAAATATTCAGAATAAAATGTGACATTTCTGAATTTTAACAACCATAAGAGACAACATGCCCATTTACCCCCTACTTAGGCATCTTAACAATCTATATGAAATGAGGATGGCACTCAGAACAATCTTAGAATATACTAGTCATGTGTTTACTGGGCATTTTATTTTGAAGTTCTAAAAGGAAAAAAGAAAAGTCAAGTCTGGTGATGTTGTTTTTCATTTTACATGTAAAAATAAAACATTTCATTTTAAGACGTAGCAACATATGTTTCCTTTTTAAGCTTTTTTTTCCCTGAATTCATCCAACAAGCATCATGCCATAGTAAAAAATAAAGCCGTTTTCAGCGTTTGCCTTTTGAACACTTTTAAAAGAAATACATCCTTTTTGTGGAGCAATTGCCTTACACAAATTGTAGACTTGAAAGCCACATTCCATTTCTTTTACTGACATCCATGGTTTAAAAGTTGAACAGCATTTGACAAATTGGGATGAATCCATAGCTACATAATGATTTTTTTGTTTTTCAGCTTTCTAGGGGTGAACTGCTTGATCAGTGATGAGAAAAACGGATGTCGAAATAAGGGTTTAGTCATCATCACTGGCAAGGTTTCTTGTTACTTTATAAATATAGTATGCATCAACTAAAAATATTTAAATAGCTATTTAAAAGCAAAAGTTTAACATTTTCCAGATATAAGATAGCTAGGAAGACACACCATTTTGAAATGTACTGCCTCTTCCTGAGCTCTCCGCAGTAGGTGGAAGGATTTCATTCTTAGATATGGGAACCCATTTCACCTAGAATTTTGTTTTATAGTCTCAGTGTTCTAAATGTAGTTTCATTTTGGGTAATAGTACATTTGAATTGGATCAATGTGACTTGTGGGTTGATTTAATTTAGTCACAGATTTTCTACTTTTATTTTCTGCTTTAGAATTTAAATTTATAGGTATAAAAACCTATAATTCTTGGGGTGCCTGGGTAGCTCAACTAGTTAAGCATCCGACTTCAGCTCAGGCCATGATCTCACAGCTTGTGGGTTTGAGCCCTGCGTTGGGCTCTGTGCTGACAGCTTAGAGCCTGGAGCCTGCTTCAGAGTCTGTGCCCTCCTCTTTCTCTGACCCTCCCCTGCTCTCTGTCTTTCTCTTTCCTCTCTCTCTCTCTCTCTCAAAATAAATAAACATTAAAAATTAAAACAAAAACCCTATAATTCCTGAACACATATGTAAGGTTTATTTTTATTTTTTTAATGTTTATTTATTTTTGAGAGAGAGTACACATGCCTGTGTGTGCACAGGTGGAGGTGGGGCGGAGAGAGCGAGAGGTACAGGTTCCAAAGCAGACTCTGCACTGACAACACAGAGCCCAGCGTGGGGCTCAAACTCACAAACCATGAGATCATGACCTGCTCCGAAGTCAGATGCTTAACCAACTGAACCATCCAGGTGCCCCAAGATTGACTGATTGATTGAATGAGTTTTTAATATAATTTATTGTCAAATTCGCTTACATACAACAGTGCTCATCCCAACAAGTGCCCTCCTCAGTGCCCATCCCCATTTTCCCTCTCCCCCACCCCCTACCCACGTTCAGTTTGTTCTCTATAATTAAGAGTTCTTGTGGTTTGCCACCCTCCCTCTCTGTTTGTAACTTTTTTATTTCACCCTTCCATTCCCCCATGGTCTTCTGTTCGGTTTCTCAAGGTCCACATATGATATCTGTCCCAAGATTTATTTTTAAAAGATTTATATTTTAAAAGAGAGGGGCAGCTGTTGGCCATTACCTTATTCTATGAGTGAAGTCATTTTAATCAGGTACTGAATGAAATACCTCCCTAAATCCAGGACTTTTCACTGACCATTTTGTTAACCTATAACTTGAAAAGATTAAACAAATTTTTTAAAGTTTCTTTCCTTAAATTTAAATGACTTTTCTCAGATGGATAGAAGGCCAGATAGGAGGAGAAGTGACTAGGTCCCCAGGAGAGGATTGATGATTTATTTGATTTTTACATTCAAGCATCTTGTATAGAAGTTATGGTATGATTACACTATTGCACATTTCTTTGAGATAAATAGCATAGGGTGTACTTTTAATGAATTTAGAAACACATTGCGGAAAACCTTAAAAGCACAAGGGAAGCAATATGCAAAACTTAAGCTTTTTTCTCTGCATTATATATCTATTCTTTTTTTCTATACACTATATGCTTTCAAAGGGTTAAAATATTCTGAGAGATGCCTAGCCAATCATTCCAATAAGTATGTTAGTTTTAGAAGAAATATTATGCAATTATGGTTTTTTTCTGTTGAGATGGATAGATCTTGACACAGAAAACTCTGTGAAATAGTGCCATAATTTTCCCCAATTTACAAATGAGGAAATAGAAGCAGAAAAAGTTTAAGTTATGTGTCCAGGGCTGTCTGCTAATAAGAAGCACAGAGAGGATTAAAATTCAGGACATCTTTTTCTTGATTCCAGTCCTAATGCTGCTGTGTTTTGATATTTAAGAAAGAGGAAAATTGAATTTAATATAAATTAGTTATTGAAATAGTTGCATATAATTTCAGATTCCAATTTCAAGTTGGTAATTGTGTTAAAATTTATGATTTATGTAGTAATTTTCTATTAAACTACAAAAAGGCTCATTGACCATATGGAATACTAATTCATATAATTAAAAAATGCGTTTGTAACATGATTTGATATCTTAAAATGCATTTTGTTACTTTCTCAAAAAGTTAAAATCTTAGAGTCTTACAACTATACTTATTTGCATAAAGAGCTTATTCTAAAATAGAAAAATAATTACATCTTAGAAAAGATAATTACATCAGGATATTATAGTCACCTCAGTGTAGTGGGAAGTAGAAGCAGAAAAATAAGAATTTGAATCTCTTCTGTTCTACTTACCAGCTGTAGGACCCTGGTTTAAGTCTTCAAACACTCTGATCATTAGTTTTCTCATTTAGTAAGTGGGAAGGATATAATACCTTGAGAAAAGAGTAAATGTTATAGTGCAGCTTAGAATAATACATAGTAAGATTCAGTAAAATCAACTTTATTATTACTAACAGGTTTTTAAAAATTTATTTATTTTGAGAGAGAAACAGAGAAAGAGAGTGGGGAATGGGCAAAGAGAGGGAGAGAGAGAATCCCAACCAGGCTTTGCACTGCTATCTCAGAGCCTGATGTGGGGCTTGAATTCATGAACCGTGAGCTCCTGATCCTAGCCAAAACTGAGAGTCAGACATTCAACTGACTGAGCTACCAAGGCATCCAATTACTATTAACAGTGTTAATAGTAACAAAGGGGTTTAATATTTTTATTTTAGTAATCAGAAACCCAATTACTTCTTGGATTAAAACCTGGGTTATGTTTTTCAGAAAAATGATATTTTGCAAAAACTGCAAACTTTGAGGTACCAGAATTGGAAAATGTTATGGATACTCCTTAAACTTATATTAAGTAAAATGGAATCCACTCAAGGAAAATGGCAACATAATATTTTTATAAACATTAAAATAGTTCTTTAATCAGAAAATCTTAATAGTAGCTGGAAAATTATTTGCAATATTTTATTTTAATTATTCAGTCTATTATGAGGTGAAAAATAAGGTAAATTAATTAATTTAATTAAGCTTATCATGAGGTAAAAATAAATGGACACAGTTGCTTTGAAAATTTTTGGAGTGGGTTATTACCTCATAATGCACAGAGCAATCAATATTTTGTCAGCTCTTACTATGAGCAGTTATATCTTGGCAACAAAGCAGCTGATACACAGTTATTCACAATATCAAGTACTTTAAGCATATCTGTTCATTTGTAAGTGAGAGAAAATATCAAGTGTAATTGCAGTGGTTATGGATGTCAAAATTAATGAGAACAGTAATGCTTTATCAGTTTTGGTCATTAACCCATGAAGAAAAGTGGATTCTTCTCTATTCCTGTTAGTAAAAGCTTGCCCATATTTTTATCACTGAATCAACAATTTTAGACTTATATCTTCTGTGGTTTATTTGTTAAGGAAAATAAATGCTATATTATAATAGCCCCACTGGTATACACTCCAGTCTGTGACTAGTTTAGGTAATTCTTGTGGACCTGATTAAAGACAGGTCCTAAAGATCGACTTCAGAGTCTGTTGCCATGTTAGCCATACCAATAGCAAGGAAAGGCCTATAAATGTGTTTTCTCCTTCACATGCTAATATTTGTAATCTGTGCTCCACCATCTACGGCAAGCCACTAGGTTTCCCTTAACTCCATTTGATCAGAGCATATACAAATGTGGAAATTGTGGAGAAGATTTGATTCTGTTCCGTGTGATAATGCTGCTTTTAATTAAATATTATTGTGTTCAATTTGAAAGAGCTCTAATTGGAACCACCAAAATTCCCTAAAGGTCAAATCTATACTGGGAAATGAATTCAACATATTCTTTTGGAGTATGACGGTGTATCCTGCCACATCATTATAATCTTAATAGTCTCTGTGGGCCATGGAATAATAGTCTTTCTATGTGACCCTTGCATCCAGATCAACAAGACATTTTGATTCAATGTCCAATTAATGTGTTTATCTATGAGAAAAGATTTGAATTGGCCTGTTGGTGGAATCTTCTTGACGCTGATTTGAAAATTCTTCTCAACTAAAGCTTGACCGTTATTTTGAGAATTCTCACATAAACCTCTCAAACTACTTAACCTATTTATAATATCCATTTTGTGAAGTAAGCAAGAAAGGATATTTTAATATTTATTTGGTATTATATTATATTTTTTCCTGCCTAATTTATAACATTTTCATTGATATAATGAATGGATAATTAAATGACTACAAGTGGTAGTTTATTATACATAGAGGCAACCTTACATAAAAAGCCATTTGGGTTATAGTCCTAGGTACTGGATGACTTGGATTTAGTGCCAGCCTTGTCACTGACTAGCAACTATCTTGTGAAAATCACATGGCTTTTCTGAGGCCAATACTTTTTATGGAGAATAAGCATAATATTTTTCCTTCTTTCCTTCTATTATCAAATACTTATCGAGCACTCATTAGGTGCTGGGTACTCTGCTATCATTAGAGATATAAAGATAAGTTAAAATAGATATAATCCCAGTGTTCATAAAACCTATAGTCTAGTGAGGAAGATGGATACCAATCAAGTAATTACAAATACGAATGGGAATTTCCATCAATGACAAGAGACATGAAGTACTTAAAATTGGGGTGGGGTAGATGGAGAACGGATTTGAACAAGTCAAGATGGTCAGGAAAGGCTGAGGAAAAGATAAGTTGAGAACTGACCTGTGAAGGTTTAACTAGGAGAAGAATAAGGAACTGTGTCCTAAGGCCAGGGAACCGCAAACAGCAGATATGAGACACTGAGAAATAGTCAGCATGGCTGAACAAAGAATGAGGATCAAATAGATTATGTGAGATGCGTTTTCTTCTTTTGTAAGTTGCAAAATACTGTAATATTGTAAAGTGTGACATTACCATATAAATAATGGATTTCCAGGGCTTTTCAACAAAAACTAAGATTAAAATAGAGAAAATAACTGGTTTTACTATTTATGAAAACCAGAAATTAACAAAGGCTTAATTTTGAGTCCACAGCACCCCCCCTCCCCTCAAACATTTAATAAACTGCCAATGTACTTCTGGCAGAAATGGTTGGACGGGAGGCCCTGGGAAAGCAAAATAAAACTATGGCCTCTTCTTTCAGGAGTTTACTGGTAACTACAGATTTATCTCCCTAAACCTAATATATAAAAGTATAAAAACAAATCCTAAAAAATATTTCTTCCCACTACCCCAAATATAGACTAAATGCTACTTATTAGACACCTATGGAAGGCACTGACCACCAGAAATAGAGTAAAAGAAGTCATTAACTTCAACGTTAGCTTCTGCTAACAGAGAATTAACTTTCTCATCATTGATAGACATTTATTGCACTTAACCTGTATTTGGAATTCAGCATATGTCTGTTAGTATACACGTGCATATCCGTACCCCTTCACACATACACATATACACTGTAAAATACATTATGATGTCATTATTTTAAAACTGAAATCAAAATTTAATATTAACTCTCAGTACTAAGTATATTACAAACTACTACATATTGACAAGTAACAAGCCATCAATCTTGCCAGTATTCTCCCTTGAGGTCAGACAAATTTGCATCATTTCTCTTTTTCTTACCAGGGACAACTCTAAGACTTCTGAGTGAACCTTTTACTACAGGTAAGTATACCAATTTCTGGTTTTATATGTGAAAAAATAACAAGCTGAAAGTTATTAGTAACTGGGTTTTTAAGAAAGAATTTATATGAGAATTTGGCTTTTGACAAACCATTGCGAACAAGTAATTTATTGAGGTTTTCCCACTGATTTAACATTTTTTAAAAAGCTTGAATGTATCTTGTTTTTGATCAGTTTATGTTGACTGGCTATAATATGGTTTCCAGTTTTAATTTTTCCTTATCAGTAGCTATTAATAAAGTATCTATAACAGAGCTAAATCACATCAAGCTCCAATTTTTACAAAGTAATAGGATAAGAGAAAACATGTCTATATCTAATGCTGTATTTTGCTCTTTTAGGTGTTTTAAGTGTAAAAGTAGTAGTTAGCTCTTTCATGATTTTTCATCACTGTTATTATCCCTGAATGACAGTGTGATTAGGACTTAAGGTTCCATTTATTTGAAAGGAACCTCATTGAGACAAATATATGAAGACTTAGCCTGACCCAATTTAAGATGCCTAGAACACAACTGTCTTTGAAAAAGGCAATAAAAACAATAAAATAGCAAAAGCCAAACCAAAATCTTTGAGGAAAGTTATAGTAGAACAAAATTGTAGGGGACTGTGCACAAAACGTCACTGGATTCACACTTCCATTTTCTGGAGTAGGAACTGACTGAATAGTTAAATCACCTCTTGGTAACGAAGTCCAAGTATACTTAAAATGAAAAGTTCATTTTCTGTTTTTCTCAGGTGTTATTGGAACTCCAGTTCCCATGACCTTCAGTGCGGGCCCCGCAGGCACGACTGGAGCGTTCCCCGCCTCCACCAGCCCAGGGCGCATGGCAGGTAAACTGAGTTCCGAACAAAGTATACCATCCGCAGCTAAGCAACTGGCTTCAGGCAGTGCTTCTCAGTACGAGATTTTATAAAATAAAGATATCTGGCTTAGGTAAAATATCAGCCTTAGGTTTTCTTTATACATGATTAAAATGTAGACATTTAGGGGCGCCTGGGTAGCTTAGTCGGTTAAGCATCCGACTTTCCCTCAGGTCATGATCTCGCGGTTCGTGGGTTCGGGCCCCGCGTCGGGCTCTGTGCTGACTGCCAGCTCAGAGCCTGGAGCCTGTTTCAGCTGTGACTCCCTCTCTCTCTGACCCTCCCCTGCTCACGCTGTCTCTCTCTCTCTCTCTCCTAGAAATAAATAAAAACCTTTAAAAAATAAATAAATAAATAAAATGTAGACATTTAGGGGATGCCTGGTGGGCTCAGTCAGTTAAGCATCCAACTCTTGATTTTGCCTCAGCTCATAATCTAACGGTTTATAAGAGGCAGCCCCACAATGGGCTCTGTGCTGACAGGACACATCCTGCTTGTGATTCTGTGTCTCTCCCTCTCTCTCTGCCCACTCCACACTTCCACTTTCGCTCAAATTAAATAAACCTTTTTTAAAAATTAAAAAAATATAGAACTTTAGTTTGTTTCACAAGTTGCTTTCTTAAAGTATATCATGCTGTTACAATGATATATACCCATTACTTGGAAGTTGATAACACCCCTACACTTTTCAGCAGGTGTTTGCTTTTTCCTTCCCTTCATCAGGGACAACAGGAGCCGCAGCAAGTACGACTATAGGAACTGAAGGTGGAGACACAAGTGACACGAGCTTCAGAGTAGGTAAGACAGAGAAATGAGTCAAATGTGATCTCTTCCCCTACTTCATTTCACGAGAAGTCCTCCTTTTCATTCAGAAACCGTTGCCGTCTGGGCACAGCATTACATAATGGGGGTCGAGTGTCCGTGCTGAGTCAGATGATGGCTTTGGGGAAAAATTCAATACTAATGTATCATGTATATGTTCAATAATATTTACATGGCACACTAAAATTTCTGAATTATCTCAAATGGAAAACATGTAATTTAGTTCACATTAACGCCGTGGCACTTAGGCATTGTTATTCCCATAAGGAAGAAAATAATAAAACATCTCAAAACTGGCAGAGGCAGGATTAGAACCCAGAACTCTTATCCTCCTCTGTAATGGTCCCACAGTTTTGTGATCTGTGCATAAGAGCACACATCCGAGGAAAACCAGTGAGAATATGCTTCTTGTTGTGCATCATTGACTAAATCTTAACTATTGTTGGTTTCAAGAATAAAATATTATTGACATTCTTTAAGCATAGATGATTTTAATTAAAAACAAACAGGCCTGCCCCTTAATCAGTCAGTAATTTCAAACAGCTCTTCAATTTCCTCTGAATCACATTTGCCTCTGCTTCTTGCTCAGGTGTTAAACATTTTCCACCTTGTTCTGAGCCATTCTAGTCAGGAAAACTCCTGGTGAGGTATGCTGGAGTCCAGCTCTGGCCAGGTTAGGGGTCCCTGAAGGATGGACGGTGTCAGCCAGGGAGGGAGGGAGAGAGCCACGGGAATCTTATCAGTCACCAGGCAGGCATCTCTGTTCTGTTGGTTTTGGTGTCTTTATTTATAGGTCAAACATTAACATGGCATCAGAAAGGGGGAATTTTTACAATGGATAGTTCTCTGTGATAAGATGTTTTTGGAAAATGTACAGAAACAGATTTTACAGAAGTCTTCTTGCAGAACTGCCCCAATTATAGTGAGGTTGAGTAACTAAGAAAATAACAGGGTAGGGGCACCTGGGTGGCTCAGTCGGTTAAGCATCTGACTTCGGCTGAGGTCGCGATCTCCTGGCTCGTGGGTTTGAGCCCCTCATCAGGCTCTGTGCTGACTGCCAGCTCAAAGCCTGGAGCCTGTTTCAGACTCTCTCCCCCTTTCTCTCTGACCCTCCCCTGGTCATGCTGTCTCTCTCTGTCTCAGAAATATATAAAACATTAAAAAAACTAAATTAAAAAAAAGAAAAAAAGAAAATAACAGGGTGTTCACATTTTAATAACACTAAGATTAAGTCATAGGTTTATAGATATTCTTATCCATTCTCATCACAGCTGCCAGGGTAAGGGAAGGTGTTTGTGGAATGTAGGCCTTAGGGAAGGGACTGCTATACATCATCAATTAGCAAAGATATATGTAGTAACTTATGTTCTGCCCTTATCTGTTCCTTCTCTCTAAGTTAGGTTCTTTGTCTCTGGGCAAGACTTGAATTTTCCAGTTATATTCTTTATGGCACCAGAGAGCCAATCATACCTTTAAAGAGTTTAGCTCATTTCCAGTACATAGAATAGCTTCTTCAAGTGCATTTACCTTTGTGTCTAGTTGTATGATTTCTTGAATAGCTAGGGCATGAGAGACATTTATGGTTAGCTGATTTACATGTTGAGCTGTATGAACCTCTTGGACTAACGCAACAGTAGAAATAGAATTGTACACGTAAAGGTCAATCTTTTTTGAGTAAGGGTCATTAGCCTGTTCATAGCTCAAGGGAAAGTATGGAGGGAAACAGGACCTGCTGGAAACACGATGTCTGCTCCCGTAATCAAAAGAAGTTCCCACAATAAGTTCCCTCACAAGGTGCGATCATCATACCAGGGCCAGGATAAGGGGACAAGTCACTCCCGATACTGATCAACAAGGTACCTTGGGGGTCGGTGCTCAAGCAGAAAGAATTGAGTGGGGGTGGGTATCGGTCGTCATCTGATTGGCAAGAGGCCATGCAAACTTGCTTTAACCTCACCAGGAGCTTTCTCGACTCGTGGGCTCAGAATGGCTCCCAACACCACCTAATACCTGTCCACATAGCTCATCTTCCTCTAACCCGGGTGTTCAAAGGATTATTCCCAGACCCACAGCCTCAGCATCACCTGGGAATTTGTTAGAAATTCAGATTCTTGGTTCACCTGCCTTGATTCAGAAGCTTTTGAAGTGGAGCCCAGCAAACTATATTAACAAGCCCTTTAAGCAACTGATGCATATCAAAGTTGAGAACATTTCCACTCTTTCCCCACTTCCGTTCCAATTTACTCTTTAGTCAGTACCACACCAGAATGAACTTCCAAATTTCAACTGTCATTAGGTCATTCCACAATTGTTCTGATTGGTTTTAGGATAAATAAAAACTCCTTTACATACCACTAAAAATAATTTCTTTAGTGTATGCAATGGGACTTTGCTTTACATATATATTAACTAATCCATGGCCCCATATTATTTTCCTACATTTGTTTTCCCCTAGTAAATTTCTTTACTTAAAATTTATGTTTTAAATACTTTCTGGAATAAATTACAGTTTACATAAAAATAACATAATTTTTATTTATGTTATATTTATATTTTTATATATATATTTAAATATTTATGTATTTATATATAATTTTAAAATAACATATTAAAAGATATAATCTACAGCAGCACAAGTTAAGAAACTGGGTGATTGCAGTTTGATCAGTGAATTTATTGAACTCTTAGGATAATCACCATTTTGTTTATATTTCCAAAAATTTGAATCATAATTACTGGGTCATGCTGATGAGTCAATCAGCTATCCTTTTGGGGATCAGGCAATCTGTGCAATGGTTTTGAGCAGGGCTTCTTGAAGTTTGGTCCACAAGGCGTGCCTTCCAGAACGTTTGTTACTGGTCCATGATGTGGCAAGAACTGAGCAGCAGTTTGACACGGTGACTTCATATCTGTTGAATAAAACTTACGTTTTCTTTGGTTTTACTTTTAAAAATTTTATTTCTTCACTGTCATGATGTCCCCCCTCACCGCCTCCCCCAACCCCTGCCGAATAGGGCAGACTGGAAATTTTACAAAATTGTTCTCTTACCACAGTTGCTCTGAGAAGCACATTTAGAGTGTCAACTCCAAGGGGGAGACTTCCTGGGTTGGCTCCTGGATCTGTTGCCAACTAACTGGGTGGCCTGGAGCACGTCACTTCACCACATCTTCAGTGGGGATAAAACTGCCTGCTCTGGAAGATTTCTATAAGATTAAATGAGCTGACTTAGGTCTAGGGTATTTTTGAAACTGCTATATTTTGTCAGGAGGAACAGGTGGCCCTACTGCACCAACAAGAAGAGGTGAAGACAGCACATCCAGGGAACCAAGCACAACGGTGACAGGCCCGGAGAAATCAGGCAAGTCAAAATATGCATTTTAGTGCCTCTTAAGTGCACTGAATATATCACAGTTTGAACTAAAGAGTAAGCTCTACATGGGGCACCTCAGTGGCTCAGTCAGTTAACCATCTTACTTCAGCTCAGAGCACAATTTCAGTTTGTGAGTTTGAGCCTCACATGGGGCTCTCAGCTGCCAGCGCAGAACCTACTTGGGATTCTCTCTCTCTTCTTCTCTCTCTGCCCCTCCCCCACTCTCTCTCTTTGTCTCCAAATAAAGAGACTTTAAAAAAAAATTAAGCTCTATATGATATTAGACTGATATTAGATATCTAGCTGCAGAAATCCTAGGAGTCCTCTAAAGATTCTTTTATCTTGGAAACCTCAGTTCTGTCCTATCAGAAAGGAGTGATATACATAATCCTGCAATTCTAAAAGTAAACCCCTTTCCCCACTGTTGTGTCCGGGACCCCAGAAGTTTCAGAGGGGTTCACAACAGCACCTGGGAGTGAGAACACAAAGGAAGACTCATCTGCCCCAGGCACAACCGTGGAAGGCAGACCAGGTATGGAAGTGCAAGATCTAAAGCCTCTTCTTACTGACCTTAGGGAAGCTTCCAGTGGCACCTGATTGATTAGTTTTAATTATTACTGCATGTATTCATGACTCCACTATCCCTGTTTTTATGGGCTTAGTGGCAGTGTTTCTCTAACATCAGCTCAGATGTGATGTAGAGCAAAACATGGTATATTTCAAACTACAAGATCCTTGCCTTATGACTTCTGAGACTATGAGTCTGGAGTGAGATTAGGGTCATGGTTTGCATTCTTGGCTACAAATTAGAACTGAGTAGAGAAATGAACAAGTATGTGAAATCATAAATGAGCAAATATATGAAAAGAAACAGCTTATGCTGCTCTGCTTCACCAAAGATCACGATACATATTTATTTTTTATTTTGAAATGGGCTATTGGATCATCAGCTAGTGATACAACTAGACCCCCAACCAGAGGAATGACACAATCTGAAGGCGAGTTAGGCGAATAGAGAATGTCATCCAGAGGCCATGGCTTTTGTAAAAACAACCTCCTCCCCGACAAATCCCCAAAATAAAACAGAAGAGTCTTTCATCAGAATTCTCCTGATTTCACTTGTTTTAATTGAATACCCAGCAATGATGTAGAGTGGTATAAAAACAATTAAGTTTTCAAGAAGATATTTATTTTTCTGGTTTCTCCAAATCTTCCCTTCAAAAATGCCAAAGTACTAGATAAAAGCTACAGTAACGTGTATGCTGTCCCAGTACTGTGTTTATCAAGTGGAACAGGAGTACCCGTTGGAACTACCACTGGAACTGGCGGTGGCATCACAACAACTAGACGACCTTTCACTGACTGCACCCCAGCTGGGAAATCAGCAGACAAGGCACAGGCTTACCTGAGCATTTTGGTGGCACTTCAAGCTTTTATAAGATGTTGAAGTGAATTTAGCAATAGCTGTAGTTGTAATGGCTATTATTTTAGGACAAATGAATATGAGTAGCTATTCATTTGGTCATTTTCATTTTCATTTTCATTACAACCATCTATGTAGACTAGAATTTCCAGATGAAAACACAGGATGTCATTTACATTTGAATTTCACGTAAATAAAGAATGGTTTGTGGGTGTTGTATGGAAACTAATTTGACAATAAGTTACATTTTTAAAAAAAGAATACTTCGTTATAAGTATGTCCCATTGGGATGATTGTTGTTAATCTGGAATTCAAATTTAACTGGATGTCTTGTTTTATCATTTGCTAAATCTGGCAACCCCACTGTGGACTGAGCGCCATTGTTCTTTTCCATTAGGAACAGATGAAGGGGAAAATGCAGCCACCCCTGGAGCTGTCGGTGACAACACTTCTGGAGCATCAGGTACTGAACAAACATAATCAGAATGAATCCAGACAAGAGAAATGTGATTTCTCTACTTACAGTTTTGACAGAGACAGTGTTTCCTGTAGAATTTAATTATCATTATTTGTGTAATGTCAAAACTGGAGAAGATCAGAAATAAATCAAGATCTATTTGTTGTGTGCATAGCATCAGACTGAGTGCTCTAGAGAACAAGGAGAATAGCAATGTACTTGTTCTCTTAGAACTTGTGTTTTGAGCAAGAGAAATGAATATTTATACACACACAAAAGCAAATACCATGTAAGGCAGAAAATAGTCAAAATCAAGGAAATGTTCGGTGATAAGCACTGGAGTGAGAACTCAAGGAAATTCTAGTAAGAAAACTGAGTAGATGGGGTTAAAAACAACAGAATTATTTTACTTTGAACATTATATGATATTGTGATCAGTGTACTGTATCTATAAGCTTTAACTTGAGCAAAACATAAGTGAGAATTGTGGAATTTTAGGGATATATTCAATTTCATGGGCATAAGACCAGTCATATTTCAGTTATTGAGGTAATAGGATTGAAAACAAAATATTTTCTCCACTCAGAGACCCAGTCCATAAAGGTAGTAGAGAAAGAAAACAGTTTTATGATTGAATAAGCGTTAAGCTAGAATGTGGTGCATATTACAGGCAATTTACTAAGAAACTGTAAAGACAGAAAGGAATTTTGCCAAGCAGACAACATTTACACACATATTCTCAAGAAAAATTATTACTAGTTCTCAAGAAAGAGGACTTTAAAACACCATTTGTTACACAAAGTTCATCTTAAATTCACTGGTAATTGGGATAACAGTTTGGTTAATCGGAGTTTATTTTCCACCATATAAAACCAATCTTCACAGAAGGAAGGTGTTTTTTTTTTTTTTTTTTTTTTAATGTTTATTTACTTTTGAGAGAGAGAGAGAACACAAGCAGAGGAGGGACAGGCCTCAAACCCAGGAACTGAGATCATGACCTGATCCAAAGTCTGACACTTGCCAACTGAGCCACTCAGGTACCCCTGGACAAGAGGTAGTTTTGTAACTAGAGAGAGATAAGGGTACTATCTCCTGAAATTTATATTTCAAAGAGATAGTTCCCAGGTCTTTGAGAAAGACCTTCCTGGGTCATTACACTGGTAAGAGGCCTATTTAGATTTTTAAAAGATTTACATACATTTCAAAGAGAAAAAAAACCTAACATTACAAATTTGTGTTCTAAGCAAAGGAAGGGGGGAAAGTCTCTTTCCTTAGTTTCACCAGAAGGAATTGTCTTTTGTTTTAAATTTTCATGTGTCCTTATATAAACCATCTCATAAGATGATCAATTTCATATTTTAATTACCTAACTCTTCTTTCTATTGTAAAATTAAGCCATGCCTGGGTATTGCCTAAAGCCATCCCTGGAACCCGAGGCGGCAGCACCACTGGGGAAGCAGGCACTAGAAGCCCAAGTCCTGGGAGAGCAGACAAGGCTGGTTCTGATTTTCCAGCTGTGCTCAACCATACCTTCCTCAGCAGGGAGTGATCTAGACTAATCTGGTTTTTAATTTGCTTTGATGATCTTAGAATTGAGTAGCATTTAAACTCAAAGAACCAATGGGGGACAAAAGGAGCCAGGAAAATGTTGGCTGCATGCATACATTAGATCTACACACACTTCTTTCTACAAACCATAAATATCACAGAGCCCACACCTAGAAGTGGTTAGAAGGACAGAGAAGACTAAGATTTCAATGATTGGGAGAGATGGCTCTGGGGTTCGTAGTGGAGCTGAGTGTCAGGTCACGTCATCCTAGAAGAGAGGGGAGTGTAAAGAGGTGCTTAATAGTGGAAGAACATAGATAGCATCAACTAGGATTTGTCTGTGGAGGGAAAGGGCCATACCCGGAATGGAGACTACTGAGAGATCCGAGACCTTGCAAGTCAGAGCTCTTGTGGATATGGAGTTGAAAGAAAGAAGATTGGAGAGTTCATGGAATGAGGACTGGCAGCCATGGAGCCTTGGGAAGGCACTAGGCTGTGTGGAAGCAGGGAAGGGCACTGGAAGGTTGGACAATACTTGTAGCCTGGGTGACAAAGAAAAAAAGAGAAATATTTAAAGCCAAGGGCCTCAAGAAAACAGGATAGTAATTAAGAATTAGAAGACAGACAAAGGAAAAAAGCCACTTAAAAAGAAGCTCCTCCAGGTACCTGGATGGGTCAGTAGGTTGAACACTGGGCTCTTGATTTTAGCTCAGGTCATGATCTCATGGTTCCCGAATTCAAGCCCCACATCAGGCTCTGCACTGACAGCATGGAGCCTGCTTGGGATTCTCTCTCTCTCTCTCTCTCTCTCTCTCTCTTTCTCTTTCAAAATAAATAAATAAAGTTAAAAAAATAAATAAAAAGGAGCTTTTCTTCACCATAAACAACCTAAGAGGAAGCTCTTGATCTGCAAACTCTGGTGAGGCACACAAAACCTCTCTGTTCCTGCATAGGATCACCTGCCATGGTTGCTTCGGGAAAATCTAATACAGAAAAACATGAAAAATAAAAATAAAATTCTAATATCTATATAAAGCTATTCACTCATATACATCTTGAGCAATTTTCAGCAATAGCAAGCAAACTCTCAAAATCTAGTCACGAAGCAGAGGAAACAAAACACTAACAAGAATTTAAATTAAGAAACAAACTGCAGATATAGGTCTCAGAATTATAAATTATGAAACTTGAGGGTAAAAATAGATAAACAGTAGGAAGAGGTTAAATTGGAACTGGTGAAAACTCAGGAGTAATATTGGGGAAAAATTACCTCAAAAATAAAGACCAAATTACAGGTATATACAGAACAATGAAAGCATTTCAGGGGAGGAAGAGGATGGAATTGAAGATTCCCTCAAATATTGCAGATTAAAAAAAATAAAATAGATCAGGGTAAGACATAGCTGCAGGAAACAGACAAAAATATCCAACATATATATTATTGCAGTTTCTAGAGAAGAAAAAACAATGAAACAGAATTAATGTTTAAAACTGTAAATCAGGACAAATGTCCTGCAATCAAAAGAGAAATCCTAAGTTTACATGTTAAAATGATCTACCAAATATCGGGAAGAATTAATCCTGAATGGTCAAATTGGTGAGTTACTTTAGAAAACTTTAAGATTTGAAAAATATAGTCTCTGTACCTTGAGGCAAAAAGAAAAAGGCTTTTAAAATGAAAGAAATTCAGGTTGGTATCAGACCTATTGAGATAAAGTGAGAGCATTAAGAAACTCAAAGAAGGGAAATGTAGGCTAAGGATTTTAAATTGAGCTAAATGTAATTCAGCTGATTTCAGCTCAGGTCATGGTCTCACAGTTTGTGAGTTCTAGCCCCTCATGGGGTTCTGTGCTGACAGCTTAGTTCCTGGAGGCTGCTTAGGATTCTGTGTCCCCCTCTCTCTGCCCCTCTACTACTTGTGCTCTGTCTCTCAAAAATAAACAAACATTGAAAAGAAGAAATGTAAAGTTTACTTATTTTGAGAGCAAGAATGAGAGAGCACTCATGGGAGAGGTGTAGAGAGAGAGGGAGAGGGAATTCTAAGCAAGCTTCTCACTGTCAATACAGAGCCAGGAACCCAATACAGGGCTCAAACTCATGAACCATGAGATCATGACCTGAGGTGAAACCATGAGCCAACTACTTAACCAGCTGAGCCACCCAGGTGCCCCATAGTACTATTTTTAACTGTAGTTTTAAAATTAGAACAAAAGTTGAAAGAAAGGCTGAAGGAGAATACATAAATGTTACATATTTGACCAACTAAAAATATCCTATTAATAAATAGATAGGAAGAAGAAGGAAGATGAGATAATCTTATTGATTAGGTAGTAGTTAAACAAATTATTTAAAGTTCATGAGCCAGATAAGAGAAGTTTGCAGTTATTAAAGAGGTAAAAACAATGATTGTTAAGAAAGAAAATGATATTTAAATTGGAAAGTACAGACAAAGAAGAAAAGGGAGGAAGAAATAATACTTATATTAATGGGTATTATATAATAATTATTATTATTTGTTGAGAAACAGTAGATACTACCTGAAAGAAAATTGGGAGTATGCTAATGGGATTATATACAAATGTTACTGTAAAAATAGAACCTATCAAAACAGAAATAAAGAAGCAAAAAGCAAAAAAAATGGGAGCAATTTAAGAGTTTGCATAGCAAATGACAAATGGCTGAAGTTAGAATCCAAAAAAAACACTAAAACAATATTTAATAACCATTTCTATTAAGTTTGAAGTTTTGGTGAAAATTTTTTCATTAATATAGTTCATACTAGGGGCACCTGGGTGGCTCACTGGGTTAAACATCTGATTCTTGATTTTGACTCAGGTCATGATCTCACTGTTCATGTGTTCGAGCCTCTGAGTTCAAGCCACACATCAGACTCTGTGCTGGCAGTGCAGAGCCTGCTTGGGATTCTCTCTCCCCCTCTCTCTCTGCCCCTTCCCTGCTTGCTTGCTCTTTCTCTCTCTCTGTCTCTCCAAAAAAAAAAAAAATATATATATATATATATATATATATATATATAGTTCATGCGAACAGATCTAAGAGAAACAAAAACAACTAATTATCTACATAGAGGCTAAAAAGACATTTGATTAGCTTCCAATAACCATTCCTGATGGGGAAAAAAGAAAACATCCCTGAATAAACAACCTAACCAAGCAGTATCCATATGTAAACACTTTTCCTTGAACCAGTATCATGCAATTCATGCAATTAAGTGAATGAATCACTTAACATCTGTAACTTCAGTTTTCTTATCAGTAAAAAATGAGGAATGTTATCTATTGAGTGGGATTGTGATGAGAATCCAGTGAAAAAATAAATGATGTCAAAGCACATCTCTGGAAATGTAGAAATGGTAATATTACTGATCTAGTAAACAGACATTCTTGTAATCCTTTGTTAGAAGTTGATTTAAGTCAGAATTGGTTATCTCATAGCTTAAGAAGTTCTGGGAATGAGCCCAGTCCATTTTTTCCTTTATAGCAGGTACAACTGGAGCATCTGTTGGTACAGCCAGTGGAGATGAAAATAAACCTGGATCACCCAGCAGTGGTACTACAAGCTCTTCAGGTGAACTAGGTGAGATTAGCTAAATGCAAAAAGTCACAAAAATCTGTCAGTGTAGAAACTTGTTTATAAAAGACCAGTCAGTAGAATATTTTAGTTGGAAATCCTTCCTGCTTAAAAATCGGAGCACAACAATTCAGATATCATGTGAATCATTTAGAAAGATTGCCATTAATTTTTTTGTTATTCAGTACTTGTGCACTGTTGGGTTTTCAGAGCAACACATGACAATGTGACTGATCTGACAGTTCAGGTGTTCTCCATTACTAAACAAGACTAATGTCGCATTTTGGATCTGATATTCTTACATGGCCAATATAGAAATTACTAGAATGTTACTTGGTACAATTATAGCTGAGTTAATTAAAAATGTAATAGTGAGCATCTAACATATCATCTTATATTTGGTCCTTAAATGTTGTTTTTGAGTTAGGGATGTTTCCTCCTCCAGTTAGTTACATTTCTTCATCTAAGGTTTGCATTGCCTACACAAAATCACTTAGACAACAAGCAAATATAAACATAAATTAAAAGTACTAAATAATAGTATTTTTGCATTTCATTGATTGATATTATGGTATTCCCATAATAGAAAATAGTGCAATAAATTATTTTCTCTCTTGAATAATAGGCTTCTGGATATTAAATGGTTCTCAGCCATCAATAGGGATGTTCAAATTCAGGTTAAATTTTTTTTGGCAATCTGTTGTCAAAAACCCACTATATTTAGTATTTAAAAAACTTCATCATTCTTTAGTATTTAAAAAGTCATGATTTAAAATATTAATATATTTCTTTATATAAGTTCTTTATTGAACAGAAAAATGATCTAGAACTTTGATAAACAGCTGCCCCATTTCTAAGAATAATCAGTAACATTGCCTTATGAATTGTCTAAAAATTCATAAAATAATGTTCTCCCTAAAGTCTCTACACATTGGTTTAAAAAATTCTTCTTTTCTAGAATTTGAAATAGGACATGGATATACATACCTCATTCACTCAAGGCTCACCTTACAGGAAAATATGCAATGAGGGTGTGCGATATGCAATGGGTATAGCCACACCTTTCTAAATAATGTTTGTGTTTCATAATACTTAACTTGTTTCAAAGCACTAAAGATATGGACCAAAGAGAAAGAAAGGGGACTGGTAAATATTTCTCATGAAACAGAAAAAAGAAGTGCTTGAAAAATGTAATTGGTAAAATAAAATGATACTGTTTTTATACTTTGTTTTTTGCTGGATGTATTGAGTAAAACTTATTCAATGAAATAAAAATATGAGGTAGTCACTTACCATTGTATAATATCATTTATAAGTCATCTTAATCTGTTTTAGCAAAATATAAAAATGATAATCAGAGAAAATTGTACTAAGCATAAAATGGACAAAATGCCTTCACATATATTTACTTACTTCAATCATATAACCACCTTGTGCATTTGACAATATATTAGTGATTATTCACATTTTATAAATAAAAAATTAATGTGTTTACTTTAGTCATAGGATGAATATGTTTGGAGGCTAAAATAGAGCCTAGATGGTCGATTCTTCATCCAGTCATTTTCAGTTACTAGATAGGCCACTGTCTAGTACCATGGTGAATTCCTGTCAAAACTAGAGAAAGGTCTTGTTACCTTGCCTATTCTAGTTTACAGTTGCATTTCCAGTGCCTAACTCAGTGCCTGACTTAAATATCTAGTGGATATCTGGTGAATATCTAAAATAATGAATAAGAGTTCCCAATATGGTAAAGGATTCAGAGGCTTTACTCTTATTAACAGAATAAAAATATAGGCTGTATGAAAGAGAACCTTCCAGAAGGAAAGAAGATATGGTAGGCAGTAGGTTATTTGCCCCTATGCCCAAGTAATGAAGCTTTGATGGAAATAGGCACCATACATACACACAACTGCATAGATTCATGTCTCTACAAATCTAAGGTTTCCAACCTCATCTGTTCCTTGGTGGAATTCTTGATATTAAGGTCTCATATTAGAGTATTCTGGGTGATGCCAGGTTGTTGCCATGTCCTCCCCGTAACCTCCAATGATCCAAATACATTTACCTTCTAGTTCTGCTTCTCTAAGACATGTAGTTCATTTCAGCCTTATGGCTTTTTTACTAGCTATTCCCACTGCTTGAACGCTATTTCCCTAGAGTTTCACATAGTTTTCTGCTTCTTGTCAGATCTCAAAATGTGCTTTTTCAGAGAGGTCTGTTAGCCAAGCAATCTAAAATAGAATCCCAGTTGGTCAGTATTAACTCACTTTATGTTAGTGCTCTAACAATTTTCTTGCGTGTGAATTTGTTTGGATATAATTTCATATATATGTCTGTATGTCTCTCCCATTCAACTAGAATGCTTTATGAGAGCCGAGAACTATCTACTAGGTACATCATGGTTGAAAAGCTATTTCAAGTATCTTTGCATTAGTTTCTACTCTATCAAAAGGGAAAGTTGTAATATATAGGTCATAAGTTTGTTCAGATGGCAAAGTGAGTACTATTTATATGTTTCTGAGGACTTACACAACAACAAATAACCTATCTAATAAAGGATTGCTCAGTGAATAAACAGGAAGAAGTTACACTGTAGAATAAAAGGTATGAAATCTGGTGATTACCATGAAGATGCTTGAAAGCTATAGTGGAGAAAGTCCCTAGTTTAACAACAACAAAAACAACAACAACAATAAACTCATGATGTATCTTAAACACAAAACTGTATTTTTACTATTTGTTTTGACAGGAACAACTGGACACGATGTTGAAGGAGGAGGAACAACTGGACCATCAAAAGGAAGATCAGGGACAAGTGGAACATCAGCTGTAGGATCAGGGACAACTGTATTATCTGCAGTGACAGGGAAAACAGTACCATCACTGGGAGGATCAGCAACAACCATATCACCAGTTAGAGAATCAGAGACAACTAGACCATCTGTTGTAGGTTCAAGAACATCTGTATCATCAGTAGGATTGGCAGGAACAACTGAACCATCACTTGGATTAACAACACCTGGACCATCAGCTGAAGGATCATGGACAGCTACATTATTTCCTGGAACATCACAAACAACTGAAAACTCTGTTGTAAAGTCAGGGACGACTGGACAGTCCATAGGAGGATCACGGACAACTGGACAATCAGGTGAAGAAGCACCGACAACTAGACTAGCAGCTGGAGGATCAGGGACTGCAGGACCATCTGCTGAAGCATCAGGAACAACAAAACCACCTGTTGTGGTTGTAGGGACAACTCAAATATCCGAAGGATTAGGAACAACGACATCTGTTTTAGGTTCAGGGACAACTGACCTATCATCTAGAGTGACAAGAACAACTAGATCATCATCTCAAGATTCAGAGACTACAGGACCAACAGCTGAAATATTAGGAACAACTATATCATCAGCTGGTATGTCAAGCACAACTGGACAGTTGTCTGGTGGGTCACAGACACCTGGGCCATATGTTGTAGGATCAGGAACATCTGTACCACCTGAAGGGTGGACAGCGACATCTGGTCTATCACCTGGATTAGAAACAAGTGGACAGTCATCTCTAGGATCAAGGACAACTGGGTCATTTTCTGGAAGATCTGAAACCAGTGAAACCTCCTTTGTAAGTTTAGGCACTACCAGTCCATCCATAGGAAGATCACAGACAACTGGACTGTCAGCTGAAGGAGCAGGGACAACGGGATCAACAGGTGGAGGTTCAAGGACCACAGGACCATTCCATGGACAGTCAGGAACAACAAGACAATCTATTTTAGGTTCAGAAACAACCTTATCATCTTCTAAAGAAATAAGCACAACCAGACCTTCACTGGTAAAGACAGTCACAAGTGGAGTATCAGCTACAGGATCAGCCACAGCTGGAGTATCATCTGGAGTATCTGAGTCCAGTGAAACATCATCTAGTGTCGTAGGAACAGCTGGATCATCAGATGGCATATCAGAACCAACTGGACCATCAATGGGTGGCACTGGGACGACAACTGGACCATTTTTTGTACAATCAGGAACAGCTGTATCCTCAGGAGGATTGACAGAGACATCTGGCCTATTGCGTGAGTTAGGAACAACTGGGCCATCGGGTGAAGGAACAGGAACAACTGGATTATTTGCTGGAAAATCAGAAACAACAGCAACCCCTGTGGTAAGTTCAGGGACTGCTGGTCCCTACACAGTAAATACACAGACAACTGAACAATCTGATGAAGAATATGAGATAACAGAACAAATGGATGAATTTTCAGAGACAACAGAACCGTTATATGGAGGATCAGGAACAACCGGACAAAATATTTTAGGTTCAGAGACAACTAGAGCCTCTGCTGTAAGTTCAGGAACAACTGTACCGTCAGTAGGACTGACAGTGACACCTGGACCATCAGCTGGTTTTGCCACAACTGGACTCTCAACTAAAGGATCAGGGACAACCGTATCATTTGCTGGAAGAACAGAAACAACTGAAACTTCTGTTTCAAGTTCAGGCACTATTGGTTCCTCCATCGGAGGATCACTGACCACTGGACAATCCTCCGAAGAATCTGGGACCACAGAAAGAGCAGCTGAAGGATCAGGGACTACAGGGCTATTCCAACAAGGATCAGGAACAACAGGACAGTCTGTTTTCAGTTCAGGGACAACTCGACCATCATCTGAAGAATTGGGGATAAGTAGTGCAGCAGGATTAGAATCAGGTACAACTGGATTATCAGCTAAAGGATCAGTGACACCTGGCGTATCATCTGGTGCTTCAGGGAACACTAGATCGGTAGCTGAAGTATTAGGAACAACCACTAAATCAGCTGGTCTATCTGAGACAACTGAACCATCAACCGGAGCATCAACTGGATCCACTGGACAAGCAGCTAGAGAATCAGGCCCCACAGGACCGTCTGTTGGAATATCTGGAACAACACGACAAACGACAGAACTCTTAAGTGCAGACACAACTGGACGAGCAGCTATATGGTCGCGTACAACTGGATCATTATCTGGAGAATCAAAGACCACTGGAACATCAGCTGAGTTGCCAGGAAAAACTAGATCAACAACTGGTGAATCAAGGACACCTGGACCATCGGCTGAAAGATCAGAGACAACTGCATCATCTGTTATAGGATCAGGAACAACTGGGTCATCATCTGGAGCGATAGGAACCACTGGGCCCGCAGCTAAAGGGTCAGGGACAACTATATCATCCATTAGAGAATCAGAAACTAGTGGACTACCTGCTGGGGTCTCAGGAGCAACTGGAATATTGGCTGAAGGATCAGGAACAACTACATCATTGTCTGGAGAATTAGAGACAACGGAAACTTCTTTTGTAAGTCCAGAGACTGCCACAACATTTCTAGGAGAATCAGTGACCACAGAACCATTTGTTGGGGCATCAGGAACAACAGGATCATCTGTTTTAGGTTCATGGACGACTCTACCACCATCTGAAGGATTCAGGACAACTGTACTATCTGGTATAGAATCAGAAACAACCAGGCCATCAACTAAAGGATCAGCCACACCTGTATCATCAGGATTACAGACCACTGAATCAATTGAAATATTGGAAACAGCTCGATCATCAGTCAGTGATTCAAGGACAATTAGACCATCAAGTGAAGGATCAGGGACTACTGTAAGATTACCTGAAAGATCAGAGACTACTGCACCACCTATTGTAAATTCAAGGATAACTGAACTATCTGTAGCATCACCGAGGACTGGACCATCAGCTGAAGGTTCAGCGACCACAGGAGAATCATCTGGAGGATCAGGTAATAATAATCCAATAATTTGATTCAGACTAAAAATATAATTATTCTTTATTCAGTCTATGACTATGTAAATGTAAAGAAATTGACATGTTTCAAATTGTATATTGAACACAAAAATATATTATAAATTAATGTCATGGTTACTAGGAAGTGACTATTGGGCATAGTATGTACTTTATTGTTATTAACAACAGTACTTTTGCATTTTCCAAGTTCAAGGCCTTAATCTTTATTTAAATGGAGCTAAACAAGAATTACATTTGTGTAAATTTTTTACTTGGAAAAAGGCAATGGTTTTGCTTTCAGTTTGGTAATTTGTAACTCATAGACGACTCCTTACAGAGCACTTCACAGTTTCTCTCCCAAGAGAGCTCTCAGTGACTTTAATTTGTAAGATCAGCCTCTATGGAAATAACATACTTCTGGTTTTTAATAAAAAAATTTATATATGATGGCAGTTGAAGCACCAAAGTGATTTTTTGAAATGAAATTCAAATGTATTTTTTAATTGAAACATGAATTTAATCTTTCCTTTATTAGGCTCAGATAAGAGAATTCCACCAGTATTAATTGTAGGTAAGTCAACATTAACATGACCAAAATATTCTCTGTAGAATGTGGCTTTAGTATTTTTATGTTTTCCATTTGAACACTGAAAAATATCTAAGAGACTATGATATTCTTTCCAAATTATAATCTAATACAAATTAATCTTTTCATGAGAAATTAAAAATGTGCATTTATAACTATAGTTGTGTTTTTAAGTTTTAGTGTCATAAAAACAGCTTTCAGTAACAGGTGAGAAAATATGAAATTGTAACTGTGCATTTGTAAAAAAAAAAATTGATATTACAGTAACTAGAATAAAGGATATAATAGAAGTCTCAATTTTATCAAATTAATAAAACATGAACTTCAAATTAGGGTCTGGTAGCATAGGGCTTTTGCTTTTTCTATTCTTATACCTTCTTAAATCATAACAAAGGCATATTGATTCCCTTACATAATAGTTAAATTCTACACTAGTTGTGTACAGATGTACAAAGTCAATAAAATAAAAATAACTCTAGAAATATCCCTCTCATTTAAAAAAAAAGGCAGCGCCATATTTCTCAGCCTATTAGTGTTATTTATCACCTACCCTTTCCCTGAAAATTTTTAGCTTTTATTGCATCCTGGTATCTCTTTTTAGACTTCACACAGTTTTAAAAGATAAGCAAAAGAGGTTTAATCTTTAGAATATCTCATTTTTCTCAATTGCTCTCCCTTTACATTCTTTCAGTATGTACATTCAAATGTTAGCTCTATGAAGACAGACATTTTTGTCTTATTTCATTCACTGATATAAAATCCCCTTGGGGTCTTTCTCTGATGAAGTGCTTGGTTTTGATACTTATCCACCTGATCCATTAGATTCTCCCTTTGTTGAATGGGGACCATTCAACATGTAGCGCTCAGTGAGCCACACATGCCTACTGCCAGAGAAATCTGTTAAAACAGGCGTTTCCAACACAGATTAAAGTGGAAATAATTAGAAAGCTATCTGTTTGGACACTCGACATGAAACTTTTTGTACGGTTGTGGTGATTAAATAATGCAAAATATCTCTTTCAACCACCCAAACACCCAGAACTTACTGTTCCATTTCCTCCCTCAAGAGGCCACAACTTCCACAGAAAGTGTTGGCACCAGTCGAGGTGGATTCAAAACAGATAAGAGGGACCAGTTCCCATCTTCTTGTTACCACTAATGATGACATTTGTAGGAGAGCCTGGAGAGAGAAAGTTTCTGGGGAGCAGTTCATATTTACCTTACTAATATTGCACATTTGGCCAACTAATTCTTTCTCAGTTTTGAATTTTTTTTTCCTGAAAAGCTACTAATAACAGAGTCTACCATCTTAGCTGTAATCCCTGAAGATGGAATGATTGTACTAATTATTCTGATAAATTTTTTCCTGTGGAATTATAACCATTATAAGCATTTGAAGAGGGAAAGGGTCAGTAAACTTTCTATTGCTGAGAAATGGAGAAGAGCCACATGGACCCTGGAGACATGTCTGCCCTATATGGATAAATGTTTGCTTTTCACAAGAAAGCACTGAAGAGTGAGGTATTTCCCCAAAGTCTGGGGTTCTGAGCACACTCATACCTTCTGTTGCTACACCATAGCAGGTACCACTGTAACATCACCAAGCCAAGTCCCTCGGAGTAAAACAGGTGAGAGCGACCAGACATAGAATTCTGGGAAGGTTACCTTAGGTTGACAACATTGTCACTCTGGTTGCTTTGGTAATAAAATGGTTGACAAGAAAATACATAGGGATCGTCATCAGAGAAGTGCCAGAGAGTAAGCCAGTTAGATATAAAGAAGATATACTTGGGTTACTTTTAGAGGCATGTTTTTAGGAAAGAAACAAGAGCACAATGACGACTGCTGTTCCTTTGTATTTCAGTCACTACGGGGGTAGCCCCAGGCATAACTGTTGCCCCTGGAAGTTCTAACACAGGTGAGCTAACGAGATGTAGGGAACTTTCCACATGTTCTCCCATAAATTGCATGATACCTCTGGGATTAGTCATTTTTGTTTTTTAAATGTTTTATTCTGAGAGAGAGACAGCGTGAGCAGGGGAGGGTCAGAGAGAGAGGGAAACACAGAATCTGAAGCAGGCTCCAGGCTCTGAGCTGGCCGTCAGCACAGAGCCCGACGCGGGGCTCGAACCCACGAATTGTGAGATCATGACCTGAGCTGAAGTCGGATGCTCAACCGACTGAGCCACCCAGGCGCCCCTCCTCTGGGATTAGTCTTTGCAGGAATGCCATCTCTCTTTTCCATGACCCTAAATATTTTCCAATTAACTCTTCCCTCCTCTCCATCAGAGGCCACAACTTTCTTAGGAGAAAATGAAACAACCAGAGTTGGAATAGCCACAGGTGAGTACTGCTAAGCTAATACCTGTACTTCATAACACTTCTTAAAACAGTCTTCTGAAAAAAATATATACTATTTGTATATGTTACATTAAGCAAGTTCGGAAAAAAGGACAAGACAGTCATTACATTGCCTCCTTATCTCCTGAGTTTACAAGAACCTTCAGTAGACCATCATGAAGTCAAACTAATGACAGATGGATAGAGACAAACTAATGTGGAGGGAAACTTCCCATCTCTCCTCCCAAAGAAAGGGGCATGATGGTTGAGAACTTTCTCAGTAAAATTGTTATAGAAATAAATATTACATAGGGGTATATATGGATTAGTTTTTGGCATTCAAAGTCTCAGGGTTATAGTTCACCGCTACATGGAGACTTTAGATTCCTATTTAAATCCCATGGTGGACAAGTAATTGAACCTAATGACTGCTGCCCCTTTTTTGTTTTAGGTACTACTGGTGTAGTCTCTGAGAAAATTCCAGAACCTGGAAATTACAACACGGGTAAGTCTAAAAGTACATGCAAAATTGGGCCATTGGGTGATATATTCTGACAACAGCACACGCTAGTCTTTACCTCTTCCTTCCTTTTCCTTGTCAGAGGCCACAACGTCCACAGGAGGAAGTGGGACCACCCAAGCAGAACTTCTAGGAGGTGAGCTCTTTTAGTGTGAGGCTTTGGGGTTTTTATCAAGTCTGTTTGTGTGGCTACAATGAACACCTGACCTGGGAGAGGGCCTTGCATTTCCTCTGGGAAATATAACATGCCAGAGTCACACACCTGGGCCTGCTTAGAAATTCTATAGCCTCAAGACGTCTCCATATGGATTTCCAGACACCCAGTGTTGCAGAGCTAGTCATTGGATAGCAGCGATGAAGGCAGCCCCTGCTGGTCAGCCCCTGCCTTGCAAGGCCCCTGACCTTTGACATAGTTTGCTGTTTTCCCACTTCCTAACTTCTGTCACATTGAGTTATTTGTTCTGTCGATTGTCCACTGCCAGTCTCCAGCTGCTAGAATGTAAGCTGCATCAAGGGAGGGATCTTTGAATATCCTGCTCACTGATACGTCCAAGGGCCAAAAATAAATATTTCACAGATGAGATGCTTAAGAAGTATGAGTGTAATGATAAAATGTATACTTACTTTGAAGTTTCACCCTATTTGCTTTAATAGGTACCACCATGATTTCACAGAGTTCCAAGCCAGGTATAATGGACTAAATAAATTCATCATATGAGAGTATTAGAGTTAAGGAGTGGTTTTTAAACGTCTGACTATCTAAATGCCTCAAGTAATTGATTATCTGCCTTCTTCTTCTTTTAGTCACCTCTGTCACTCCTAGGAGCCCAGGGGCTGGAAGGGAAACTGGGAGGGTGACGTAAGGTCTCCTTCCACTTTCAGTGGAATGTAGGGAAAAGGAACCCCAGTAGAACAAGGATTAGTAGGTGTGTCGGGAAAAGAAATTGTGGGAAGTAATTGATGGTTCACTAACTTCAGAAACAAAGATCGTCAGGAAGGGTCTTCCAGTGGTTCAATGCCATATTGATCCAAGAGTTACTGCTGTGTTGATCCCTTTATTTTTCTTCTTTTAGGTTTTACAGGGGAATTCTCTAGGACAACCATTATATCTGGAAGTTCACACACAGGTAATTTAATAAGAAATAAATCTCCATATTTAACCTCATAATATAGTTAGTAGACTTGCTCTGAAAAATATCAACATAATTTTTTCCCTAATACCCAAAATCCTCAGACCTCATCATTCATCATTTTCTTCCCTCAGAGGCCACAACTTTAACAGAAGGCAGTGGTACTTCTGGAACTGGATCCAGATCTGGTGAGAATAATTAGCTCACAGTTTGGGGTTTAGTGTGAAATATGAATCTCCCTGAAGTCACCTGCAGGGAGGTATGCCTTCCTATAGAGTAGTGTGCATTTGTTTTCAGCATTTTCTTAGATTTCACATATTTAATGTATGGAAGAGCTCTCAATACTGGCATTGAGCCTCACAGTTGCTATTTCTTAAAGATGGGCTGGGGGTGTAGTAAGTATGATAGGTTTCTCCTGTGATGGCTAATACATCATTAAGATGTCAGGGGGAGCTGAGGACTATTCCGTGTCTGGGAAGAAGAGAAAACTATGTGAACTCCTAAACAGACCTGTCCTACAAAAGATTTTCTTACTCAGAGAAATGGTATTGATGCTCAGTATTTTCCTTGGCAAATTCAATATTTTTTCTATTTTCTTCTAATGGTAGGCACCACCGCAGTACCAGGAGGCCAAGCAACTGGGAGTGTGACAGGTGAACCAAGAAGAAAGCCACCCTGTTTCCTCTATTTTGAAATAATGGGATGTCTAGGGAGGTTGCCTCAAATTGGGAACATTATTATTTTGATTGCTTTCTTAATGATATGGGTCGTAGGAAAGATATATGATTCTCACTTTCATTAGGAAGCAGTGAAAGGGCCTCTTGATATGAGATACATCCAGATTTCCTTCTAGAGACGGGTCTTCAGGAGATAAACATGAGTCACTGTGATGACTTCAGACCTTTGTGTTTCAGGCACCACTGGGGTAGCCCCTGGTACAGCCGTTGCTCCTGGCAGCTCTGTTACAGGTGAGGCAAGAAGACAACAGGGAATCTTCCATGTGTCCTCTCACAAATTAGATGTCTCCTCTAGCAGTATTCTGTAAAGAACTACCCGCTCCTTTCTGTGGTCCTTAAATAGTTTCCAATCATCTCTATCCTGTTTTCTTCTCTCAGAAGCCACAACTTCTGTGGGAGAAGGTGGAGCAAGAATTAGCATCATCACAGGTGAGCACTGTTAAGGCACTAATTGTACTTTCTAACAACTTCCCAGTAAAAGGTCCTGACTGAAATATATAAAAACTCTTTGGTAGTTCCATATATAGCAGTCTGGTGAAACATTTAACAGTTGTTCAAAATTTGACGTCAATAAATTCTGTTCAGACACTTCAATTTCTCCTCCTTGGCCTCTAAGGAGGTTTCATCAAGGAAGGGTTTGTGAGGCTCATCCTCCCTTTTTATTGCAGGTACCACTGGGGTAGCCTTTGGCACAACAGTTATTTCTGGAAGCTCTAACACAGGTTAGTAAATATTCAGTAAGTGGTAGAGTATCTAAGTTTAAAAAAAATAAGATTCCTTCTCTACAGTTGTCTATTGCAACATCAACAGAGCAGTCCTGACCTCATTCTTGTTTTCCTCTCTTAGGGGCTACCACTGGAGTTGGAATGGAAATAAGTAAGTCAGTGATTCAAATCTGTTGCATTCTCATTAATGACTCCTAAGGCTTTGCTTCAGTGTAGACGAATGTTGAAGGTAATAAAAAAGGGCCAAGAAATAGGTCAGAATCTCATTAGGAATGTACTTTTTTCAGCCATTGTTATCTTCTTGCTCTGAGTTTCTGGACTCAGACCAGAGCGCCCAGGCACGTTTGTATAAGTGCACAAAGACACAATGCTAAAAGGAGGAATAGATGCTGAAATCCAGCCAACATTTCCCTAAAAAGGCATAAATCAAATGAGGCCACATCGGCCCAAAGAGATGTGGTTTGTAATTCACAAGAGTCTTCTATGTGCTGGATGCAGTATTGGCCCAGACTTTCACCTGGCTTACCTTCTCTTCTTGCTGTTGATTTTTGGGGATAGCCATTGGAGGCGTGTCTGATACAAAATGTTTTTCATTTGCCTTCATAGGTACTAGTGTGGCATCAAGTAGAATTACTGGTGTCCCAGAAAGTCCCACCCAAGATAATGGGAATGACTTCAATTGAAGTTTATATGCTTGACATTCTTCTCTTTCACTCCTAAGTGTTTCAGATAACCAAATTTATCGCTATGAATGAATGTCAAACTTGAACTCTAAAAGAAAAATTGCACCAGATGGAATTTAAATGGCAATGAAAACTTTATTTAAGATTATGGTAATAGGGGTCAAGACTATTGCAATAGCAGTGAGGTTTTAACTCCTCTTTTCTGAAATAAAAGCCAGGGGATGTTTTAAGGTCTGGGATGAACTATGGGAAAAGTACTGGAGAGGAGGCTGGTCTGTGTGATTAGGCCACCTAAGTTTGCTGGTTGGTGCTTATAGAATGAAGTTAGGCTCCAACTTCCCATAGAGAAAAAAAGATAGGATTACTGTTATTTTCCATGATTATATTTCAAAGAGGTGGCTCCCAGGTGTTGGAGGAAGACATTCTTGGGTTGTAAAACTGTCCAGAGACTAGGGAAAGATTTATACCTCAAGAAGGCAGAGAAAGAATTTACAGCCACAAATTTTCTAAAATAAATGCTCTAAGAAAAGAGAGTACAGGGCCTTCTAATCAGGAAGAAACTTGTATAAAATTTAGTCAAGTTGAGAGGGAGTGTTTAGACCATCTTGATCAACACAGATGTCTTCTCATTTTTTTTTTTTACTCTTATAATTTCACTGTCCAAAAAACTAATAGAAGAGAATCAGAAACCAAGTTATGGGAAGTAAATTAATTAGATGTGAAAAAAGTCTGTATCATTTAGAGAAGGGAATCTGTAAGTGAGAAATTTACCTGGGCTATGAGGAAATAATCAATTCATTCCTGTGAGCAAGGAGTTGCTAAGATAGGAGCCTCTTATGTTGCAGTGGCAGGAGCGTTTGCTGGCACTAGTAGATGCATTAGTACACGCTAGGTGCTCGAGACTCTCGTCTCCTATAGAGATGTCTTAGGACATTTTCTTCTGAGACCAGAAAAAGTGCCTTGCTCTTCCTCTCTTCATTTTAGGTACCTCCAGAGAACCATTTGAAACAACCACTGCTCCTAGAATTTCTACCACAGGTAAGTCAAATAATAATAAATGAACTTTGCTTGGTGACATCTCAGAAGACAGACCAGCTTGTGTGAAGTCCAACTGTAGCTTAGCCAGTCCACTATACTTACTACTTTTATAACGCCCTTTCCAGCCACTGCTTCAATAGGAGTCAAGGAAACCTCTGGAACTGGAATGCAAACAGGTGACTGCTGGCAATACAAAATTCCTCAATTATTGGTGCACCTGTGATTATATACGAGGAGATGGGTTTGGGGAAAGGAAATGTAGCAGAAACAGGAGAGAAAGTCCAGGGAGATTTTACCAAATTTCCTTTTCAAACATGACTTTGAAGTTCATTTAGATATATACATATTTTTTTATCTAGGATTTTGTTTTTGTTGTCGTTTGGCCTTTTGCCAGAATTCCTGAATACTTAATTATGTAGCTTGAAATCTCTGAGAATGGAATTATGAAAGGTGCTATTCCTGAAATTTTTTTGTATTTCCTTTTATAGGCTCCACCTCCATGTCAAGTAGAATCACAGCAAGCCCCAGAGTATCCTCCCAAGGTAAAATGAAATGCCTCAAGTGTGCTGGAATGAATTGTTTATTTCACACAAAGCTTCCTTTGAGCATGATTTTGCACTGTCATTTGTGCATAAACACACAGAGAGAGACTTTACATGCACACATGTTTTTCTAATAAATAAAATGACAATACCATTAATTTATTTCTCTTTAGAAACCACTGTAGTCACAACAAGAGACCAAGAAACTGAAAATAAAACAGATCATTAGGGGGCAAGTCCCAATATCTTTACTTATCCAACTAATATTTCTTCACGATTATATATGCTAGACCTATAGGAGACACTAATAGCAAAAAAAATCAATAAAATAAAATCCTTGCTGTTTTATTACTTTTGTGTGTTTGTAGGTAGGTTATTATGGGCACAGATACTATCATTACAGTGTATTTAATGTAACCCCCCAAAATGTACAATAATTATGATCCCAGTTGTATAGAGTGAATAGAATATTAATTTCTGCTTATTAGTTGGTAATGTTCAGTGAAGGCATCAGAAAGGAGATGAGTGAGTTTAATATTGGCTCTGGGATGAGGAGGGAATTCCTGCCAGCCAGTCATGAAAAGACAGAGACATGGAGCAGCATGAATGAGTTCAGGAGTGAGCCAGGTATTGGTCATGATTGTCTGAGGTTGAGGGCATAAATGAGATGGGAAAGTAGAAGAAAGTTCAAGAGAAACTTTATTTCTAAATACAAATGAGACTTTATTCATATACTAAATGGGATCCCCTTAAGGATTTTATCTGGAGAATGATGTGATCAAAAAGGTGTTTTAGAGAATTGACTCAGACAGCAATGTGGAGAGTAGGAGTTTATTCTTTATGGCTCCTCTGACAAATATCTTCAACGAATCCTTGGAATCCTGGTTAGGGAAGATTTTCTGCTGTATTTACGCCTAATAAGACATTTATCTCTCCAGTTGCTGTTCTCTGCTAATCTGCTAAGCATTCATAATTGGGGATTAATCTAGCCTCCCTCAGCTAAGAGAGATATTTGATCCCCAAACTCCCACATCTTTCACTAATTTCCTTTCTATTTTTCTGCCCCTATTAGTTATTGTGGCCCCTTTCCTTAAATATGTAACAGTTTTAGGTTCCTTTCAAACATTCTGTTACTTCTAGGCTAGCCTTTGCTTGGTAGATAGAATTAAAATATTAATTTGATTTTTTAGAAATCTGGAAATACAATTTAAACGTTTTGAGTTCATTGTTGGGTTGACTAAAATATGTGATGTGTGAAGACTTAAACACATGGCTGGCTTAAGCCATTTGGTGCAGGTGGAGATAGAGTAAGACTGAAATATTTCAGAAAGTTAAAAAGAAGATAAACGTTCTTATAGATTAAAACTAGATTACTAGTAACACTTAACATTTTCCTATATCTGAATTATCCTTTTCCTTTTTGAATATATATTTTATTGTCCCTTTAATTGGAGCTGTCTGCAAAAAAAAATTGAAGAGTAGTTTACCTGGATATATTCTCATTTCTCCTTTAGGCTCCCATATTCTCCTCCCATTCAGATTTGAGGTCCAAAGGGAATTTTCTCTACTAGTGGAATTTGAAATGCCATAAGAAGAAGAAAGGGAAGGTAGACAGAAATAAGTCTTTTAGACTAGCAATGTAGCCAATTATTTTCAATTATTAGATAACCATTTTAACCCAAAACAATTTCAGTAACTTTAGAGGCTAACATGAGGTGTCTGTTTTTTACACAGGATGTCCAGCATCACTTCCACCACCTCCAGGTAAGACTACTTCCACTCAAGGAGCACGTGGGTGGTTCAGTCAGTTAAGCCTCCATGATCTCATGGTTTGTGAGTTCAAGCTCTGCATCGGTCTCTGTACTGACAGTGTGGAGCCCGTTTGGGATTCTGTCTCCCTCTCTCTCTCTGCCCCTCTCTCACACACATCCGCTTTCTCTCAAAATAAGTAAATAAATTTAAGACAAGAAAACTTCCACTCAAAAAAACAACCTTTCTACATTATGTGAAAGTCGCTAGCTGTGGAAATGTACCAGAAGAGGAAAACTGGAAAAGTAGGAATTTAACTTTTATTCACCAAATACATAGCGAATGGTAGTCTGTTTTCTCACCCAGAGACTAATGCAGCCAACCCAAGCAAACAAACCTATTTTGCTTTCTCAAAATAGAGTTTACCTACTAAATAAAGTGTTTTGTATAATTAATGATAATCTTCATCAAAAATTGTTTAAAAATAGTATTTTTTAAACCGGATAATTCCAGATTTTTTGAGGACTGAGTGGTAGTAAGGGAAATTAATGTTAACCAAAGTTCAATCATTTTAGAGGATTTTGAGTCCCCAGTGTTCTCCAGCCAATGGGATGTATTTTGTAGAAAGTGACAGAAGACACAAAACATAAAAATCATTTTTTGATCATAGGATATAGTGGGAAAAGGGATATTCTTAAAGAAATACAGTCAATTTTCATATAAGGCTGAAAATAAATTTCACAATAAAGAACATGAAATATGTATTATAGAGAGAGCACCTGTTATCTGTCATGTATGTGTTACATGTACAGTTTGGAGGAATTTTTAGGTATTAGAATTTGAGAATTGGAACTTGAGAGCAACATGTAGGCTAGCCCAGGGCATGTAAATGAGAGAAGTGAGACTAAATTGAGAAGGTAGATCGGAGCCACATAGTGGCAGACCTCAAAAGCGAGAATGCTAAAATTAAGTATTTATTTTACAAGTCTCTTAGGAGCCATTCGAAGTCTTTAGCCAAAGCAAAGATGAGATGAAAATTAGGCTTTAGAAAAACTATTCTATCTGTGGTATAGAGAATTGATTGGATCAGGGGGCAATCCGAGTCAGAGTCACCCCTGGAAAAGCCCAAGTATGCTAGATTAAAGATAACAACGTCCTGGAGTTGTATTGTAGCAAGTACAACCAGGAAAGAAAGGGATTGAAGTAAAGATGAAGATACAGGATTTTGTAGTCAACTGGATGCCAAGTGATGAAATGGAAGGAATCAAAATGACTTAAAGTTTTAAGCTAAATAATTGAAAGAATAGTTTGGTTCTCAATAGAAAGAAGCCAGTTTAGATGAGAAACTGGCTTTAGGGCCAAGATGATATACTCTGTTGGTGCCTATTGAGTTTGAGGGTCTTCTAGACCAGCTGCAATGCTGTTTATTAGGCCAAGGGAAACCTGGGTCCATAGTCTACAAGAGCTGTCTGGACTGGAGCTGCAAGTTTGAGAGTCATCCACTTGACATTACAGTGGATACTGGAGATAGAAGAAAGTACCAGGAAAGGACAGAGACAATGAGAGGGAAGAAAAACAATTGCTCATAAAAGGAATTTCAGAGTGTTGAACTTGAAGGAAAGAGAACATGCCCAAGAAGGTGAGAGTTAAAAATGTCAGCAGTTGTAGGGAACTTGAAAAACTGACAAAGGGCCTTAGGGACTGGTAACTACAAAGTCTTGGTGACTCGTAGAGTTATGGCAGCAGAGGTTAGACTGTAAAACAGTAACTAAAACAGTAGTCATAAGATTTATTGACCACTGCCAGCAGAAATTAGTAATTAACCTCTGTTGGGATTGTAAAATAGGAAATATCTATACTCATTAGAGACAGTTTGCTCAAAATAGGTGGATGTGATTTACCCACCTGAAGGCACCATACAATTCTCCATAATTCTGTGTTTCTGAAACCCTAGTTCCAATTATAGTACTGGCCACCTGGTGGTTATCTACATATAACAGATGGTTCTATTTTGCCAAATTTAATTAGCATTTATCATCTCATGTTCACAGTGTGTCATGGTCCACTGGGAGAAGAGAAATCTGTAAGTACACACTTTTTCTCTACTTTAATCCAAATTTGCTGTCATTCCGGTATCTGAATAGAAGTCCGAACTTGGTTTGTGTCTGCAGCCTGGAGACACATGGACTGCCAATTGCCACAAATGCACCTGTACTGCTGCAAAGGTTGTAGACTGTAAACCCAAGGAGTGCCCTTCTGCACCCACATGCAAAACTGGAGAGAGGCTTGTAAAGTTCAAAGCTAATGACACCTGCTGTGAAATTGGATACTGTGGTGTGTATTCACAATACATTATTTGAATTGAATAGTTGTTTACTTATTCACATATTGAGGAGATATTTATTGAGCTTCTACTATGTGTCAAACTCTATGCTAGATGAGTGTGATAAATAAAACAGAATGGTACTTGATCTCTTGAAGCTCACTATCTTTGGAGTGGGGGAAACCCAGAATTAATAATAATGAATATAATGAATTTATTAAAGGGAGATGATGGTGGTGTGGGAAGAAACATTTAATTGGTTGATAAATATGATTCCATATACAATTTCTGGTTTACAACAGAAATTTCTAACAGAAACAGAATTATAATGTTTATTTTAGAATAAAATAATGTATTTATTTTTCAGAACCAAGAACATGCTTATTTAACAATACTGAGTATGAGGTAAGACTGTTTTTACTTAAAAATATTTTTATTTATATAATTATGAATAAATGCAGGCTCTTTCAGTTTATAATAGGGAAAAATCATAGGTACTGGTGGAGCAGATCTCTTCATTTTTTTTCCTATATTCACTTCAAAAGGAGCATCACATGTAACACTCAGCATGACTCGCTTCAAAAGGGGAACATATACTTGATCTTTAACTACCTAACTTCTGAATAAAATTTCCCAGGGGTCTGACCAGATGGAGAAGGCGCAGTCTGTGACATTCAAATCAATGCACAGAGTTAAACTGTAATTATAACCAGAAAGATCAGATGGCCAACCTGTCAGAGATCAAATGAAAAACCCCCAAAGACTGGAGCCCCATTATGTGAATATAACAATACGTATATTCAGGGCTAGATTTTGACAAGTGATTTGGCATTTTGGAAAGTAATTTAACTTTTTAAAAAAGGTACCAGGAAGCCATAAAACCTAGATGGTTCTCAAATTGATAATCCTTTTGAGCTGGTGATACTAAATAGTAAGAGTCTAACATAAATCTATGCGGTATGTTAAGAAATATATAAAACAAAGTTGATGAGTGTTTTATTTATCATGTTCAAATATCTGTCTGGGGTTTCTTAATTTTTGGTTTCAAAAGGTAATGTGATTTGAGGATCTTGTCGTTTTTTAAAATTGATTAATTTCGAATGTTTATTTAGTTTGAAAATGAGACAGTGTGAGCAGGGGGAGGGGCAGAGAGAGAGGCAAGAAAGAATACCAAACAAGCTCTGTGCCATCAGCATGGAGCCTGATAATGGGGCTTGATCTCATGGACCATGAGATCATGACCAGAGCCAAAATCAAGATCAGATGCTCAACCTATTGAGCCACCTAGGCACCCCAGTTTTTTTATTTTTATTTGGAGAGAGAGAGAGAGAGAGACAGAGAGAGAGAGAGACTGAAATGGGAAAAGGAGAGGGGCAGAAAGAGGGAGAGACAGAATCTCAAGCAGGCTCTGTGCTGCAGCACAGATTCGGGGCTTAAACTCACAAACCATGAGATGGTGACCTGAGCTGAGATCGAGAGTCAGATGCTTAACCAACTGAGCCACCTAGGCTCCCCATAGGGGGCACTAGTTTTTAACTAGCTAGTTTTTAAATATAAAGTATGAGGATGTGTAAAGAACAAAGGAAAAG
Organism: Proteles cristata cristata; assembly: GCA_017311185.1. NCBI lineage: Eukaryota > Metazoa > Chordata > Mammalia > Carnivora > Hyaenidae > Proteles > Proteles cristata. Next base: position 777,755 of record JAESUZ010005663.1, on the reverse strand, counting down.
ATTTACCTTTTACATTTATATGTAAAATAGTTAAATAATTAAATTCTAGTTTATCAGAAAGTTCATTTTGTAGTTCGAAATAAATACAATTTCCCAAATTGGCATTTGAATTTTGAACATAAATTATTTTTTAAGCAACCCAGAGAACTTTACAAGTATAGGAACACAAGCAGAAGTAGAATGTCTTGTGGGATGTATCATTTGTCATAATCATTTATCATTTGTAGTCATCTGATAAAACTGTTTTGTGCCATTTTTTTCTACGTAGATTACTTATTTTTCCCTCAAATTTAGAGCGTAGCAATTGGTTGATTGCCTGCTCGCCATAAAACAACCTTTCTTGAAAATACTTGAAAAATATAATACAGTGGCTGAGTAGGTGAATAGAATATGTGAATGAATTTTCACTTGAGGATTCAGAATCTTGACTCAGTCTGTGCTCTCAAGGAGGCGTATTGATGTATTCATGGAAGCAGACAGCTTTTATTTAATTCACTTTTCCTTAAATATTAATTATTTACCTCTGGAAATTCACTTAACAGTCTGAATTTGAATTATTATTATTTTTTTTTTTTTACAGATTTTTGTTTTCAGTCAACAAGAAACCCAGATGAATTAATCCTTTCTTCTTTCTCCCTCCCCGCCTCCCAGATTGGTGCTTCATTTGATGACCCCAGCAACCCCTGCGTCTCCTACTCCTGCCACAGCAGTGGGGTCATCTCAGCGGTCAAGAACTGCCCAAAGCAGAGCTGGTGTGCGGAAGTAAGTCATCTTCTCAGGCAGCCGTCAACAGCATCCACTTGTTATGTTAGATACAAACACAAGCTGTCTTCTTTCTCATTTGGAAAACTCTGCCTGGCCAACAGACATAAATTTCTTATGGCTTCCGTTCCAGATATGTTTCGCACCTTTTATTGCCAAGTATATTTTTCATATCAAAGTTATATTTGCAGGCTCTATGAAGCTTAATCTAGTGCTATTCTAGAGGAAGTAAGTTATTTTAGAAAGATTTTTGCTACTTTTAAACAAACCAGAAAAAAGAAAAAAACGAAAAACACACCAACTTTTTTTTTTTTAAGGCTCATGGATTCGGGTTAATCACTTCCTAGAAAAATATAAAGTTTTCATAAAATTACAGATGAACATACTTTTCAGATCTTTCTTTGTGCCACAGTCTTCATTTTCACCATCCTCCTCCAATATGGTGAGGATTTTTTATTAATAAATGCTAAGTGTTAAGCTTAAGTTTTAATTAAATTAGTTAATAATAAGTGCTCACGTTTTGCAGTTCAAACTTAACTAATTTTTCTTTCTGAAGATACAAGTGATAGTATAGCTTAAAGTTTGATTTCAGTACTCCAATGTTGGATTTAAACATTTACTGAGTTTTTACTTAGAAACATTGATAGGCTTGAGGTTATAATGATGTGTAAGGTAAAAATCCTTCCTGTAAGAAACTTATAGTGCCTAGTGCTAATACCAATATTAAAGCATTTTTCAATTAAAATAAGGGAGGATTAGTTTTTTACTTTTTTGCATGTTATTTTAAAGAAGGATTTATTTTAAATATTTTTCCCTTTCTTCCCGTGGTTGAAAAATTTTAGTGTAAATATTCAGACTCACTTTCATTATTATGCTCTTTCACACATGCTTCCTGGATCTGAGATCTGCATGTGAATCTGTTCCATTTTCCCTTTGTAATTTGAGTAAGTTCAGTAATGTTATATTATTTATAAAATAATACTGATGTGTTTAAGTCTTCTTCTATTTCTCTTACCCCTACAGGAAAACAGAGTCTATGATTCAAACAAATGTTGCTATACGTGTAAGTAACATTAAGCGCCACATGTAGAGGAAATGTCAACTGTTGACAAAAATTTAGTGTTTCTTTAAAACAAAATGTCAGGTCATTAATAGAAAGTCTCCTGTGTTTTTAACGTAACAGGTAGTCAATCTAACCTATATGCAGAAACTGACAATTGATACATGTACATTATGTATTATACTTTTTCATGTTGGTTGAAACATTCTTCCCAGTAAAAACCAATGATGTTTACAAGGAAGAAATTTGATTTTCATGAAAAACTATAGTTTGCTCTCTAATATAAGCAGATTCTGTTGTAAATTGATGCATTAGACAATAAGAATGGTCCACAATGAGAAATGGATGTCAGAAACAATCCACTCAGCTCCATCTTCCCTTCCCCCTTTCTCTCCTCCCTTCTTCCTTCTTCCCTCCCTCCTCCTTCTCCTATGATAATAATGATAGCAATATTGAAAAGATAACATGTGTTAAAGAGAGTTATTGAATACTAACGAGGTAACTTGTGCTGGGTGCTGTGGTAGTTAATCCCTTCAACAACCCTGTGAAGTATTTTTTTTCTTATGATTCTCCACTTAAGGTTCAGAAAACTGAGACTTAGCAATTGTTCATGTTAAACCTCATTTCTGATTCTGTTATTCATTTTGTTTTAGGTAATACCAATTGTAGAACTTCACTTGTGAATATAACCGTTAAGTACAATGGTTGCCAGAAAAGACTCGAGATGGCAAGATGTTTAGGGGAATGCAAGAACACTATCAAGTGAGTGTTTTTGTGTACCGTGCACTAATTTTGTAAAATTGTAGAGGAAATTAAGCTTTTAAAAATTACAGGGAACATTTTTTATGTGAGAGCTAATGATCAAGACCTGATCAAACAAAGAGCTAAGATATTAAGATCTTAGAAATAAAATAAACATTTTCAATAGTAATGAATGGCTTAAAGTAGGCTTCTAAGTAACAAACCTACTACATTCATGACAAATGTATTTATTTTCATACAGTAATTACTGAGAGTACTTAAGCAAATACTCTTGGTTAAAAATGTGTTTTTAAACTGTCACTTGCATTTTAGACATAATATATATTGTTTTTCCTTCATGGACACTTTGCTGTGTAGATTAATATGTAATATTTGGTATGAAGTTATATATTTAAAAATCTGCTTATATTTTTTCCATAATGCTCTAATTATGAGATTGTAAGTTTCTATATTGGATTTATTTCTTTTGGTCTTGCATATTAATTATCACTGACCCACATCAGAAGTTCATGGTGAAGGGGAAATGCAAAGTATAGGAAAAGAGTAAATTGATTGGAAGGATTGCTAAATCACTTAGACAATTATAATTTGAGCATTGATGTCAATTTGTTTCAGAAGGTATCCCAAAAATATTTATTGCTGAATCTTCTTTTCCTTTAGGTACAATTATCAGATCTTTCAGTTGACAAACTCTTGCCTTTGCTGCCAAGAAGATAAGCACGAATTCCGAGAAATTTTTCTTGACTGTCCTAATGGCAGTACAATGCCTTACAAATACAGGCACACCACGGCATGTGCTTGCCTAGCCAAGTGCCAGCAATCTGCATCCTCAACAGTCAGTTAACTCCAGTGTTACCTTTCCAGGTATAACAGGCCAGGTATTTATTTTACAAATGTACAAAAATGATCACTAAATAGAATAACTAAACATTTGTATCTCACTCAGAGTGTGAATTCTCATTCTGAGGCATTTTGTTCTCTTGTTGACTGGATCTGAAAAATAAATACAAGTTTTCAAGCAATTCATGAGCATATGTTTTTATTGGTAACAATAAGAATGGTACAACTCAAGGAGAAACTGAATCACATCATGGCTTTCCAATTCGCTTTTCTTCTACTCTTTATTTCATGAGGCCTTTTTCCTGTTTCGTCCTTTCCCTTCACAGTCAAACTTATTGAAACTAAGTTTTTTTCCCTTCCCCCACTTTTCTATGCCAGTTGCATCACCCCTTTAATTCTGAGACAACTCTGCTTAGGCCACCAGTGGCCTCAAAATTTCTTTATTCTTTCTTTTTAAGGTTTTTTGTTTTTTTTTAATGCTTGTTTGTTTCTGAGAAAGTGAGAGACAGCATGAATGGGGAAGAGACAGAGAAAGGGAGACACAGAATATGAAGCAGGATCCAGACTCCTAGCTGTCAGCACAGATCCTGAGACAGGGCTTGAACTCATGAGCCATGAGATCATGACCTGAGCTGAAGTCAGACGCTTAACCAACTGAGCCACCTAGGTGCCCCATCACTCTTTCCTCCTTGAAACATTTTTCTTGTTGTTTCTGTGACACCATTTTTAAAAAGAGTTTTATTTTTAAGTCCTCTCACTACCCAGTGTGGAGCTCGAACTCACAACGCTGACATCAAGAGTTGCATACTCCTCCTACTGAGCCATCCAGGTGCCCCACTGTGACATCATTTTTAATAGTGCTCCAACATTTGTGGAGCTCCCAAGCCTCTTGACTTTCCCTCACTTTTGCCAGTTCTTCAAATTTCAGCTCTCCAAAGTTTCATCCTACTCCTCTTCTCATTTTATTCAAGCCCCTTGGATGATGTCATCAACACAAGTAGCTATGTTTATACACAGATGATTTCCAGTCTATGTCTCTTGCCTCCGGCTCTTCTCTGAATTACAGACACATTGATACAGCTCCGAATCCACACCTCTAGCTGGATGGTTTATAGAGAGCACAAACTCAACAAGACTAAAACTGAACTGCCATTCCCCGTAGCCCAGTTCTATCCTTGTACTTATATACCATTGAGGTAGTTAGCTAGAAAGAGAAGTTGAGGTTCCAAAATGTCATGACTATCATCTTCAGTACGTTCTACCACTTTGCTGCCCACACACATATCCTTTATCCTATACATATATTTCTAAATGTGCCTTGCACAACATTTTAATTATTTTTTAAATCATTTTTAATGTTTATTTATGAAATAGACAGAGTATAAGCAGGGGAGGGGCAGACAGAGAGGGAGACACAGGATGTGAAGCAGGCTTCAGGCTCCAAACTGTCCGCAAAGAGCCTGACGTGGGGCTTGAACTCTTGAACTGTGAGATCATGACCTGAGCCAAAGCCAGGCTTAGGTTAACCGACTGAGCCACCCACAGGCCCCACAACATTACTTACGTTAATGAAACTGTACAATTATTAACATTTCCCCAACCTAATTTACCATAAACCTTTTATGTACTACTCACCTTTCTATGTAACCTAGACTGATGGTACATTTAACCATCATTAAGTACTGTGCCCAATGGTAGGGAAAGAAAGTTGATATGTTAGTATATCATTGGTAGTACGTACCAACAAAAGATGAACAATAGCTAAACACAGGTGTATATTACAGGTGCCACATCTTATAGTTAGTCCCAAGGCTCTTGACTTTCCTTCATGTCTATCGCTCATTCCAGCTATTTCTTCCTTTCAGTCTCTCAGAGTTTGTCAGCTGGAAAGATTATGAGGGATTTGAGCCCTTGAAAATCCAATTGGATGAAGTCATAGAAATTTTTCAATACCTTATACTTCAGGGAATGATAAACATAGAAGCAGCAGTACACTTACATCTGATACCTTACTGTGTGGCAGTGGCTGTATTTTCTCTTGATAGTCAGAATTGATCGTCCCAGACAATATGATGATGGCCTTTCTGCTCAGAAAGGGTGCTCTAGAGTCACAAAAGACTAAAAACGGCTGGCAGAGAGTTTCAGCAAATGGAAGAGAATGTAAATGTTGACTTATGGCTCAGCTAGTATATCACCGCCTGCAATCAGTACACCAAACATGTAGCAGTATCCGTCAGCTGATGTTCGAGTGGAATTCTCAATAGGCCAATCTTTCAAAGTCTACTATCCATGAGTAATAAGGAATTATAAGATCATTGATGCAATATGTACCTATTACCTTTGGTTGTTTTTTTGTTTGTTTTTGGTTTTTTTGGAGGTTTGTGTTTTTTTTTTTTTTTTTTTTTTTTGCATTTTGAAACAAAGTACTTGGTTGGAAGAAGTGCTGTGCAGCATTTTATGGTAGTAAATAAAATATTCAATAAGCCCATGGGTAGCAGACATGAAAGGAAAATCAAAACCAGTAACAGATTATATAAGAAAAAAAAAGTATTGCCCTCAAGCCAAACTCTACCAAGCACAATGGCCAATGAGAAATTTCCTTTCCAGTTGTCTTCTTTGACCCTGGCTGAGACAGACTATAATGTTACACAGCTCACTTTTCACTGATACTGAGGTCATTGGAAATCTGGCCTTGAGTTTTATCCTTTTGTGTCAACTGGTCTTAAGTTTACCCTTCAAGCAAAAGACATAAATTCAAAGAAAGGTGGGATTATATGTTCAGACATTAAAAAGCCATCCATGGATCTGATCTTTGCCTTTGAGATCTTAATGGGGGCAGGATATCCATTCTGTATATATGATTTCTATTGGATAGTAGATTACTGCTGGAAATGCCTAACTTCATGGCTGTATAGACAAGATAATGCCCAGTCCAGAATAAGTTGCTTTGGTTCATGGTTACCTGTTATTGCCAGAAGGCAGTATAAAGCTAGTTCTTGTTGAAAATAGAATAGTTGTTGGGGCGCCTGGGTGGCTTAGTCGGTTAAGCGTCCGACTTTCGCTTGGGTCATGATCTCGCGGTTCGTGGGTTCGAGCCCCGCGTCGGGCTCTGTGCTGACTGCCAGCTCAGAGCCTGGACCCTATTTCGGAGTCTGTGTCTCCCTCTCTCTCTGACCCTCCCCTGCTCATGCTGTCTCTCTCTCTCTCCTAGAAATAAATAAAAATATATTTTTAAAAAAAAAAGAAAAAGAAAAAGAAAATAGAATAGTTGCTCCAAAAGGTGGTATGGCTTTGCTCCAAAAGACTCCTGTATTCATTCCAACGTTATTCACAACAGCCTAGATTTTGAAATAATAAAAGTGTCTTGACAGATAAATAAAGAAAACATGGTATATGTATTCAATAAAATATAAAATATTACTCAGCCTTAAGGAAAAAGAAGAAATCCTGCCATTTGAGGCAAGATGGAGGCAACTTGAGGGCATTATGCTAAGATAAATAAGCCAGACAAAACAATATAATGCGCTTGTACATGGAATCTAAAAAAAAAAAAAAAAACTAGAACTTCTAGAAACAAAAAAGAAAATGGCTATTAGGGACGGGTAATTGGGAAAAGAGAGGTTGGTAAATGAGTACAAATTTCCAGTTATGAGTAAGATCTGAGGCTTTAGTGTATAGCTTTGTGGCTATAGTTGACAACACTGTATTGTATTATTGAAATATGTTAAAAGATTAGAATTTAAATGTTCTAAAAGGTAACTATGAAGCTGATGGATGTGTTCATTAACCTGATGAGGGAGGATCCCCTAATAATGTATACATATACAAAATCATCATGTTTACACCTTATAACTTTATTTGTTATTTATACCTCAAAGCTGAAAATTTTTAAATACTATACATATTTTATGTATGCAACTCAATGAATTTGGGGAAAAGTATACACCTATGAAACCATCACCACCATGAAGTGATGAATATATCTACCACCTTCTGAAGTTTCTTCCTGACTCCCTTTTTTTTAAATTTAATTTAATATAATTTTAAGTTTTACAAATAGTTTATTGTCAAATTAGTTTCCACATAACACTCAGTGCTCATCCCCACAAGTGACCTCCTCCATGCCCATCCCCCCTCACCCACATCCATCAGTCCTCAGTTTTTGTCAGCATTCAAGAGTCTCTCATGGCTTGCCTCTCTCCATTTCCCCCACCATTTCCCCCCTTCTTCTCCCCCTTGTTCCTCCGTCAAGTTCTTCCTAATCCTCCTATACGTGCAAACATATGAAATTTGTCCTTCTCTGCCTGACTAATTTCGCTCAGCATAACACCCTCAAGGTCCATCCATGTTGCTACACATGGCCAGATTTCATTGTTTCTCATTGCCGTGTAGTATTCCATGGTATAGATAAACCACATCTTCTTGATCCATTCGTCCGTTGATGGACACTTAGGCTCTTTCCATGTTTTAGCTATTGTGGAGAGTGCTGCTATGAACATCGAGGTACATGTGCTCCTATGCATCAGCATTTCTGTATCCCTTGGGTAAATTCCTAGCAGTGCTATTGCTGGGTCATAGGGGAGTTCTATTGTTAGTTTCCTGAGGAACCTCCACACTGTTTTCCAGAGGGGCTGTACCCGTTTACATTCCCACCAACAGTGTAGGAGGGTGCCCATTTCTCCACATCCTCACCAGAATCTAGAGTTCTCTGATTTGCTCATTTTAGCCACTCTGACTGGCGTGAGGTGGTATCTCAGTGTGGTTTTGCTTTGCACTACCCTGAGGAGGAGGGATGCTGAGCACCGTTTCATGTGTCTGTTGGCCATCTGGAGGTCCTCTTTGGAGAAGTGTCTGTTCCTATATTCTGTCCATTTCTTCACTGGGTTGTTTGTTTTTCGGGCGTGTAGTTTGGTGAGTTCCTTATAGATTCTGGATATCAACCCTTTATCTGATATGTCATTTGCAACTATCTTTTCCCATTCCGTTGGTTGCCTATTAATTTTCTGGGTTGTTTCCTTGGCTGTGCAGAAGCTTTTAATCTTGATGAGGTCCCAATCACTTATTTTTGCTCTTGATTCCCTTGCTTTTGGGGATGTGTCAAGTAAGAAGTTGCTGCGGTGGAGGTCAAGGAGGTTGTTTCTGCTTTCTCCTCTAGGGTGTTGATAGTTTCCTGTCTCACGTTCAGGTCCTTTATCCATTTTGAGTTTATTTTTGTGCATGGTGTGAGAAAATGATCTAGTTTCATACTTCTGCATGTTGCTGTCCAATTCTCCTAACACCATCCGTTAAAAAGGCTGTCTTTTTTCCGTTGGATGTTCTTTCCTGCTTTGTCAAAGATCAGTTGGCTGTATACTTTTGGGTCCACTTCTGAGTTCTCAATTCTGTTCCTTTGGTCTGTGTGTCTGCTTTTGTGCCGATACCATACTGTCTTGATGATGACAGCTTTGTAGTAGAGGCTAAAGTCTGGGATGGTGATCCCTCCCGTTTTGGTTTTATTTTTCAGGATTACTTTGGCTATTCGGGGTCTTTTGTGGTTCCATACAAATTTTAGGATAGTTTGTTCTAGTTTTGAGAAGTACGCTGGTGCAGTTTTGATTGGAATTGCACTGAATGTGTAGAGTGCTTTAGGTAGTAATGACATCTTAACTATATTTATTCTTCCTATCCATGAGCATGGAATGTTTTTCCATTTCTTTGTGTCTTTTTCAATTTCCTTCATAAGTTTTCTATAGTTTTCATCCTACAGATGTCTTGTATCCTTGGTTAGGTTTATTCCGAGGTATTTTATGGTTTTTTGTGCAATTGTGAATGGGATCAATTTCTTGATTTCTCTTTCTGTTGCTTCATTGTTGGTGTATAAAAATGTAACCGATTTATGTACGTTGATTTTGTACCCTGCAAGTTGGCTGAATTCTTGGATCAGTTCTAGTAGGCTTCTGGTGGAGTCTGTCGGCTTGTCGATGTAGAGTATCATGTCATCTGCGAAGAGGGAAAGTTTGACTTCCTCTTTGCCAATTCTGATGCCTTTGATTTCCTTTTGTTGTCTGCTGGCTGACGCTGGGACTTCCAACACTATGTTAAACAACAGTGGTGAGAGTGGACATCCCTGTCGTGTTCCTGATCTCAGGGGGAAAGCTCTCAGTTTTTCCCCGTTGAGGATGATGTTAGCCGAAGGCTTCTCATAGATGGCTTTGATGATGTTTAAGTAGGTTCCTTCTATCCCGACTTTCTCTAGAGTCTTTATTAAGATGGGATGCTGTATTTTGTCAAATGCTTTTTCTGCATCTATGGACAGGATCCTATGGTTTTTATCTTTTCTTTTATTGATGTGATGTATCACACTGATTGATTTGCGAATGTTGAACCAGCCCTGTAACCCAGGAATGAATCCCACTTGATCTTGGTGGATGATTCTTTTGATATGCTGCTGGATTCGATTTGCAAAGATCTTGTTGAGAATTTTTGCGTCTGTATTCATCAAGGATATTGGCCCGTAGTTCTCTTTTTTTGCTGGATCTCTATCTGGCTTGAGAATCAGAGTGATGCTGGCTTCATAAAATGAGTCCGGGAGTTTTCCTTCGATTTCTATTTTTTGGAATAGCTTGAGAAGAATTGGGATTAATTCTGTTTTAAATGTCTGGTAGAATTCCCCAGGGAAGCCATCAGGTCCAGGGCTCTTATTTGTTGGGAGATCTTTGATCACTGATTCGATTTCTTCACTCATTATGGGTCTGTCAGGTTTTCTATTTTTTCCCGTGTGAATTTTGGTAGTGAGTGTGTGTTTAGGAATTTGTCCATTTCTTCTAAGTTGTCCAATTTATTGGCATATAATTTTTCATAGTATTCCCTGATAATTGCTTGTATTTCTGAGGGGTTGGTTGTAATAAGTCCTTTTTCATTCATAATTTTGTCTATTTGGGTGCTCTCTCTTTTCTTTTGGATAAGTCTGGCTAGAGGTTTGTCAATTTTGTTTACTTTTTCAAAAAACCAACTCTTGGTTTCATTGATCTGTGCAATTGTTTCTTTGCTCTCTATGTTGTTTATTTCTGCTCTGATTTTTACTATTTCTCTTCTTCTACTGGGTTTAGGGCATTCTTGTTGCTCTGCCTCTAGTTCCTTTAGGTGAGCTGTTAGATTTTGGACTTGCGCTTTTTCTAATCTCTTGAAATAGGCCTGGAGAGCAATGTACTTTCCTCTTAGGACTGCCTTTGCCGCATCCCATAGATTTTGAATTGTTGTGTTTTCATTTTCATTTGTTTCCATATATTTTTTAATTTCCTCTCTAATTGCCTGATTGGCCCATTCATTCTTTAGAAGGGTGTTCTTTAACCTCCATGTTTTTGGAGGTTTTCCAGACTTCTTCCTGTCATTGATTTCAAGTTTCAAAGCATTGTGATCTGACAGTGTGCATAGTATGATCTCTATTCTTTTATATTTATTGAGAGCTGCTTTATGTCCCAGTATGTGATCTATCTTGGAGAATGTGCCATGCGCACTTGAGAAGCACGTAAATTCCCTGGCCTCAGGATGTAAAGTTCTAAATAGATCCATCAGGTCCATCTGGTCCAATGTGTATTTCAAGTCCATTATTTCTTTAGTGATTTTCTGTCTGGTTGACCTATCCAGCTTACTTGCTGTAAGTGGAGTATTGAAGTCCCTTGCTATTAGCACATTCTTGTCTAGAAGCTTGTTTCTGTTTGTAATTAATTGTTTTAGATATTTAGGTGCTCCCATATTCGGTGCGTAGACATTTATGATTGTTAGTTCTTCCTGATGGATGGACCCTGTAATTATTATGTAGTGCCCTTCTTCATCTGTTGTTATTGTCTTTAATTTAAAGTCCAGTTTGTCGGATATAAGTATTGCTACTCCGGCTTTCTTTTGATTTCCTCTATCATGATATATTTTTCCCCATCTCCTTACTTTTAATCTGAAGGTATCTTCCAGTCCAAAATGAATTTCTTTTAGACAGCATATAGATGGATTTTGTTTTTTAATCCATTCTGCTACCCTATGTCTTTTGATTGGAGCATTCAGCCCATTTACATTCACTGTCATTATTGAAATATGTGGGTTTAGAGTCTTTGTATCTTTTGTAGGGTTCATGTTTGTGGTGGTGTCTCTGGTATCTTCCTTGCAACCTTTCCTTCAGAGCATCCCCCTCAGGATTTCTTGTCGGGCTGGCTTCGTGGTGACACATTCTTTCAATTTCTGTTTATTTGGAAAGGTTTTTATCTCTCCTTCTATTTTGAATGACAGGCTTGCTGGATAGAGGATTCTTGGCTGCATAGTTTTACTGTTCATCACATTGAAGATCTCCTGCCATTCCTTTCTGGCCTGCCACGTTTCAGTAGATAGGTCTGTCACCACTCTGATAGGTTTCCCTTTGTATGTGAGGGCCCTTTTCTCCCTAGCTGCTTTCAACATTCTCTCTTTGTCCTCGTATTTTGCCATTTTTACTATGATATGTCGTGCAGAAGATCGATTCAAGTTACATCTGAGGGGAGTCCTCTGAGCCTCTTGTATTTCCACATTTACCTCCTTCCCCAGGTCGGGGAAGTTCTCTGCTATAATTTATTCCTGGTCTCCTTCAGCACCTTTCCCTCTCTCTTCCTCTTCTGGGATTCCTATGATCTGGATATTGTTGTGTTTGACCGTCTCGCTGAGCTCTCGAACTTGTCTTTCCTGTTCCTGGATCAGTTTGTCTCTTTTTTTGTCAGCTTCTTGTTTTTCTATAATGGTGTCTTCTAAATCACTTAATCTCCTTTCTGCCTCTTCAATCCGTGCATTGGAGGCCTCTAATTTATTATGTATCTCATTTATCCCATTTTTAAATTCTTCATGCCTATTTTTATTTTCCATTCTGTCTGTAGCCATAGTTTCTTTGATGTCCCCTATGTTTTTTTCAAGCCCTGCTATTAATTTTACCATTATTATTCTAAAATCTTGTTCAGTTATGGTGCTGATATCTGTTTTGAGCAGTTCATTAGCTGTCATTTCTTCTTGGAGTTTCTTTGGAGGAGAGCTCTTTCGTTTCATCATTTTAGTTAGCTCTCCTGCTCTTGTTGGTTTTAAAGACCTGTTATGCTCTCTGTTTCTATGAGCGCTGCTATATCCAAGAAGACTCTTTGACTTTCCAAGGCCTATCCTTTCAGAGAGTGTTTTTTGAATGGTATCCTTCAGTCTCTCTTGTTGGGACCTTGGTTATCTTATTTCCTATTCGTAGTGATATTTGGGACTCTCCACCTTGTGTCCTCTGGCTTGTTTCTTGAGGTAGCCCTGGAAAAGAAAACAGACAGACAAACACACAGGGAGCAGGAGCACACAAACGCACAGGCTAATTCAACTAACATGCAAAGCGAGAGGGAAAACGAAAAAGTTAAGAGAAAAGACGGAGGAGGGAGGGCGAATAATATGTAGTATAAAATACATAAAAGGGTCAAAAAGGGGAAAAGAAAAGGAAAAAAGAAGAAAACCGATGGACAAAGAAAGGTTTACAGCATATACCTGGATTTCCCAGCTACAGTTAAATAGCCGTGTGTATGCAGTGCTGGTTGAGGAGCATAGAGAGAGAGAGAGAAGGCAGGGCGGGATGAGGCAAAATTGGAAATAGAATGAACAGGCAGAAGGGATAGGAAGCTTTTTTCAAAGAGGTAAAGGGTAGAATATGGTTGGATAGGTGAGAGAATGGTGCTGGAATTATCCAGAGAAACTATACAGTCTAATTACTCCTGAGAGAAATAGCTGAAAATGTCAGTAGGTGTAGAATTTACATCTACAGAATGGACTCGTTGTGATTGTTTAAGCAAGCCTGCGACCAGAGTTACTCAGGTTAGTGTTCTGGAAAAAAAAAAAAGAGAGAGAGAGAGAAAGGAGAAAGAAGAAGAAAGAAAAGGAAAAAAAAAAAGGGAGAAGGGCAGCTCTCAGGCAGGGATGGGCGTGGCAGATCCAATGCCTCAGGCGGGAGCTCTGCCTTGGCGGTTGTGGGGAGGAGAGTGACGGTGCTCCAGTCCCTTCTTGAACCAAGCGCTGCACCTCGCTCTTTTGGGGGTGTAAACTCCCCGTGCCGGGGGCGCAGCCGAAGTTGGTTGCACTCTTCAACTCAGGCCCGTCCCAGTCTCCAAATCCCAACCGCGCACCCTGCTGAAATTGCCTTAGACACAGCTTCCCAGGCAACCCCCTCGGGCAATTCCAGGCTCCCTGCCCAGCTCTGGGGTCGGAGTCAGAATCGCTGCTTCCTTCTCTGGGTCCGGCTGGCGCGCATGCGCGGGGGCTTGCCTGCCGGGTGCGCTGAGCCCGAGCCCGCTGGAGTGAGGAAAACCGGGTCCCTCTATGGCTCGTCACCCGAAACACGAACTCACAGGCAAATTTCCCAGTTTTTAGCTCTTTGCCTTCCCTCTCGAGTTCCAGCCAGCCAGGAGCGCGGACGCCCGGTGTCTGCGCGGCTCTTTCAGGGATCCCAGCCGCCCTGGAGCTACAATGGCGGCAGGCGCACCGCTCCGCTTTAAAACCCCACCTCCAGGAGCGGCACAAAGAAGCAGTTTGTGTGCTCAGCCTCCCCCAGGACCAGTTGTCGCGAGGGGACCTGGTGTGCAGGTATTTGGCAAGTACGGTCTTTCTATGCACCGAGTGGAGGTATTTTCCCCCCGAGCGGAGGTTTTTCTGTCTTGGACTCTCTCCTTTTCCCCTCTCACTCCCCGTAGAGGGTAGAGGGGGATCGCCTCCCACCCTGGAGTCTCCGATCCCGGCCCGATTTTATCTTCCCTGGTTCGCACTCACGTTAGAAGCCTCTCTCAGTGGATTCTGCATCCTTTTTCTCCCAATCTCTCAGGTTTCGTAAGGTTTCCAATGGCTTCAGATCTTTTCTATGTGAAGTATGGGCGCGAGTGCAAGTACGGAGCTCCTTACTTCTCCGCCATCTTGCCCCCCTCCCCCTCTTCCTGACTCCTTTATTATTTGTTTGTTTACTTATTTATTTATTGTGGTAAGAATATAACATAAGATTTACCTTTTTAGTAAATATGAAGTATACATTATTCTTAGCTCTAGGAACTATTCTATATAGTAGGTCTCCAGAATATATTTATCTTGCTTAACTAGAGCCTTATGCCATTTGGCCGTTTCCTCCCTATTTTTTCCCCTCCCTTCAGTTCCTGGCAAGTACCATTCAACTCTCTGCTTCTATAGTTTTGGCTGTTTTACATTCTACCCATAAATCAGATTATAATGTGCTTGCTTTTTTGTGTCTGGCTTATTTCACTTAGCACAATGTCCTTCAGGTCCAATCATGTCACAAATGGCAAAATTTCCTTTCTGTTTTAAAGCAGAGTAATACTCATTGTCTGTATGTATCACATGTTCTTGCTGACTCCTTTGTAACTTAGCACTTAGGTTGTTTCCATACCTTCGCTTTTGTGGATAATGTTTCAACGAACATGAAAGTACAGGTATCTCTTTAGACTCTTGACTTGCTTAGGAGTGGTGCACAGAGAAAACAATAACAAAATTGATGTCAGGTGGTGATACGTGCTATTGAAAAACAATGCAGGGCAAGAGGTTAGAGACCATATCTTTTAGGCAAGACATTTGGGAAGGACCTTTCTGTTAAGGTGGAATTGGAGAGGAGACGTTAATGAAGTGAGGGGATTGTGTGGATTTCTAGGGCAACCTCTACATAGAAGATAATGTGTTTTTTTTCACTATAAGTGCAAAGTTACTGAGATATGATCAGATTGTTGTTTAAGAAATGAAACTAAAATATCTGGGTACTACAAGCAAAGAAGAACATGATAGATGAGGTCAGAGATGTGAACAGATTCCAGAGGATTTGGAAAGGTTTTGGATTTTATACTGAGAGCAATGGGCTTTGAGAAGAGACAAAGGAGGAATCTGATATGACCATTTTCAGCATAACTTTATGCCAGAGCACATGTACAAAGGGAAAGCAATGGCAGTTAGAAAGCTACTGCGATGTCTTGGAGAAAAATAATGGTGGCCAGATGAAGGTGAGGTTGGTGGCGGCAGTAAGGAGAGGTCAGATTCTGGATATATTTTGAAGACAGAGAGGATTTGTGATGGTCTGGATGTGAGGTGTGAGAGAATAAGAGGAGTCAATGATAGGAAGTTACTGAATACTATTCAGCTTCTATCGCAATGAAATATGTATCATCCAGGTTCTTGCCTGTGATTATGATTAATTATAACTGATTAATTATTATCAAAATCTCTGTTTTAAGAAACGTATTCATTGAAGTCTTTAGTCTGGCCATTCCACATATACTAAATTCTATCCTTGGGGCAAGTGGATAATAAATAAAATGATACCAGCTCGTATATTTCTTCTCACTAGAGATACAGAAAATGGAACTGTTAAAAATGCAGGCTCCAAAGCTAGGTTGCCTTGGTTCAAGTATGGATTACTCTGTTCCAATTCTGTAATACTACATAAATTTCTAATTTCATTTTTAAATAGCAGCTTTATTGAGATATAACTCACATACCATAAGGATCCCCCTTTTAAATTGTCTAACTCAGCAATTTTTAGTATATTCACAAAGTTGTACAACTATCGCCGCAACATAATTCCAGAACATTTTCATCACTCCAAAAAGAAACCCTGTGTCATTAGCAGCACTCCTCATTTCCTCCAGCTCCTGGTAACCACTAACTAACCTGTATTCTGTTTCTATGGCTTTGCCTGTTCTGGACATTCTGTACAAATTGAATCAAATAATATGTGGCCCTCTGTGTCTGGCTTCTTTTATTAGGATAATGTTTTCCCAGTTCATCTGGGTTGTAGCATATGTCAGTATTTCATTCCTTTATATTACTGAATTATATTCGATTATTATGCTATATTACTTTTAGTTTACCCATTCATGGATATTTTGGGTTGATTTTTTTGCTTATTATGAGCAATGCTACTAAGAAACTTCATGTGCAAGTTTTTTTTTTTATAGCTTATTTTTCAGACAGAGAGAGACAGAACATGAGCTGAGGAGAGGGCAGAGAGAGAGAGAGGGAGACAGAATCTGAAACAGGCTCCAGGTTCTGAGCTGCCAGCACAGAACCCGATGTGGGACTCGAACCCACGAACCGCGAGATCATGACCTGAGCTGAAGTCGGACCCTTAACTGACTGAGCCACCCAGGTGCCCCTCATGTGTAAGTTTTTATGGGGACATATAATTTGAATTCTCTTGGTTATAAATCTCAGACTGGAATTGCTGGGTCATATTGTAGCTCTATGTTTAACCTTTTGAGGACCTGCCAATTGTTTTTCAAAGTGGCGACACCATTCTACATTCCCACCAGCAATATTTCTGTACATCTTTGTTAGTACTTGTTATTTCCTGTCTTTTTTAAATTATAATCATCCTACTGGGTTATTTAACTTCTTTTTAAGCCCCAGGTTTTTTATTTGCAAAATGGGACTAATAAAAATATCTACTTCATAGGTTTGTTTAAGGCTGGAATAAGAAATATGTGTGATATATAAACATCTGCTACCACATTGCCTAGCAAAATCATGTTTTCAATCAGTGTTATTAGTCTGTCTTTCCTCAGCACTGCCAAGCAATCTCATGATAGTTCTATGAACTTACTTACATACTACTTTTTTAAAAAAATGTTAACATTTATTTGTTTTTGAGAGAGAGAGTGGGAGAGGCAGAGAGAGAGAGAGAAAGAATCTGAAACAGGCTCCAGGCTCCATGCTGCTCCGTGCTGTCAGCAGAGCTCGACATGGGGCCAGAACCCACAAACTGCGAGATCATGACCTGAGCGGAAGTCGGACAGTTAACTGACTGAGCCACCCAGGTGCTCCAGTTTTATTTCAACCTTCACATAGAGAAATTGAGAAAAGCGGAGTTGAGGTGACATTTCTAAATATATAGGAATTAACTTTCTCTCTCATTATTATGTTGCTACAGAAAAACCTAGATTTCATGACAAGATTAAGAGATAAAAGGTTAAGAGGTATATGATATGAATCAAATAAGTTAGGCAAAAACCTCATTTTTTTTCATTTTAGTTGGAAGCATCAGTTTTATGAACTCTGATAGTATTTTTCTCATTCTAAAAATATGTATATTTCTTAGTATTATTCACTTAGCTGTCTAGAGGCAATTACTAATGAGTAAAAAAAAAACAGCACCCCAAAGCACAGATTTTCATCTTCAAACACCAGTTCCCTCTAAAAGGAACCAGGTCTCCTTAGAAAAATGGCTGATTCCTTATCTGGAATGTATAAGATGCGTCTGAGATAGCTTGTCATCTCTGAAATCATGGAAACCATCAAAAACTCCTGAGACTGTGTCAAAAAGACACAGAAGACAGCTTGAAAGGGCTCACACTGCCCAAAGATAAATCATTTTGAGCATCAAAATAGTAATTATTCAAGCACATTGAAACATACCAACAGATTTTTAAAACATGGGTTTATAACGGTATTTAAAAAATACTCTCTAGCCACCTTAGCATGGTTGCTAAATATCAATTGTTTTTTCTGAAAATTGATAAAGGATAAGAATCAATTATTTATCTACCCACTCTGATATGTCTGTAAAATAACTGAATAGTTGATGAGTGAAGTTTCTTTTTTATAGGAACTCATACATGTAGGAGGAAGGATAGACTTCAAAGATTACCATTTTGTAACTCCTAATGAAATAGCAAATCTAGGCAATGATCATCAGTGGCTGCTTAAACCATTATGTAAAAGATTTGGATTGTTTTACAAAGGCTAACGTCTCCTGGTCCGTGTTTTTTCATAGTAATATCATTAACAGAGGAGAAGTCAACATTATGTTTGGCACTGCAATAGCCAGAAGTAGCACTAGTTATAAGTTTTCTAGCTCAAAGTACTGTCAAAAATTCAGAAATTGTGAAAGTGAAACCACCAATTCAATAAATAGCATTTAGTTAGAGTTTATTCTGTATATAAGAACAGCTCACAAACTGGGGGCTTTCAAATTTAAACTGGGACCATTAACTTTAAAATTTATTTTTTTAATTAGAAATTCAAATTTAAAACTGATAAAAAGCTAGGGGAATGATGTTATAAGTAAGGATGGCTTATAAAGTAAAAATGATTTTTTTAACATTTATTTACTTTACACACACACACACACACACACACACACACACACAGTGCGAGTGGGGGAGGGGCAGAGAGAGAAAGAGAGGCAGAATTGGAAGCCAGCTCCAAGCTCTGAGCTGTCCCTACACGGGGCGCAAACTCAAGAGCTGCAAGATCATGACCCATGCTGAAGTCAGATGCTTAACTCACTGAGCCACCCAGGTGCCCCCAAATGAGGAAGTTGTTTAACCTTTACAATGATTGGTTATTACAGGGAGGTTTCCAGATGCCAGGGAATTGGTTAAAAGTGATTATCTCATTCCATTTTTAGGAAGATGACTTAGGTTTCTTTTATGATTATCAGAGTCAGTTACAAAAAATAACCTAAGTTTCTCTTATGTTCATGAAATAAGCTAGATTTAGTTTTGTTTATCTGGCTTAAATGGCTTTGTCTGCTCAGGGAATTTTTCAAGTGTGACCTCCATTTTGTATTTAATTTTAACGGCATTAAATCTGAATCCAATCAAGGCTCTAAATCTAAATACCAATTATAGAAACCATGCTCAATGATACTGTGAAGATATACTGTCAAAACAAGGAATAATGACCCAGTTTCTTTAGCAAATAGGTGTATAAAGGAGGAAGAAATGTTCTATTAGAAAAGACTTATGAATCACATAAATTAGATGCAATGCATGGATATGGCCTGGGTCCTGATTTGAATAAATCACCCATAACAAGACATTTTTGAGACAGGGAAAACAGCATAGATTGTGTAGTAAGTGATATGAAAGAACTGACATTAATTCCATTGGTTGTGATGATGGTACAGTGATTATAGTTTCTACTTTCCTTTTTAATCCTTATCTGTTAGATATAAATACCTGAATATTTACAGGTGGGATGTTCTGACATCTCTGATTTGCTTTAAATTTTTCAGGGGGGAAAAAGGTTGTACTCCTGGGTATTTCCTATGTCACACTTTGGATGGAATTTGGCAAAAAAGGTTCTTTAGAGACAATGAGCCACAAAGGGTATAATGTTGGGTTTTGACTACACAAAGGCTTGAAAGAAAAAGTATTTATATTTCAGAAAAATACCCAGACTCTGGCTTCTTCTTTTTATAGTAAAGTTATACTGAGTTTTCAATATTTTATTCATTTCACACTTTCAACTATTACAATTGCTTTTGCAAACTTGAAGGGATGAAAAGACATGACACAATGACATGAAACAAGTCCACAGCATTTACAGAACATTCACTCTCACAGAGTGACAACAGCTCACAGTGTGTGTGGAACACCAGCTTGTCACACCATTGCCTTGATCGCTCCTGAGCACTGTCTGCTGTGGTTTAGTGCCCCATCCATGCTCTCTTATACATTTACATGTCAAAGTTCCTGCATATTTTAATAAAAGCTGTACCTATTTTTAGCGCCATCTTGAAAGTTTCATTGTCTGACATTGCCATCATAATGTGCATATCCAGCTAATTTACATACAACAGAAATGTACAGTCTGCTTATAGGGCGTGGGGCATACAATTTGAGCACTCAAGGATGACATTACGGCAATTTGGTAGATATTCTCAATAGTAAAGTTACTTATATATCTTATTGATTCCTTCCTCACCACGATATTGAAAAGGAATGCGACATGTGACATGGTGGAAGTTCAAACAGTTCCTTTGGAATAGCCAGTAGGCTACTTTTTAACATTCATAATACATTGGAGGTTCATTTCCTGTGGCATAGCATAGTAATAGTGTAGGCACTTTACGTAGAGGAATTGGTTTTCTTTGTTTTAATCACACTAAATTACTAGTTTTGTCAGTCAACCTGGTCAAATAACTCTAATTCCTTACAGTTCCATATGATAGGTAAACTTTACCTATATGTTGGAAACACTTATTTCTCTATTACTTTAGAATTTTGTGAAGAGATGCCTAAATTAATGCTGTGCGCCTGAAGCTTTTACTAAACCATTCTTTCTGTAATACTTGAATTTTATCACCAACTCCTTACAATCAAACTACTTGCAAGAATGTCTAGTAAAAGGATAAACACGTATGTTGTGGTTTGGACAGTCCTGGATGTGGGCAAGAGAAAAGGGATTGGGCCAGATTCCCACTTCAGGAGTACCCAGCTGGGGGTCAGAGAACACTGGGTTGTACTAAGGGTCTGACAGTGGGAGAATCCTGTTAGGAGCCAAAGCTAGAATTTGGGAGGTCAAGATCCCTGCCCCACTCATCTATAATCTTTAAAAAGCCATACCTAGGGTCTGGTGTGATATTGTGATTTATAATAAAAAATATATAGTTGGTTTTGGACCCCATTCGTGGTACAGAAATCCCCCAACTCTTGGAATTTTCTAAACCTTGAGAGCAGAAGAGGCATCTGTTTTTAGTTTAATGAGGTGACTTTTGGAAAACACCTCAAGTGGGGCTGGTTCCTAAGAGAAACAACCATGTGATGACAGAGTTACAACTTTGACCTTTAAATCAGTAATCCAGCTTGTGGTCATAATTTAACCAGACACAATCAATCTGGACTAGACATGTGGAATAAGGGTAGTGGGGCATAAAAACTAATGTCCTGTCTCCAAGGACAAATAAAATATAAGTAAAAATAAAAAAAGTAAAAAAAAATGTAGATCTCCCAAGTCCTGCATTTATAAGGATTATTTTATTTTCTGACTTTGACCAATTATAAAACATGCTGACAAAAACTGTTTAATATCTCACACTGAAGAGTGGAACAAGAATTCCTTTTCTAATTTAGATGAACTTGGAAAGGGAGAAAGTGTTCGCATAATAAAGGTAATTAAAATCATCAGTGCTCAGGAACCTTTTGCTAAGGAGGATGGATTTCAAGGACTAAATGAACCCAGTAATAACCTCGACTCTAATGTAAAGTAAGATCCAAGCTCATCATGGATCTAAACCTTGAGTGATGGGTAATACAATTTGATGTAAACAGTCAAAACATGACAGAGGAATGAATTCATTTGTAAAAATAATACAACAATTACTCCCTGGTGCTTTTACTTAAATGTATATTATTTTCAATCTTCAAACAGAGGCTTTTAAAAGATTGGAAACCAAGTATTGGCAAAAGGGTCCTTCCTTTATAGAAACATTTAGTTTCATAAAAGGACAGAATACCAGCAAATGTGCATTTGAAGGACTTTAGAAACTATTTTATCTACTGCCTGGACAACCTAAAGAATTCTCTGGAGCAAGAGTGTGGCAGGTTAATTTATTTCACGTTGACCTGGTGACTGATGTGTGTGGCACTACTGAAACCTTTGTCTGTTGCCCTGGCAGGACTTCCTCTGAAAGAAAATTTCTAAGAAAAAGGAATTCCTCTGTGGTTTGCACCTTCAGAACTTTGTCAACATTTTCTAAAATATTTGATGTGTATTTCTGCAAAGGTCTCTCTCCCTGTTACCAGAAACCTATTTTTGTTTAATTAAAAACTAACAAAACAGACACTAACGGCAAATTAGTGAACAGCCATGGTAATTTATAATCCAGGGTCAAATTTAGTGACAACCGTAGTATGGAAAGAAAATACCTTTCTGAACACCACATTTGGCATCTTTTAAAAACAACTTTTTAACTTAAGTTTTTTTTTTTTTTTTGAGAAAGAGTCATAAGAATGAGGGAGAGAGGGAGAGAGAGAGTGAGAGAGAGAGAATCCTAAGCAGGTTTCATACTCAGTGTGGAGCCTGATGTGGGGCTTGATCCCACGACCCTCAGATCATGACCTGAGCCAAAATCAATAGTCTGACACTTGCTTAATCGACTGAACCACCCAGGTGCCCCTGCATTTGGCATTTTAATGAGTGAAGTCAATAGATAGTTCTCAGAAACTACATGCAAATAACTGGAAAATTAGTGTAGGATATGCAAATAATTTCCCTCTTGATGTTCTTCTCTTCTACATCTTCATTCTTCTTTATGGTGCAAATTCATTCACTTACTTCTTTTGGTGTCTGCCCTTTCGTGCAGAAATACTTTATGCCAGATATTCTTCTCTAGTCACAGTATGTGAATTGGTTGGACCAATACTTTCTTTCTCTGTCTTTTTCTTCCTAGTTCCTAGTAACCTAAATATTTAAGCATTCTCTGTTACAAATAATCTAGTGAAGTGCTAACATTTTCATGAACATGCCCTTCTAGGTCATCTCTCTGTCATTTATTTTTTTTCTTTCCTATTTTGCGCATATGATAAATACCAACTCGTACCTGCCTGTTCAACCAGCTCTTCTCATGAGAATACATAACTCTTGGAAAAGAAAAGTCCTATACATAAATCTCCTGCTCCATCTGAGTGTAGCTGACAGTGTCAGGATGGGTGACTGATAGAACCCAGACTAATCAGATTCTCTTTCCCAGGAATTTGGATTTGGGATACTGAGGGCTTGTACAAAAACAGATACTGGGAGGGACGAAACCAGTGATGGTCACGGGGAGTGGAAAGATCAATCATATAAAAGTGAGTGTAATTGATGGCAGCAAACCACAGCCACATGCAAACTGAAATAATGGAGGGGCATAAACTAATTCTTGAAGAAGAGAAGTGAAAAGAACGGAAAGAAGCAGAATTGAGAAACTTGCCGTCCTAGAGAAAGAGTCAGAGAGAACAAAAAAATAAATGTGCCCACTCTTGGTTTCTGTAGAGCGAGAGAAACTGGTTTCCTTTCATATCTTGTTACTGAATTCCTTTTTTTTTTTTTTAATTTATTTCTAGGAGAGAGAGAGAGACAGCGAGAGCAGGGGGGGTCAGAGAGAGAGGGAGTCACAGACTGAAACAGGCTCCAGGCTCTGAGCTGGCAGTCAGCACAGAGCCCGACGCGGGGCTCGAACCCACGAACCGCGAGATCATGACCTAAGCGAAAGTCGGACGCTTAACCGACTAAGCCACCCAGGCACCCCACTGAATTCCTTTTAAACTTGAGGCAACTGAAGTGGGTTTCTGTACTTCTTAACCAAAAGTTGGTTTTTTTTTTTAAATATTGTGTTAAGAACACTTAATATGAGATCTGTCCTCCTAAAGTTTAAGTGTACAACACAATATTGTTGACTATGTTCACAATATTGTACAGTAGGTTTCTAGAATGTATTCATTTTGTTTAAATGAAACTTTATCACATTAATTAGGTTTTTTTTAGTTTACTCATTTATTGAAAGAGAGAGAGAGAGAGAATGAGTGGGAGAGGGGCAGAGAGAGAGGAAGAGAGAATCCCGATGGGGCTTAAGATTGAGTGCAGAGCCAAACATGGGGCTCAATCCCACTAACGTGAGATCATGACAGAAACCAAAATCAAGAGTTGGATGCCAACCTGATTAAGCCACCCACGTGCTTCATATGCCCATTGATTAGTTTTGATAAGAACACTATCTATCTACTTTAGTCAATTCTACCTTTCCATCTCTACAGCTGTCTCTCCCAGAACACCTCTTGTTCCTTTCGTTTCCCAGTAGAAGGGCCCCCCTATGTTCAGATGCCTCATATATCCCGTGCAAACTTTTGTAACACTCCATAAACCTCTCCTGGATGTCTGTTAACGTATCTGTCTCCTCCACGTTAAATACCAAGCTTCTAGAGCTGGATTCTTTTGTTTGTTTGTTGTTTGTTTGTTTTTGAGATTATGTCCCTGGCACCAAGTACATAATTGTGTGCTGATTAAATATTTATGAAATAAATACATGAAAGACTGAATGGATGAGTAAGTAAAATACAATGGAAAGTCTTGACTGTATATTCCCTTGGAGCTATTTTCTTATCATTCCCTTTCTACCTTAAATTTCTCGAGTATACCAGTATTTTCCAAATTTGAGTCCACAAATAGGTACTTTCTTGGTGCCTTATATTAAGACTGTTAAAAATTTAAATATACTGGGGTTGAGGTAGGGGCTACACATAGGTATTTTTAAGCATGTTTAGGAACTCACGGTTTCAGATAATATGACTTCAGATTGCTTCTGCTTTTTCCAAAATTAATGAATGACAAGTGTCCAAATACCACAAATCCTTTCGAGTTCCCGCTCCGTGGGTGCTACTTTCAGCAACTGCCACTGTTCCCTCCACCCATTTAAGAATCTGTTTTGGTGGATGTGGAGGCAGATCTGCTTTAATTTTTTTAAGTGTTTATTTATTTTTGAGAGAGGGAGGGAGAGAGGGAGCATGAGCAGGGGAGGGACAGAAAGAGAGGGAGACAGAGGATCTGAAGTGGGGGGAAGGGTCGCCTGGGTAGCTCAGTCGCTGAGCCATCAGACTTCAGCTCAGGTCATAATCTTACGGTTCCTGGGTTCAAACTCCACGTCAGGCTCTGTGCTGACAGCTCAGAGTCTGGAACCTACTTCAGATTCTGTGTCTCCTTCTGTCTCTGCCCTTCCCCTGCTTGCACTCTGTCTCTGTTTCAAAGGTAAATAAACACACACACACACACAAAAAAAAAAATAGAAAAAAAGAAAAGAATCAAGTGGGCTCTGCACTGACAGCAGAGAGCCTATGTGGGGCTTGGACCCATGAACCTTGAGATCATGACCTGAGCTGAAATCAAGAGTTGGCTACTTAACCATTTTAACTCCTCAGGGAACCCAAGGCAGATATGATTTAATACTCATCCTAGCTTTCTGTAATTTCCTTAGTCTTGACCTTTGGCTTCTCTTCTTACTCTTCTTAAATGTCAAATGAGTATGTCTCAAAAAGGATCCAGCAAAGCGAAGGATACTGGGGGAAAAAAAAGACACGAATAACAAAATAGCCTAAGATATAGCATGTTTCAGTCTCTTGGCTGGGGAGGAGGAGGGTAGTAGGTAGTGTGAAAACTGGAATACTATCACACAGACCTTGATGAAGCTTTGCTACACTGTTTCTTACTGACTGAGAGTTTGGATGGATCTCATGTAGTCATTTACGCCAACCTTTTAGCTTGATTAAAGGAAATTGAACACTGAGATGGTAGATGACTTGCCCAAAGTCACAGAGTTGGTGGCAAAGCCAGACAAGACACATTGGTCCCTGATGGTACAATCCAGTGCTTTTTCTGAGAAATCAGAACTTTTTCTCTTATTTTGCATTTTTACTCCCCCCTTATTATCCAAATAATACATGAATATGAAAATTTTTTGGAAAGCTGCATGGCAGTATCCACTAAAGCTGAGCATTTGCAACCCTAGGGCCCAGAAATTCCCCTCCTAGGTATATACCCAACGGAAATATGGACATATATTTATCAAGAATGTTCATAGTAGCACTAATTCTGATAGTCCCCAAGTGGAAACACCTCAAACACATCAACATTCAAATGAATAGATAAGCTGTAGTCAGTCATAAAATGGATATTATAGGAGGCAAAGAGACAAAAAAATCTTGCAACTACATACACAAATAAAAATTTTACACAAAATAATATTCAATAATATTAAGGCAAATAAGCCACATACAAAAAATGTATACTTTATGATTCCATTTGTTTTTTAAAGATCAGAAACAGGTAATACGTCAATGATAAAAACAGAGTAGTTACCCTCAGGTGATAGTGTTAGAGGAATGGCCAGAAGGGGGCACAAGGGAGCTTCTGAACTTCCAGGAATATTTTGTTCCTTGATCTGGAATGCTGGTTACACAGTGTTCTTATTATAAACATTCATTCAGTTATAAATTTTCTATGGAGTATATGGTTTTGTAGATTCCATAGAAATAAAAACATATTAAACGAGAATGCTAATCTTTGTAGAAGTTTGGGGATGCACAGAAAATATTAAATAAGCTGAAATCAACTATTAATATTTTGGCATTTCCTATTACATTTTATGCATACACACACTGTTTGCATTTTTGTAATCCCAAAGTTACAAAAATCAATTTTTTCATAGGTCGTATGGCAACAAAATTCTGACCCACGCTGAACTTATTTAGTAATGAAACTTGGCTTCAGCTGACATGAGGTTATTGATAGTCTTAATTTATCCCACTTGGAGTGAAAACTCATACATTTCCTGCAGAAAGATTAATGTGCTTCAACATGGGATAATGCTTCAAGACACCACTGAATCTTTGTAATCTTTGTAATTACCTTTAAATTGTAACAATTCTGAATTCCAAAATGCATCTGGTCCTAAGCATTTAATATGGGGCTTTATGTACTTTTTTCTAAATGTTTAAAAACTTTTATTCTGACTCTTAGAGAATTCAGAGGAGATATACAAAAGGAATCTGACAACGCACGTGGATTTGTGGTGGGCAAATAAAGTCACCCTCTCCCGCCTCAACTAAAGATGTCTACACCCTAGTCTTTACAATCTGTGGAGGTGTCAGGTTATAGGCAAAGGAGAATTAAGGTTGTAGGTGGTTTAAGGTTGCTAATCAGCTGACCTTGATAGGGCAAGATCATCTTGAATTATCTGAGTGGGCCAAAGTAATCACAAGTGATTCCACTTGTAAGAGAAAGACTAGAGTCCGGATAGAAAGAACCAGAGAAATGGCAGCAAGAGAAAGCTTCAGCTCTACATCACCGACTTTGAACATGGAGGATGAGGACTACAAGTCAAGGAAAGCAAGAAGCCACCAGAAGCCGGGAAGGGCAAGAAAATAGATTCTCTCCTGGAAAGAAAGACATCCAAGGAGACTCGTTTTGTACTTCTGGCTTCCAGAAATGTAAGATCATGAATTTGTGTTGTTTTAAACCACTGTTTGTGGTAATATTAGCAATATGAAATTACACAAGTAAATGTGTTTCTACATGTGTGTACACATATATGTGTGTATGGTAAGTATATGCCATAAATTTGTACATACACACACATCACACACATATATATGTGTGTACTTATGTGCACCCATATATATAGTTGATATATATGCTTAGATGCATTTTTAACCAGTATGAGTCATGCCATACCCAGCAGAGTAGAAACCCAATAAGAATTTTAAATATATGAATGAGTGAATGAGCTGAATACTCTACATTATAAAAACAGATGGTTGCAAAGGAATTGAGAATGGAGAGGAGTCAGTTCTTGGCCTGTGTAATATTGCTGCAGAACAAATTCAAAGCTTCTTTTTTTAAAAGGGGTTTTCTTTTTTTAATATTTATTTCTTTGGAGGGAGAGAGAGAATGCGTGCACGAGGAGGGGGAGGGGGAGAGGGGGAGGGGGGGAGAGAGAGAGAAATCCCGAGCTATCAGAACAGAGCTTGATGCAAGGCCAAAACTCACGACTGTGAAATCACCACCTGAGTGGAAATCAAGAGTTGGAGGCTTAACCGGCTGAGCAACTCAGACGCCCCACAAATTCAAAATTTCTGTGGCAAGCAACAATGAACGCAGTTGCTAGCTCACAAATTTGCAGATCAGCTGAAGTAACTTAGCTTCATATTACCTTTTTAGAAGGTGGCTTTTCTCCCTGTGTCTCTCAGCCTCCTCTCATGGTGAAGGCAGATGCATGGTGGTAGCATGCCCAGCCACCCAAGCACATAACCTGCCTCAAGTCTGCTAACTCACTGACCAAAGTAGATTACATGGCCGAGTCCAAACTCAAGAGGTAGGAAGTATATTTACCTTTCGTGAGATGAATTTCAAAGTTACGTCAAAAAGACATAAATTTAAGGAGAGAGAAAGAATTGAGACCCAAGATTTAACTTATCATCACTTCTCTTGCTGTTTATCGAAAAGTACTGCTGATAACATGGGGGTATGCCAAACTAAATAATACCTTCAAGGACCTAAGAAGGAAACTATATACTGTCATGGGAGAAAGAACATAAATGGGATGCAATTATTAAGGAAAGAAAGTTTCACCTGACTAAAAAGGAACTAACTAGGAGTGAGGATGTGTTTTAAATGGCAACTTATAAATATCGGGAAAAGCATTTCTTTGTTCCCCTTTAAAATGCACTTTCTGGGGCGCCTGGGTGGCTTAGTCGGTTAAGCATCCGACTTTCACTTAGGTCATGATCTCGCGGTTCGTGGGTTCGAGCCCCGCGTCGGGCTCTGTGCTGACTGCCAGCTCAGAGCCTGGAGCCTGTTTCAGTCTGTGACTCCCTCTCTCTCTGACCCTCCCCTGCTCACGCTGTCTCTCTCTCTCTCTCTCCTAGAAATAAATAAAACATTTTAAAATATTTTTAAATGCACTTTCTCTTTTAGAGCCATTTTAGGTTCTCAACAAAACTGAACAGAAAGAACAGAGCTCTGCTTGCTCTGTTCCCCACTCCCCAGCCTCTCTCACTGTCAACATTCTACGCCGCAGTGGTACATCTGCGAAACGGATTACCATATACTCACGTAGCATTTGCATCCCAAGTCCACAGTTCATATTGGGTTCGCTCTTGGTGTTGTACATTCTATAGGCTTGGACAAATGTACAACGACATATACCCCCCATCATAGCATCTGCAGAGAAGTTTCACTGTCCTAAAAATCCTCTATGCTCCACTAGAACCTCCCCACTCAAACCACAATTTATTTTTTACTGAACCTGCAGTTTCGCCTTTTCCAAAGTGTCATCTAGTTGGAAGCATACACTGTTTAGCCTTGTCAGATTGACTTCTTTCACTTAGTAATATGCAGTTAACTCCGTCTATGTCTAGCTCAATGTTTGATAGCTCATTTCTTTTTAGTACTGGATAATCTTCATTGTCTAGATGGACCACAGTTTATTTGCTCATTCACCTACTGAAGGACATCATGGTTGCTTCCAAGTTTTGGCAATTATGAATAAAACTGCTATAAACATCTGTATTCAAGTTTTTGCATAGACATACATTTTCAACTCCTTGGGTAAATACCAGGAAGAATGAAAGTTGGATTGTATAGTAAGGTATGCTGAGTATTGTAGGAAACTGCCAAACTGTTTTCCAAAGTGGCTATACCATTTTGTATTCCAGTCAACAATGAAAGACAGTTCCTGTTGTTCCATATCCTTGTCAGCATTTGGTGTCACCAATGTTCCAGTATTGGCTGTTTTAACAGGTGTATAATGGTATCTCGTTGTTGTTTTTAATTTGCCTTTCCTGGGGCATATGTGATATGGAGCATCCTTTCATATACTTGTTTTCCATCTGCATATCTTCTTTGATAAGTTGTCTGTTTTAGATCTTTTGTTTATTTTTTAAAATTGTTTTTCATGTCTATTTTTGAGAGAGACAGAGCATGACTGGGGAAGGGGCAGAGAGAGGGAGACACAGAATCGAAAGGCAGCTCTAAGCTCTGTGCTGTTAGAACATAGCCCAACGTGGGGCTTGAACTCATGAACTGTGAGGTCATGACTTGAGCTGAAGTTGGATGCTTAACCGACTGAGCCACCCGGTGCCCCCCTTTTGTTCATTTTTTTAACTGGCTTATTTGTTTTCTTTTATATTTTTTATTTTTTTATTTTTATTTTTTTATTTTTTACAAATAGTTGATTGTCAAATTAGTTTCCACATAACACTCAGTGCTTATCCCCACAAGTGTCCTCCTCCATGCCCATCCCTCCTCCCCACCACATCCATCAGTCCTCAGTTTTTGTCAGTATTCAAGAGTCTCTCATGGCTTGCCTCTCTCCATTTCCCCCACCATTTCCCCCCTTCTTCTCCCCCTTGTTCCTCCGTCAAGTTCCTCCTAATCCTGCTATATGTGCAAACATATGATATTTGTCCTTCTCTGCCTGACTTATTTCGCTCAGCATAACACCCTCAAGGTCCGTCCATGTTGCTGCACATGGCCAGATTTCATTGTTTCTCATTGCCATGTAGTATTCCATGGTATAGATAAACCACATCTTCTTGATCCATTCGTCCATTGATGGACA
The DNA here is from genome assembly GCA_017311185.1 of Proteles cristata cristata. NCBI lineage: Eukaryota > Metazoa > Chordata > Mammalia > Carnivora > Hyaenidae > Proteles > Proteles cristata. Next base: position 747,453 of record JAESUZ010005663.1, on the reverse strand, counting down.
CTTAGGCTCATTCCATGTTTTAGCTACTGTGGAGAGTGCTGCTATGAACATCGAGGTACATGTGCTCCTATGCATCAGCACTCCTGTATCCCTTGGGTAAATTCCTAGCAGTGCTATTGCTGGGTCATAGGGGAGATCTATTGTTAGTTTCCTGAGGAACCTCCACACTGTTTTCCAGAGGGGCTGTACCCGTTTACATTCCCACCAACAGTGTAAGAGGGTGCCCATTTCTCCACATCCTCGCCAGCATCTAGAGTTCTCTGATTTGCTCATTTTAGCCACTCTGACTGGCGTGAGGTGGTATCTCAGTGTGGTTTTGCTTTGCACTACCCTGAGGAGGAGGGATGCTGAGCATCGTTTCATGTGTCTGTTGGCCATCTGGATGTCCTCTTTGGAGAAGTGTCTGTTCCTATCTTCTGCCCATTTCTTCACTGGGTTGTTTGTTTTTCGGGCGTGTAGATTGGTGAGTTCCTTGTAGATTCTGGATATCAACCCTTTATCTGATATGTCATTTGCAACTATCTTTTCCCATTCGTTGGTTGCCTATTAGTTTTCTGGGTTGTTTCCTTGGCTGTGCAGAAGCTTTTAATCTTGAGGAGGTCCCAACAGTTTATTTTTGCTCTTGATTCCCTTGCTTTTGGGGATGTGTCAAGTAAGAAGTTGCTGCGGTGGAGGCCAAGGAGGTTGTTTCCTGCTTTCTCCTCTAGGGTGTTGATAGTTTCCTGTCTCACGTTCAGGTCCTTTATCCATTTTGAGTTTATTTTTGTGCATGGTGTGAGAAAATGATCTAGTTTCATACTTCTGCATGTTGCTGTCCAATTCTCCTAACACCATCCGTTAAAAAGGCTGTCTTTTTTCCGTTGGATATTCTTTCCTGCTTTGTCAAAGATCAGTTGGCTGTATACTTTTGGGTCCACTTCTGAGTTCTCAATTCTGTTCCATTGGTCTGTGTGTCTGTTTTTGTGCCAATACCATACTGTCTTGATGATGACAGCTTTGTAGTAGAGGCTAAAGTCTGGGATGGTGATCCCTCCCGTTTTGGTTTTATTTTTCAGGATTACTTTGGCTATTCGGGGTCTTTTGTGGTTCCATACAAATTTTAGGATAGTTTGTTCTAGTTTTGAGAAGTACGCTGGTGCAGTTTTGATTGGAATTGCACTGAATGTGTAGAGTGCTTTAGGTAGTAATGACATCTTAACTATATTTATTCTTCCTATCCATGAGCATGGAATGTTTTTCCATTTCTTTGTGTCTTTTTCAATTTCCTTCATAAGTTTTCTATAGTTTTCATCCTACAGATGTCTTGTATCCTTGGTTAGGTTTATTCCGAGGTATTTTATGGTTTTTTGTGCAATTGTGAATGGGATCAATTTCTTGATTTCTCTTTCTGTTGCTTCATTGTTGGTGTATAAAAATGTAACCGATTTATGTACGTTGATTTTGTACCCTGCAAGTTGGCTGAATTCTTGGATCAGTTCTAGTAGGCTTCTGGTGGAGTCTGTCGGCTTGTCGATGTAGAGTATCATGTCATCTGCGAAGAGGGAAAGTTTGACTTCCTCTTTGCCAATTCTGATGCCTTTGATTTCCTTTTGTTGTCTGATGGCTGATGCTAGGACTTCCAGCACTATGTTAAACAGCAGTGGTGAGAGTGGGCATCCCTGTCGTGTTCCTGATCTCAGGGGGAAAGCTCTCAATTTTTTCCCGTTGAGGATGATGTTAGCTGAAGGCTTCTCATAGATGGCTTTGATGATGTTTAAGTAGGTTCCTTCTATCCCGACTTTCTCTAGAGTCTTTATTAAGAAGGGATACTGTATTTTGTCAAATGCTTTTTCTGCATCTATGGACAGGATCCTATGGTTTTTATCTTTTCTTTTATTGATGTGATGTATCACACTGATTGATTTGCGAATGTTGAACCAGCCCTGTAACCCAGGAATGAATCCCACTTGATCTTGGTGGATGATTCTTTTGATATGCTGCTGGATTCGATTTGCAAGGATCTTGTTGAGAATTTTTGCATCCGTATTCATCAAGGATATTGGCCTGTAGTTCTCTTTTTTTGCTGGATCTCTATCTGGCTTGAGAATCAGAGTGATGCTGGCTTCATAAAATGAGTCTGGGAGTTTTCCTTCGATTTCTATTTTTTGGAATAGCTTGAGAAGAATTGGGATTAATTCTGTTTTAAATGTCTGGTAGAATTCCCCAGGGAAGCCATCAGGTCCAGGGCTCTTATTTGTTGGGAGATCTTTGATCACTGATTCGATTTCTTCACTCGTTATGGGTCTGTCAGGTTTTCTATTTCTTCCCGTGTGAATTTTGGTAGTGAGTGTGTGTTTAGGAATTTGTCCATTTCTTCTAAGTTGTCCAATTTGTTGGCATATAATTTTTCATAGTATTCCCTGATAATTGCTTGTATTTCTGAGGGGTTGGTTGTAATAAGTCCTTTTCATTCATAATTTTGTCTATTTGGGTGCTCTCTCTTTTCTTTTGGATAAGTCTGGCTAGAGGTTTGTCAATTTTGTTTACTTTTTCAAAAAACCAACTCTTGGTTTCATTGATCTGTGCAATTGTTTCTTTGCTCTCTATGTTGTTTATTTCTGCTCTGATTTTTACTATTTCTCTTCTTCTACTGGGTTTAGGGCATTCTTGTTGCTCTGCCTCTAGTTCCTTTAGGTGAGCTGTTAGATTTTGCACTTGCGCTTTTTCTAATCTCTTGAAATAGGCCTGGAGAGCAATGTACTTTCCTCTTAGGACTGCCTTTGCCGCATCCCATAGATTTTGAATTGTTGTGTTTTCATTTTCATTTGTTTCCATATATTTTTTAATTTCATCTCTAATTGCCTGATTGGCCCATTCATTCTTTAGAAGGGTGTTCTTTAACCTCCATGTTTTTGGAAGTTTTCCAGACTTCTTCCTGTCATTGATTTCAAGTTTCAAAGCATTGTGATCTGACAGTGTGCATGGTATGATCTCTATTCTTTTACATTTATTGAGAGCTGCTTTATGTCCCAGTATGTGATCTATCTTGGAGAATGTGCCATGCGCACTTGAGAAGCACGTAAATTCCCTGGCCTCAGGATGTAAAGTTCTTAATAAATCCGTCAGGTCCATCTGGTCCAATATGTCTTTCAAGTCCATTATTTTAGTGATTTTCTGTCTGGTTGACCTATCCATTGCTGTAAGCGGAGTATTAAAGTCCCCTGCTCTTAGCACATTCTTATCTATAAGCTTGTTTCTGTTTGTGATTGTTTTAGATATTTAGGTGCTCCCATATTCGGTGCGTAGACATTTATGATTGTTAGTTCTTCCTGATGGATACACCCTGTAATTATTATGTAGTGCCCTTCTTCATCTCTTCTGATTGTCTTTAATTTAAAGTCCAGTTTGTCGGATATAAGTATTGCTACTCCGGCTTTCTTTTGATTTTCTGTAGCATGATATATATTTCCCCATCTCCTTAGTTTTAATCTGAAGGTATCTTCCAGTCTAAAATGAGTTTCTTGTGGACAGCATATAGATGGATTTTGTTTTTTAATCCATTCTGCTACCCTATGTCTTTTGATTGGAGCATTCAGCCCATTTACATTCCATGTTGTTATTGAAATATGTGGGTTTAGAGTCTTTGTATCTTATGTAGGGTTCATGTTTGTGGTGGTGTCTCTGGTATCTTTGTTCCTTGCAACCCTTCCTTCAGAGCATCCCCCTCAGGATTTCTTGTCGGGCTGGCTTCGTGGTGACTAATTCTTTCAATTTCTGTTTATTTGGAAACATTTTTATTTCTCCTTCTATTTTGAACGACAGGCTTGCTGGATAGAGGATTCTTGGCTGCATAGTTTTACTGTTCATCACATTGAAGATCTCCTGCCATTCCTTTCTGGCCTGCCACGTTTCAGTAGATAGGTCTGTCACCACTCTGATAGGTTTCCCTTTGTATGTGAGGGCCCTTTTCTCCCTAGCTGCTTTCAACATTCTCTCTTTGTCCTCGTATTTTGCCATTTTTACTATGATATGTCGTGCAGAAGATCGATTCAAGTTACATCTGAGGGGAGTCCTCTGAGCCTCTTGTATTTCCACATTTACTTCCTTCCCCAGGTCGGGGAAGTTCTCTGCTATAATTTGTTCCAGGACTCCTTCAGCACCTTTCCCTCTCTCTTCCTCTTCTGGGATTCCTATGATATGGATATTGTTGCATTTGACCGTATTGCTGAGCTCTTGAATTCTTTCCTGTTCCTGGATCAGTTTGTCTCTTTTTTTGTCAGCTTCTTGTTTTTCTAAAATGGTGTCTTCTAAATCACTTATTCTCCTTTCTGCCTCTTCAATCCGTGCATTGGAGGCCTCTAATTTATTATGTATCTCATTTATCACATTTTTAAATTCTTCATGCCTATTTTTATTTTCCATTCTGTCTGTAGCCATAGTTTCTTTGATGTCCCCTATGTTTTTTTCAAGCCCTGCTATTAATTTTACCATTATTATTCTAAAATCTTGTTCAGTTATGGTGCTGATATCTGTTTTGAGCAGTTCATTAGCTGTCATTTCTTCTTGGAGTTTCTTTGGAGGAGAGCTCTTTCGTTTCATCATTTTAGTTAGCTCTCCTGCTCTTGTTGGTTTTAAAGACCTGTTATGCTCTCTGTTTCTATGAGCACTGCTATATCCAAGAAGACTCTTTGACTTTCCAAGGCCTATCCTTTCAGAGAGTGTTTTTTGAATTGTATCCTTCGGTCTCTCTTGTTGGGACCTTGGTTATTTTATTTCCTATTCGTAGTGATATTTGGGACTCTCCACCTTGTGTCCTCTGGCTTGTTTCTTGAGGTAGCCCTGGAAAAGAAAACAGACAGACAAACACACAGGGAGCAGGAGCACACAAACACACAGGCTAATTCAACTAACATGCAAAGCGAGAGGGAAAACGAAAAAGTTAAGAGAAAAGACGGAGGAGGGAGGGCGAATAATATGTAGTATAAAATACATAAAAGGGTCAAAAAGGGGAAAAGAAAAGGAAAAAAGAAGAAAACCGATGGACAAAGAAAGGTTTACAGCATATACCTGGATTTCCCAGCTACAGTTAAATAGCCGTGTGTATGCAGTGCTGGTTGAGGAGCATAGAGAGAGAGAGAGAAGGCAGGGCGGGATGAGGCAAAATTGGAAATAGAATGAACAGGCAGAAGGGATAGGAAGCTTTTTTCAAAGAGGTAAAGGGTAGAATATGGTTGGATAGGTGAGAGAATGGTGCTGGAATTATCCAGAGAAACTATACAGTCTAATTACTCCTGAGAGAAATAGCTGAAAATGTCAGTAGGTGTAGAATTTACATTTACAGAATGGACTCGTGATTGTTTATGCAAGCCTGCGACCAGAGTTAATCAGGTCAGTGTTCTGGGGAAAAAAGAGAGAAAAGAGAAAGAAGAAGAAAAAAAGAAAGAGAAAAAAAAGGGGGTGAAACAAAAAAAAGAAAGAAAAAAAAGGAAAAAAAACAAAAAAAGGGATAAAAAAGAAAAAAAAACGGGAGGAGGGCACCACTCAGGCAGGGATGGGCATGGTGTGATCCAATGCCTCAGGTGGGAGCTCTGCCTTGGCGGTTGTGGGGAGGAGAGTGACGGTGCTCCAGTCCCTTCTTGAACTAAGCGCTGCACCTCGCTTTTATGGGGGTGTAAACTCCCCGTACCGGGGGCGTAGCCGAAGTTGGTTGCACTCTTCAACCTAGGCCAGTTCCAATCTCCAAATCCCAGTCCGCATGCCCCGCTGAAATTGCCTTAGACACAGCTTTCCAGGCAACCCCCTCGGGCAATTCCAGGCTCCCTGCCGAGCTCTGGGGTCGGAGTCAGAATCGCTGCTTCCTTCTCTGGGTCGGGCTGGCGCGCATGCGCGGGGGCTTGCCTCTGGGTGCTCTGAGCCCGAGCCCGCTGGAGTGAGGAAAACTGGGTCCCTCTATGGCTCGTCACCCGAAACACGAACTCACAGGCTAATTCCTCAGTTTTTAGTTCTTTGCCTTCCCTCTGGAGTCCCAGCCAGCCAGGAGCGCGGATGCCCGGTGTCAGCTCGGCTCTTTCAGGTGCCCCAGCTGCCTGGGAGCTACAATGGCAGCAGGCGCGCCGCCACTCTGAAGTCCAGCCGCCAGGAGCGGCACAAAGCAGCAGTTTGTGTGCTCAGACCCCCCAGGACCAGTTGGCACGAGGGGACCTGGTGTGCAGGTATTTGGCAAGTACGGTCTTTCTATGCACCGAGCAGAGGTTTTTCTGTCTCGGACTCTCTCCTTTTCCCCTCTCACTCCCCGTAGAGGGTAGAGGGGGATCGCCTCCCACCCTGGAGTCTCCGATCCCGGCCCGATTTTACCTTCCCCGGTTCGCACTCACGTTAGAAGACTTTCTCAGTGGATTCTGCGTCCTTTTTTCTCCCAGTCTCTCAGGTTTTGTAAGGTTTCCGATGGCTTCTGATCTTTTCTGTGTGATGTATGGGCGCGAGTGCAAGTACAGAGCTCCTTACTTCTCCGCCATCTTGCCCTCTCTCCCTCTTATTTGTTTTCTTTTAAAGAGTTCTTTGTATATTTTGGATGAATGCTTTCTCAGATCTGTCTTAAACAAATATTTTCTTTCAGTCTGTGGCTTGTCTTCTCATTCTCTTGTCATTGTCTTTCATAGAACACAAGTTTTAATTTAATGAAGTCTGAGATACAAATTATTTCTTTCATAGATGCGTCTTTGGTGTTCTTTCTAAAAAGTCATCACCTTGCTCAAGGTCATCTAGGTTTTCCTCTATGTTCTAGGATTTTTCTTTTTTTGGTCTAACATTTTACATTTAGTTCTGCGATCTATTTTGAATTAATTTTTGTAAAGGGCATAAGATCTATCGCTCTATGTACATTTTGCACGTGGATGTCTAGTTTTTCCGGTGCCATTTGCAGAAAAGACTATCTTTTCTTAATTGTATTGCCTTTGCTCCTTTCTCAAAGATCAGTGACTATATTTATGTGTATCTATTTCTTGGTTCTCTATTTTGTTCAACTCACCTACCTGCTCTTTCTCACTGTCTGGGTAACTGTAGCTTCATAGTAGTTCTTGATGTTGGGTAGTGACATTCCTCTGACATTTTTCTTTTCCTTCACTATCGTGTTGTCTATTGTGGCTTTCTGCTTCTCCATACCAACATTAGAATCTTTTTGTTGATATTCACAACATACCTTGCTGGGATTTTGACTTCTATTGTGTTAAATCTATAGATCGAGTTTGGAAGAAGTGACATCTTGACAATATGAGTGTCCCTATCTGTAAACACAGAATATCTTTCCATTTGTTTAGCTCTTCTTAATTTTTTTCCACCAGTATTTTGGTATTCTCATATGGCTCTTATACATGTTCTATTAGATTGACCCTTAAATATTTCTTATTTGAGGGTGCTACCATAAATGATACTGTGTTTTTAATTTCAAATCCCACTTGTTCATTGCTGGTTATAGGAAAGCTATTGACTTGCATGATGATATCCTGCAACCCTTGCTGTAATTGCTTATTAGCTCAAGGAGGGTTTGTTGTTGTTGATTTTTTAGAGTCTTTTACACAGACAACGATGTCATCTGCAAACAAAGTCAGTTTTATGTCTCCCTTTCTTATCTGTATACTGCTAATTTCCTTTTCTTGTTTTATTGCATTCACTAGAACTTTCAGTATGATGTTGGAAAGGAGTGTGAGGGGGGAACAGCCAAGCTTTTTTTCCCTCATCTTAGTGGAAAAGCTTCGAGTTTTCCACCCCTAAAGATGATGTTTGCTACAGTGTTTTTGTAGATTTGTCTTATCAAACTGAGGAGAAAAAGCATTCTTAAAGATGACAGCAACTATTATATTATAGAAATATTGTGTGAAAACTAGAGTATATACTCCCTTAAAACATTTCTAAGATGATCAGATTTATGCCATGATTTCTTAATTCAAACGTTGATTTCAAAAGACTATGGGTTTGGAGCGCCTGGGTTGCTCAATCAGTTAAGTTGCCAACTTCAGCTCAGATCATCATCTCAGTGTTTGTGGGTTTGAGCCTCACAGCAGGCTCTGTGCTGACAGCTCAGATCCTGCAACGTGCTTCGGATTCTGTGTCTCCCTGTCTCCCTCTCTCTCTGCCCTTTCCCAGATTGTTCTTTCTCTCTCTCTCTTTCTTCCAAAGATAAACAAATAAACCTTTTTTTAAAAGTCTATGAGTTAAGCAATTTCATCTTTATTAAGAGATTTAAGAAGCTATCAGTGCCCTCAAGTTCTCTTACTACTCATGGGAAAAGTATGCAGCACCCCATAAGAGGGATTTACAGATTCTCTCTTATGACTCAAGAAACATTTCCAGGTTCTGCTTTAGGCCTCCTCTCTCAATGTGTTTGTTAGATTTTTAGTTTTTTCTTGTTTCCTTGTAGCTTCCACAGCCACTTCAGATTCAGGCCAAGGATGCAATTTCAGTTTTACTCCTGAAAGCCTGTGTCAGACTATCCTTACTTCCACCTACTATAGCTCATATCTCTATTCTCAGGCTATCCAGACCCAACATGGATCCTCAGAACTCTAGTAATAGTCCAGCATTTTAGGTTACAGCTTATTGACAGGAAGAGACCCAAGGATGTGAACACATTGGACTATTAATGCTAAGTAAATCTTTTATTTATGTATTTTTACTTTCTCATAATTCTGTTTCACATATTAATAATGGAATGTCTGGCACACATCATGAGAAATGCTGTGATCATTTACACATGTTAGCTTCATCAAGGCTTTTTAAAGGTTTAATTCAGCTGCATCCTTCATGTGATAGATTCTAATAATATACTATGATTTTGGCTAATGGAATAGAAATTATTAACTTACGCTCATTAATCAAATTTCATGAGATTAACTATCTCTCAAGATGAGCAATTTTTATGAGAAACCATAATACAACCACTGCTTGGGGAAGATAGTACCAAAACAAATGAACAGAGGTATCTTGAAGTAGTATTTCCTGTCATAAAATACCCCTGCCAGTACAACTGTGCAACTTGAAACCACTGGCCAAGCTTCCGACTCTGAAAAGTACCCGCTTTAGCTACTTACCAATTTCTGTATCTGCTCTTCCTTTTCTCCTCCTCCTCCCCCTCTTCCTTCTCTTCTTCCTCCTTCTAATTAGTAAATCTAGGAAGGAAAGTGGCATCTTTTTTTTAAAGTTTATTTATTTTGAGAGAGAGAATGCACAAGTTGGGAAGTGGCAGAGAGAGAGAGAGAATCCCAAGCAGGCTCTGCACTGTAGGCACAGACCATAATGCAGGGCTTGAACTCGTGAACCATGAGATCATGACCTGTGTGAAGGCAGACACTTAACTGACTGAGCCACCCAGGTGCCCCTCCTCCTTTTCTATATGCTATGTACACGATCTGTCTTCTTTGTCAGCTCCTCCTTTTGGATATGACAAAGATGAAAGATCATAAGGAAAAAGCAGGAATGGGCAGAGTTGGGAGGGAAGAGGAAGGAGCTATTTTAGATTGGGTTTTCAATGACATCTCTCTTAGAAACTGATTATTGAATCTAGGCATAAGAGGAAAAAGCAAGCATATTTCATGAATACATAAACACAGAAGAATTTATAGCTGAAAAATATTCTGGGCATGAAAACTTGATTTCTAGGCAGTGAGTTGGCAATATGGTTGATAGGTTTTTAAAGGGACAAGGGTATGTAGGGGAGTGAATGAGAGGAACATGGCAGAGAATCAGATTATATGGGATGTTAACCACCATGGGGAAGACATTGGATATTTTTTCTAAGTGTTATGGAAAACTAAAGGAGGTTTGAGAGCAAGAGATTGAGATGACCAAGTCGAAAATTTTAAAGGGTTACTAGTAATCCTTATAATGTGGCTTGTGGTGTAAGAACTACAAAAGAGAAAGTAGAGAGACATACCATTTGGATTTTGCAGTGGTTCAGACAAAAGATGGTGTTGGCAGTGGCTGTGGCAATAGCACTAAGATGCCAAGGATAGGGTAGAGAAGACAGAAAGATGACTCTAGGGTTTTGGCTCTGAATAACTGAGTAGTACCAATTTTCTGACATGAGAAATGCTGGAGAGGAAGAATTTGGAGGGAAGCATTTTGTGCATGTTAACTTTAAGATACCTATTTAACAACCAAGTGGAGATGCCACAGAATGAGCTGGGTATCTGAAGCTGATGATCAGGGGATAGTTTGTACTGGGCATGCATGTGAAAATGTATGTCATTCGTGCACCATAGATAATCTTTAGAACCATGGTCCTAGACGGGATCACCTGCAGTTTGAGTCTAGCTATAGAAATTTGGGGGTTGGATCCTTGGGGCACACCAGTAAGCAAATAAGCCAATAAGCCAAGGGAGCCCAGATGAAGTGACTCAGGAGAGAAGAGGAAAGCCTGAATTTCCAGCATGTGTCTTTAGATCATACACCCCGAGTTTGTTAATCCAATCACTGGAATGTGGCTTGATCACTATTTCTCTAAATATTTCTACATTAGGAACCAACATTTTTGCCAATGGTTATTAACACAGTATTGGTAATAAAAAGAAATTTGAAACATCAACTCAACCATCTCCCTTTTTCACAGAGTGACTAAAAAACATAAAATAAATCTGACTCATCCTTATGGACACTCCCCGTGAAAGTCGAAATCAAAATTGAAAAAAAGAACGCTTATCATGTATTAAATATGTGTAATTCTCACTCACTTGTGAGTAAACATAACAAATTACAGATGTCCCCAAAATGACTTCTGATTGGTATGGGAATTTACTCTTAGACACACAGTAATAGGCACTTCGTATAGATATATACATACCTGCCATGCCTCATATTGATGGTAATCAGATACTGTGTTATGGTAATCTAGAAAGAACTTGAACATAGTGGTGAAAAAATCTGAAACTGACTCAGATTATCCAAAAGGGTGGGTAACTCAGTTGTGGATAATCTCAATTTCATTTGGCTTTTTATTGTCTCTTTATAATCCTTTTACTATTGTTGAGTCTCTGGTATTTCCAACAGTCTTAATAGCATTGGTTTAAAGAAATGTTATTAGAAGCAAACATTTAAAATATGGGAAAAGCTGAAAGAAGTTTTAAAAGGTTAAAGATATTGGGGCGCCTGGGTGGCTTAGTCGGTTAAGCGTCCACTTTCGCTTAGGTCATGATCTCGCGGTTCGTGGGTTCGAGCCCCGCGTCGGGCTCTGTGCTGACTGCCAGCTCGAGCCTGGAGCCTGTTTCAGTCTGTGACTCCCTCTCTCTCTGACCCTCCCCTGCTCATGCTGTCTCTCTCTCTCTCTCCTAGAAATAAATAAAACATTAAAAAAAAAAAGGTTAAAGATATTGAAATTTGAGGTTAATTATTTTTTAAGATGTATAATTTTGTCAAAATAACTGTATTCCAGCCCACTAGAGGAAACTGATGTTTTCTAATAGAAGGAAGTTTCCGAGAAAGGAATTAATTAGTCATAAGGGCCATTAAATTTCCTAAAATGAACAAAGGGTTCCACTGAAAACTATATAAATATTCATAAAAATATTACTTTTACTGACAAGATGTCGTTTGCTTTATTAAAATCACCTAATATGAGTAAAGTATCCTCAGAGATATATAAGAACACAGGGTGGTAGGGATATTAAATGTGATAAATTTTTAACACTTCAATCCTCTTTAATAATTCTTATTTTTCTTTTTGTAGCAAATGAGTTTAATGAGTTGCTTTAGAACTTGGAAAGTATCATAATGTGTCTCATTACAGCCTTGGGGGCAATGACTTATTGGAAATCACCAGCTATTACTACTCACTGATGGAAAAAGGCTACACTATCTAGAAAACAGCTTGACAAGCATAGGACAGCGAATTAGCATCCCTGAGTTCTAGTCATTCAAGGAGTTATAAAGCAGAGTATATAAAACTAGGTTTGGCCTATCCACCCTGGATGATCTTAGAGAGATAGTTTGGTTATTTATTTATTTGTTTGTTTGTTTGTTTGTTTGTTTGTTTGAAGTTTATTTATTTTGAGAGAGAGAAAGAGAGAGCAAGCAGGGAAGGGACAGAAAGAGAGAGAGGGAGACAGAGAATCCAAAGCAGGCTTGCCATCAGCATGGAGCCTGATGGGAGGCTCAAACTGACTACCCATGAGATCATGACCTGAACCCAAATCAAGTCAGATGCCTAATCAACTGAGCCACCCAGTGCCCCAGAGTGATAATTTAGTTTTCAGTCACAGGATCTGAAAATGTGCTGCTGGATTCCAGGTGTAGCAATTATTTATAGTAGAGCTGCATAGGTAATATGTTTTCTTAATTAAAAATAGAGGACTTAAAAATCATCTCAAATATGTGAATAAATATTTTTCCATGATGCATTTATGTTTCTCTAGAAGAAATTTAGTCACAACATATCCTAAAAATCGGCTCTTTAAGCATGTGTCAAAGTTTTAAAAACTGCATAAAGAAAGGAAAAAATGCTTTCTTCTGAAAATTACAACTCTCACTTTAATTTTTGCTAACCTAGTCTCTGGTACTATGTTATTTCTACTTTTGGAAGCAATATGTCAGACATTAGAATGTCATTAGAACTGATCTACTTTGGGACTCCTGGGTGGCTCAGTCCATTAAGTGTCAGACTTTAACTAGGGCCATGATCTGATGGTCTGTGAGTTCAGGCCCTGTGTCAGGCTCTGTGCTGACAGCTCAGAGACTTGAGCCTGCTTTAGATTCCGTGTCTCCCTCTCTCTCTGCCCCTCCTCCTACCCCCTTATCTCCCTCCCCTCTCTCTCAAAGGTAAATAAACATTAAGAAAAGAAAATAATTGATCTACTTTGTTAAAAGTTATATTACTGCAGAGGCCCCAAAATCTGTTTTGCACACATGTCTCTGAAGCAGAAGTAACTATTCTTAATATACTGGCAATTTTCACCAGGCTCAAATTATGCTAATCTTTTAAATCACATCCAATTAATCTTTTACTTTATTAATTGTTAAATTTCATATTATTTCCTGTTCCTCATCTTCAATGTTTCTGTTAGTTTGGAAATACCATACACTGGGTGGCTTAAACAATAAACATTTATTTGTCACAGTTCTGGAGGCTAGGAAGTCCAAGATCAGGCTGCTAGCAGATTTGATGTATAGTGAGGACACTCTTCCTGGTTTGCTGACATCTACCTTTTTGTTGTATCTTCACATGGCCTAGAGAGTGAAAGCCCTGGACCCTTCCTTTTCTTACAAAGCACTAATCCGATCATGGGGACTCTGTGCTTAAGATCTCATCAAAGTCTAACTACTTCCCAAAGGCCCCATCTCCAAATATCATCACCTTGGGGTTTAGGGCTTCAATATAAAAATTTTGGTGGTGGGGGTAGACACAAACACTCAGCTCCTTGAAGTCTTCTTTTAAGGACTTAAATCAATAATAATGTCAACAACATCAGCTTTATTTGTGTGGAACACTTGCTCTGAGCCAAGTTCTGTCCTAAGGATATTGTATATAGAGAGGCTTGTCTAATCCTTACAACAACTCTATGAGGCAGTATACTATTATCACATCCATTTTACAGATCGAGAAATAGGAAAAGTGATATTAAGTAGCTTGCTTGAAGTCATTTAGCTGGGAGGCTGGCAGAGCTGAGATTTAAATTTAGTCTGATTTCAGAACCTACTCTCTTAACCAGCATGCTCCATAGTATTTATTTACTTCTATGTTTTTGTTTAACTTATTAGTATCTTTAAAAAGGAGTTAGTACATGATACTAAGGAAAGCAATCTCTAGTTCTTGCTCAATAACCTATCATTAGCTCCAGTAATTCTTAAAAATATAGCTAACTTCTTAAACAACCAGGGCTCTCCTGCAAATTACTGAATGTGTTTCAGGGCTCTACACAGTTACTGATTTATTTATTTATTACTGCCAATTGGGATAACGTGAAGGTCTTTGTGAATAGCATGCAGGTAAGTGCATGTAAGAAACACATTAATCTGGGCAGGATAATGAAGGAGAAGGTGCAGGTTAGAAACAGCCTGGGCAGGTCAAATTTCTCTCTAAATTTGGGGGATATTTTTATTAGCAGTATCTGACTTAATCCAGGAATTTTTTCAACCTTGCTGTTCAGTTAGGGAGTTTCTATTATGAATTAAGTATACTTTATGTAATTATGGGTTTCCCTGGATAGCCCAACAGTATACTAGTAACAACAATTTCATTAAAATTGCCCAAACCAAAACAAGGCATAAAGCATGTCTTTATGTTTCTTTTATGTCCTCTTTTCATTTCAAAACCATTTTGATTATTCAGTCATGGATACTTTAAAGAAATCCCTGGGAAGGTCTTCTATACTATTAATTTTCAGTTGCCCATAATAGTGTTTTTCGCTGGTCTTCAAAGAGCTTTTGAACAAAATGTTGTTACATTAAAGAAAGTGGCAGGCATTACCCACCGCATCATACAGGCTATCACGCAGGCATAGACATCAAACAGTCTTGCATGATGTTACAAAGCAAATTAGTATCAGAGCTAGACTGCTGATTCAGGCTGTATCCATGGCATAATGTGATTTTAAAAAAGTTAAAATTCTTGTAAAATAAAGATAATATCATGAGAATATCATAGGGCACAGAGTTCAAGGACATATAAATGTGCATTGATAGAATTCTTCAGCTTACAGGGAACTTGAGGAACAACTTTCTCAAATTTCCTGGTAATTTACAGGTAAAAATGGATTAAAGTGACTTACCTAAAGTTGCATAGTTTTCTCATGAGAGAGTAAGTACTAGAATTTCATTTTATGTTCATGCTACAGGTATTGAGAGGTTACCACATGCCAATTTTCTGCTGTGTGGCAGAAACTCAAAGATGACTAACGCAGTAGTATTGACAGTAGGACAGGAAAAGAAGGTAAAAGAATCAATGTATTCTGGGGGCGTCTGGGTGGCTTAGTCGGTTAAGCGTCCGACTTTCCTTTGGTCATGATCTCGCCGTTCCTGGATCTCGAGCCCCGCGTCGGGCTCTGTGCTGCCTGCCAGCTCAGAGCCTGGAGCATGTTTCAGAGTCTGTGACTCCCCCTCTCTCTCTGACCCTCCCCTGCTCACGCTCTCTCTCTCTCTCTCTCTCTCTCTCTCTCCCTTTCTCCCTCTCTCTCTCCCCCCCTAGAAATAAATAAAATATTAAAAAAAATAAAAGAATCATTGTATTCTGGCTTGATTGTTCTATGAGAAAGTTCACTTCCATCTCTAATAATGCCCTGCCCCCCATACCACTGCCTCCTGGTATTCCAAGTAGGCAAACAAATGTCCTATTGTTAAAATGATTATTTTTTTTCTTTCATTTTTTTTTAAATTTTTTAATTGTTTGATAGAGAAAGAGAGTGAGAGAGAACATGGGAGGGGCAGAGAGAGACGGAAAGAGAGAGAATCCCAAACAGGCTCTGCACTGTCAGTGCAGAGGCTGATACTGGGCTTAAATTCATGAACTGTGAGATCATGACCTGAGCCAAAATCAAGAGTCAGTCACTTATCCAGCTGAGCCACCCAGGTGCCCCAAAATAATTAGTTTTGTATTTGAGTATAGTTGACAAACGATACTACATTAGTTTCAGGTGTACAACATAGTGATTCAATTCTCTATACATTATGCTATGTTCACCACAATTGTAGCTGACTTCTGTCATCATCCCACACACTATTTCAATATTTAGCTATATTCCCTATACTATGCCTTTTATTCCCATAGTTTATGTTAAAATACTCATTTGCTTTGAAATTACATCATTATACTTCCAAACTAGAATCTGGAAAAATCAAGGGTATAGTTGGCAAAGTGTTTGGTCAAGTTTTGTCAAATATTATCTTTCTAAAAAGTATATCCATTAAGTATATATATAAGCATATATATATACTTATCCATATTATATATGAATATAAGTGTGTGTTAGTTTATTAAAGCTATTAATTTCATTAAAGTTTATTAAATTTATTAAAGGTAAATTGTGAGGTATTCTATTCCTTTAATTCTAACTATTGAGTATTCATGTCTGGGTTTTGTGTCCTAAGCAAATTATGACAAACATGAAGCTTTCCCCTGAAGTTTATAATTTGTTATCACTCACCTATAGATGCACATACCAGCCAAAAAAGAGACAAACGCTGAATAGATAAGGAAGTTCAATAATTAATTTAAATGATTCATTTTATTTTGGAGCTTTGAGAGTGATTATGTGTGTTTTAGTAGGGGAAGCCTAGCAGGAAAATGATGAAATGGAAAAAAAATCATCACTCAAATTCACCTCCAGGATTCCTGGAGGGATTGTGGCAGCAGTGAGAATCGGTGCAATCACAACACTCTTTTAATCACAAAAGGAATATAAATTTGATCAGGTGCCTTAAATAGTGCAAGCATCTGGTGTACATTACATTTTCCCTTATAGGGGAAATCATTTTATCCGATATTAAAGATTTTTATATCTGCATATTCCCTTAATACATACTAATCTTTTTAAAATTCAAACAAAATTCATACTTCTACGGGTAAGATAATAGCTTAGAATCTTCTATAATCCCACATTGTATTTTACATAATTGCTTCCCTTTGAGCACATTATTATTACCATTTCTTAATATCTGATCATCATCTGCCTGATCCTAAGCATACCAAAGATAGAATATCATTTCCCACAGATGTTAAATTTATAAAACTCATTTTGCTAAAAACATCTCTAATATGAAAGTAATATTTCTCCAGAGAAGGTTGCCACTCATTTTCTAAATACATGAGGCATGTCACTGAACCTGTTCATGGTTAATGTTTTTCTTTTTTTAAACATATTTCTTAAATATGAGAAAATCTGAGGGCTTTTTAAAATTATTCTCAGAGACAGAAAGAGTATGAGTAGGGGAGGTACAGAGAGAGAGAGTGACGAAAATCCCAAGCAGAATCCATGCTGCTAGTGCAGAGCCTGATGTGGGCCTTGAACTCATGAACCGGGAGATCATGACCTGAGCCTCTGAGCTGAGGCACCTTGCCTAAACTCATTTTTTCTACTAACAGATGGTATTACCCACAAAAAGTTAAACTCTCAAAAAGGAAGTCTCGGAAGTAGTTTTGGTTAATGGGATCAACGTGATTTCTTTTTAAAAAAAGTTAGCAGAGCTTTTGTTAATAGAAAGGATTATTTATAGTTATCAGGGTTTAAATCAGTATTTAATTTATTGAAGTTGAAATAAATTAACCTAATTTTCCATATGCCTTAAAGTTCTACTTACGAATCTCATTGTGATATTTATAGATCTAGCAAAATGAGAATATTTCCTGGTAGTTTTCCTTGAATTAGTGTTTGACTAAAATTAGACAAAAAAATAGATTTTGTTAAAAGTTTACTTATTTTGAGAGAGAGCACACAGGCCATGAGGGAAAAGGAGAGAAAGAGAAAGAATTTCAGAGGGGGGTTTGGGAGAGGGAGAATCAGCACCAGTACAGAGTCTGATGAGAGGCTTGAACTCACAAACCATGAGATCATGACCTGAGCTGAAATCAAGAGTCAGACACTTAAGTGACTGAGCCAGCCAGGTGCCCCAAATCAGACTCTTAAATACAAACAAACAAACTGGTGTTTGCCAAAGGGAAGGTGACTAAGAAGATGGATGAAATAGAAAAGGAGATTAAGTGGAATAAACTTCCAGTTATTAAATAAATAAGTTACAGAGATGAAAAGTACAGCATAGGAAATACAGTCAACAATATTGTAATAACGTTGTATAATGACTACATTTATTGTGGTAAGCACTGAGTAATATATAAAATTGTTGAATCAATATGTTGAACACCTGAAACTATATAAAAATTATATAAATAGTATAACATTGCATGTTAATATACTTCAGTTAAAAAACTGAACAGAATAGGGGCGCCTAGGTGGCTTAGTCGGTTAAGCGCCCGACTTTCACTTAGGTCATGATCTCGCGGTTCGTGGGTTCGAGCCCCGCATCGGGCTCTGTGCTGACTGCCAGCTCAGAGCCTGGAGCCTGTTTCAGTCTGTGTCTCCCTCTCTCTCTCTGACCCTCCCCCGCTCACGCTCTCTCTCTCTCTCTCCTAGAAATAAATAAAAACATTAAAAAAAATTTAAAAAAAAAACTGAACAGAATAAATACCTTTAAACAAGTAAATTCATTTACTAATTCAATTAAATTTACTGGAGCATTTTATACTGTTTTTATAAATAAAACATATGAGCTACAAAACATTGCTGAAAGAAACTATGAAACACCACTGAAAGTATTAAAGAATATCTAAGTAAATTAAGAGATAGTCCATATTCATGGATCAGAAGACTAAATGTTATGAAGATAACAAATCTTCCCAAGATGATCTACAAATACAGTAAAGCTTAGCAAAAATCCCAACTGACTCTTCTTTTGCTAAAATTTAGAAGCCAATTTTAAAATTTCCATGGAAGGGAAAAAAGTATCTGAATAGAAGACTTACAGTACTCAATTTCAAAAACTATTACAAAGCCGCAGTAATGAAGACAATGTGGTAAAGATAGACAAATAGACCAATGAAAGAGAGTTGAGAATCCAGAAATGAATCCTTATATATATTTCCAATTAAAGTAAGATATAGGTACTAAGGCAATTCAATGGGGGAAAAATAGTCTTTTCACCAGAAAATGCTGAGAAGATTAATTTTTCATATGCCAAAATATAAATTTAGATCCTTAAATTATCATACACTGCACAAAAATTAGCTCAAAATGGGTCACACACCTAACCTCACCAGCTAAAACTCTAAACTCTTAGAAGAAAGCATCAAAGTAAATCTTCATAATATTGGGTTAGGCCAAAATTTCTTAAGAGTGATGCCAGGCACAAGTGATTAAGAAAGACAATATATATAGTGCTTAAAAAGATGCCATTTGTTTTTTTTTTCTTTCATAATTTATTGTCAAGTTGGTTTCCATATAATACCCAGTGCTCATCCCAACAAGTGCCCTCCTCCATGTCCATCACCCCTTTTCCCTCTCTGCCACCCCTATCAGCCCTCAGTTTGTTCTCAGTATTCAAGAGTCTCTCATGGTTTGCCTCCCTCCATCTCCCCAACTATTTTTTCCTCTTAGCCTCCCCCATGGTCTTCTGTTAAGTTTCTTCTATTCCACTTACAAGTGAAAACATACGGCATAAAAAGATGCCATTTAAAAAATGTAAAGACACAGAATGAAATAAATAATTGTAAAACATGTATTTAGCAAATGACTTGTATCCAAAGCCATAAATGATTTTTGTAACTCAATAAGAAATGACCCAAATTAATAAATGATCAAAGATTTGAATAGGTGTTTTACTAGTAAAGATTTATGGATAAGCACATGGAAAGATGCTTAGCAGAATCAGTCATTAGTGCAAGTGAAACTTCAATGGGATACCACTTCACATCTATAATAATGATGATAATCATAAAGAAAGACAATAACAAGTGTTGGTGAAGATACAGAGAAACTGGAAGCCCCATCCATTGCTGGTAGAAATGTAAAATGGTGCAGTCTCTTTAAAAACAATTGGCAGTTTCTTAAAAAAGTTAACTATAAATTTACCACATGATTCAGTAGTTTACTTCTTTTTTATTTTACATCTTTTTAAAAAATATTTTTCAATGTTTGTTTATTTTTGAGAAAGAGGCGGAGCGTGAGCAGGGGAGGGATAGAGAGAGGGAAGGAGACACAGAATCCAAAGCAGGTTCCAGGCTCTGAGCTGTCAGCACACAGCCTGATGCAGGGCTCACAAAATGTGAGATCATGACCTGAGTTGAAGTCAGACACTTAACCAACTGAGCCACCCGGGCACCCCAAGCAGTTCTACTTCTAGGTACTTATCCAACCAAAATAAAAATATATGCTCACACAAAGGGTTCTATGTAAATGAAAATAGCAGCAAGTTCATAATAGCCAATATGTGGAAACAATCCAAATATTTATCAACCAGTGAATGGGTAAACAAAATGTGGTGGATCCATACAATGGAATGGTATTCAGCAATAAAGAGAGATGTTATACAATGAATGACTCTCAAAACATTATGCTAAGTGAAAGAAGCCAAATACAAAGACCACAGACTGTTTGATTCCATTTATATGAAATGTTCAAAAAAAAACAACAACAAATTCATAGAAATAGAAAGTAGATAAATGATTGCATGGGGTGTATAATGGGAAATTTGGTAACTGAATAATGGCCTCCCAAGATGTCCATGTCTTACTACTCAAAGTTTGTTAGTATGTTACTTTATATGGCAAAGGAATTTTGTATAGGACATTAAATTAACGATTTTGAGATGGAGAGATTATTTTGCATTATCTGGGTGGGCCCAGTGTAGTCACGATAGTATTTATAAGGGGAAGCAGAAATGTTAGAGTTAGAAAGATTTGAAGATGTTATGTTTCTGGATTTGAAGATAGAGAAAGGCCAAGAGCCAGGGAATTATGATGGTCTTAAGAAAATAGAGAAATGAAAGAGATGGGATTATCTCTGTAAGAAACCACTAGCAAGGGAACAGATTCTCCCTTTGAGCTTCCAGAAGTGACACAACCCTATCAACACTTTGATTTTAGTTCTTCAAGACCCACTTTGAACATTTGATCTCTAGAACTTTGAGATAAAGATTTGTTTCCTTCAATCACTAAGTTTGTGGTAGTTTTTATAGTAATAATAGAAAACATGGCTACTTTCCTTCTAGAGACTCGGGGAAAAACTGTTTCTTTGCCTTTGCTTGATTCCAGAGCCTGTCTGGATTCTTTGGCTCATGGTCCCATATCACGGACTTCTGCCTCCATGGTCACAACCCTTCTCTGACGTCTGCTCCTCTTTTTATCTATAAAAACTCTTGTGATCACATTGGGTACACCCTGACAATATATGATAATCTTTCCATCTCAGGATCCTTACATTTATCACATTTGCAAAGTCTCTTTTGCCATGTAACATTATATATTTATAGTTCCAGGATGCAGACATCTTTGGAGGTCATTATTCTGCCCTACCACACTTAATAAAGACACTACAGAGTATATCCATGATTCCTATTTAAGATTTTCAAATATTCCGTAGAACAAATTAAAGCTTCTAACAAAAATATTTTAAAAATGAAAACTCTCATAGGTCTAAAAAAGTTAAACTTACAAATACATGAAATCAAGTTTTTGTAATGATTTCAATTCTGTTTACAAACTAAATCAAATTCTTTAAGACTTTCTGCTTGAAATCATTAAAATTAATAAAAATTCAAGTTACTCTAATCAGCTTTACTTATTTCATCATTTCTAAATCTATTGTAAATCCTCTCAGGGTTGAAAAGATAGTCAACCAACCAACTTGGATGAACACTTTTTCAGTCTCAGGAAGAATAAAGTTATTGATACAATTGCTTATCAGTCTGAAAATTAAGATAAGGATATATGAATGGAAGCCATTATGTAGAGGAGTTAATGAGCCTTTTTTATGGTTCTTTGATATGAAGGTCCATGTTCATAGCCTTTAGACATACAGCTTTTCAAATATGGGTCCACCATATTCAAGTGGCCATTTGTCTAATTCTTTCATATATCAACCCTTGTGTCCGCTTAATATGATTTAACTTCTCTATTAACTGTTCGATTGAATCCTTAAATTTTTTTCTTCCAATTTAACTCACTACAACTCTAAAGTCATTCTGATGGCCTCTCTTTAGAATGCTTTGCTGTCCTTTTTTGTTCTTCCTGTTATAGCAAAACTCTGCATGCTTTTGGCAGCATGGAGGTTGTATTGAAGCTTTGCAAATAATACATCTCTTATACTAATTTATACCTCTCCTTACTTTGTGAACAGTCTATCAAACTGAATATAATCTTTTATTGATAACATATTGTCATATTTAAAAATTATTCTGTGTTATTGATACTGATGAGCTGTACTGGCCTAAACTTCTTCATAGCACCAAAATGTGCTTTTTTTGAAATCTATGATCTCCACTGGCTTATTTTTATTAAAAGGAATAGAAAATATGCTTGAGAAGCCTTTTCAGCGAAATTAATTGATACATTGAGCACTGAGGGTTTCTTCTGTTATATTGTATTATATACATGTGTACAATGTATTGTATTGTATCACATATGTACATATCACATATATAACATTACCAGTTCTATTGGCTTTATCACATCTACTGAGTTGTTTGTAACTTGTAAACAAACTTTCACATCACTAGAGGTATGATAACTCCACCTTGTAAATTTCGATGACTTATTTTCTGTTCAATTTAGGGAGAGACCTCAACATCACATACAGATAGCTGATAATATCCTACTTTAGGGGTAGGTATATTTTTCATATGTGAAAAGGAGTCCAGAAGTCAGTATTCCATGGTTGGTGTGCTGACTGAAAGCAGTCAGCAAGACTAACGTTCTTTTAGCTTCTTGTCTTCCCATCCTTAACATGAGACTCTCATTCTCATGGTCACGAATGTCCATGGCCATACAAAGACATATATTAGAGCCATTAATATAAACTTGTATAAGAAACATTAATGGCATGAGAAGTTGATTGCGATACTGTCTTAGTCCCTTTGGTTTTCTATAACAAAATACCATAAACTGCATAGTTTATAAACAATGGAGATTTGTTTCTCACAGTTTTAGAGTCAGGGAAGTTTAAGATCAAGGTGCCTGCAGATCCAGTGTCTGGTGAGAGACTGGCTTACATGGAGGGAGGCACAAGCCCGCTTTTGAGGCCTCTTTTATAAGAGGACTAATCCCAATCACCAGGGGTCTACCCTCATGATCCAGTCACTTCATAAGGGTCCCATTTCCTAATACTATCACCTTGGGGGTTAGGATTTCAACATATCAGTTTTGGGAAACATACAGATTCAGACCATGGTAAATATACTAACTAAACAAGCAATAAATGAGAAGTATATATACTTTGCACTCTTTAACATTATTTTAAAAGAGTCTGTACAAGTTTGTGGAAGCACTAATAGATTATATATCAAGAACTACCAATAATTATCTGTATGAGTTGAACTATAGATGTATTTATTTTCCCACATCTCTATGTTCTGTAACATTGCATCATTTTCATAATGCAAATAAAAATAGAAAGCATTTTAAAAGGGGAAATGTTACTTTCTCAGAAAACCTTAACAAAATATACTTCCATTTATATAACCTTGGGCCTGAATGGGTTGTCTGGTCTTGCCTAAGTGTCAAGAAACAGAGAGAGCTAATTATTTCTGCCCTAAATAAAGTTGGGGTTTTGATAGTAAATAACAAATGAAGGGAGAATGTGTATTGGGCAGGGAAATAGCAGTGTCCACCATGGATGCAATGCATGCTAAACTTTGTATTTAAGGATTACTCAGCTGTACTATGCCTAAAAGATTAATTTGTAAATAAGTATATATACCTAATGGTTACATGTTAGTTTGTACATAAATAGGACCAGAGAGTCATCATGTAGTGGAAAATGAATGACAGAATTCAGCCTTGGGTTCTAATCCCATCCCCACCCATCTCATATTTTATACTGAAAAAAGTGGAAATAATACCAATTTTGGGTGATGCTTTAAAACAATACAGCTATGAAGTGTGTTTTATATATAGAAAGACAAATCAAGGGTTGAATTTACCAATAAGGTCATTTGTTTTAGCCATCCACAAGGAGTTTATTCTAATTCCTTCTATATTGCATTAGGCATGTTTGAGTTCCAGAGGTGTGAAACTCACACTTCTTAAGGAATTAATTCTATTTCTAGAGATATCTGACTGTCAGAAAGTTCTTTCCTTTACTGACTCAAATCAGTCTTCTATTTTAGAACCAAAGTTCTTAAAAAGGTAAGAACATCTCTTGGAATTTCACTATACTGTACGATAAATAGATACTTTTCTACTCATGGTATTGGATTTCGGGTTGTTATTATTGTCAATATAATTTTTGTTTGTTTCAAAGGCAAATATTTCCTGGTATGTTTCCCATTGCAGTGATACTTCTCTTTGATATTTGTTGCCAGTGTGCTTCCAGCAAATAACTGCCTTTATATATTAACTTTGATATTACCTAATTAATGGATATGAATGTGTCCAGTTTTTCCATTTCCTTTCAGGGCAAGCACATCTGTTACTCAGAAGCATTGCTGTAATCTTACACAAAGAGGGTTAGTTGATGAAGCTTCTTGAATATCCCAAGTGCCAGTGAAAGCAACTTGGCTTCCTCTGAATACTCTATTTCATGCCCCAAATACTGTGTGAGTGTCTAAAACTGCACATGTCTTTCTGATAGTTTTTTGCTTCCCTGATACCCAGGCCAATGTCAAAGGCATTCCTCTATCTTCTTGGTGCATTAGCTGGATCCCAGGGTATCTTCCAAGCCTGATGTTTTCATGGGACTGAAAGTCAATAGGCCCATCTGCCCCACCGGAAGTAGCTTTGCCATCTGGCTTTAGGAAATTGGGTCATGCCTTACTGGTTTAAAGTGAATTGGTAGTAAATCTTTCTTATGTTGCAGCACAAAACACAATCATGAAAAGACTGCCTTTGTAAGGTAGAGAGACGCATCTTTGAACTGATCCTCAGCTCGCTTTACCCACATATGCTGACCAGGAAATCATCAGTATCACACCATTTATGGGGTGTCTATTATATGCCAGATGTTTTATACTCAGTATCTCCAATACTCACAAGAACCACATGTAAGTTTTCTTTCCCCACTTAACTGATGTGTTCCTAGGCTTAGAGAGATTAATTGGGATGCCCAAGGATGTGCAGCCCCGCAGAAGTGCATCTTGATTCCAAACCTGTGTGGAATCCATGGCCGTACACACCTGCTCTCCATGCCCTAGCAGCAGATTGCTATGTCATTCTTCCAGTTTCTATGCCCTTCACTTACACTGTGGTCAAAAGAAGTTAGTGGGCTTTTTACATTTCTATTTATTATTTATAGGATTTCTTCCTGAAATAATAAACAAGCTTTGAATTTGAGAAACAAAACAGAACAACACAGTACTTGCTCTCTAACATTTTCCAAAGCCAGAAGAGAAGAGTCCTTGAAACTCTTCCATGGGTTTTCTTTTTGTACATGATAGTCATTCTGACTTTCAGCTTTTTAATTGCAAAGATTTGTTTGCTTACTTGAAAACAGAATGTTTAAGCCAACTTATCAGTATTCATTTGGGTAGAAGGGAAACTTAAGCAGCATGCAAATGTGATTTAAAAGGAAAAGTCATTATCTGGTTAAAACTGCTTGATCATTTCAAATGATAAGGCTCAGTCAGAAAAGAAAGAAGCCTAAGGCCAGATGTTCTACCACCCCAGCTTAGGAAAAAAGGGTTCCAGAAAGGAATTACTCATTTGTTTAAAATCATGTGGATAGCAAAGTCAATAGACATTTACGTTTGACCTTTCATCTGTATTGCTAATTGGAGTATAACAGGAAAACAATTTCTTTGCAGTCTCTAATTCAAATGAAAGTGTCAAATGAATGTTTTAGAAATCTTAGAATATTAATTTGAGGGGTGCCTGGGTGGCTCAGTTGGTAAAGTGTCCTACTCTTGATTTTGGTTCAAGTCATGATCTCAAGGTTTGTGAGTTCAAGCCCCACATCGGGTTCTACATTGACTCACAGAGACTGCTTGGAACTCTCTCTCTCCATTTCTCTCTGCTCTTCCCCTGCTCATGTGCGCGCGCTCTCTCTCTCTCTCAAACTAAATCATAAATAATTTAATGAATATTAATTTGAGAAGTCATTTTCTGTGGCAAACTAGGTACAAAAAAAATCTGTGTGGACTCTAAAGAGCTTTCTTTTTATCCCTTTTTAAATTAATTCTAGTGTTAAGATGAAATTGCATTTGGTTTCAGAGTAAGTGATATACTACTTTTCAGAGGAGATATATAGGTATATATCAACATAGTAAAATAGCATGAATTGGAGCAATAAAAGTAAAGATCAGAAATCACTGATTCCATGCAAATAATTTCTTTTTACTAGCATATTTCTACTTTCCAAAATGAACACAATTCTAAGAAAAGAATCTGAGAAATTTCATTTTCCATGAATATTTTGGAAAATATTTATTGAGAAAATGAAAGACAGCATGAGCAGAGGAGAGGCAGAGAGAGAGAGAGAGAAGGAGAGAATCGCAAGGAGGCTCTATGCTGTCCCAGAGCCACACAGAGCCCAATGTGAGGCTCAATCCCATGAACTGTGATATCATGACTTGAGCTGAAACTAAGAGTAGGATGCTTAACTGACTGAGCTCTCCGGCACCCCTTTTATGAAGATTTTTCATGATAACCTTCCTTCAGAGAAATGTTTAGGCCACCCAATCTATTGGAGTAGACTTAGGTTCCTGGCCAAAGGCCAGAGAAGACAGCTATCCAGATTCACGGCTAGGCTATGACTACAAAAGTAACAGGAACCAGGGCCTGTAGAAGGAAAGTGTTTTTTTTTTTCAAATAGTTTATTGACAAGTTGGTTTCCGCATAACACTCAGTGCTCATCCCCACAAGTGCCCCCCTTCATGCCCACCCCCCCCCACATCCATCAGTCCTCAGTTTTTGTCATCATTCAAGAGTCTCTCATGGTTTGCCTCTTTCCCTCTCCCCCACCATTTCCCCCTTCTTCTCCCCCTTGTTTCTCAGTCAAGTTCCTCCTAATCCTCCTATACGTGCAAACATATGATATTTGTCCTTCTCTGCCTGACTTATTTTGCTCAGCATAACACCCTCAAGGTCCGTCCATGTTGCTACACATGGCCAGATGTCATTCTTTCTCATTGCCATGTAGTAATCCATTGTATCGATAAACCACATCTTCTTTTTTTTTTCTTTTTAAATTTTTTTTTTTAATGCTTTACTTCTAGGAGAGAGAGAGACAGCGTGAGCAAGGGAGGGTCAGAGAGAGAGGGAGTGACAGACTGAAACAGGCTCCAGGCTCTGAGCTGGCAGTCAGCACAGAGCCCGACGCGGGGCTCGAACCCACGAACCGCGAGATCATGACCTAAGCGAAAGTCGGACGCTTAACCGACTAAGCCACCCAGGCGCCCCAATAAACCACATCTTCTTGATCCATTCATCCGTTGATAGACACTTAGGCTCTTTCTATGTTTTGGCTATTGTTATTGTTGAGAGTGCTGCTATGAACATTGAGGTACATGTGCTCCTATGCATCAGCATTTCTGTATCCCTTGGGTAAATTCCTAGCAGTGCTATTGCTGGGTCATAGGGGAGTTCTATTGTTAGTTTCCTGAGGAACCTCCACACTGTTTTCCAGAGGGGCTGTACCAGTTTACATTCCCACCAACAGTGTAGGAGGGTGCCCGTTTCTCCACATCCTCGCCAGCATCTAGAGTTCTCTGATTTGCTCATTTTAGCCACTCTGACTGGCGTGAGGTGGTATCTCAGTGTGGTTTTGATTTGTATTTCACTGATGAGGAAGGATGCTGAGCATCGTTTCATGTGTCTGTTGGCCATCTGGATGTCCTCTTTGGAGGTGTCTGTTCATATCTTCTGCCCATTTCTTTACTGGGTTGTTTGTTTTTCGGGTGTGGAGTTTGGTGAGTTCCTTATAGATTTTGGATATTAACCCTTTATCTGATATGTCATTTGCAACTATCTTTTCCCATTCCATTGGTTGCCTGTTAGTTTTGTGGGTTGTTTCCTTTGCCGTGCAGAAGTTTTTAATCTTGATGAGGTCCCAATCGTTTATTTTTGCTCTTGATTCCCTTGCTTTGGGGTATGTTATAGATGGAAAGTTTAATTCACCTGGAATGGCTACTGATAAGTCCTTAGACAGAAGCAGGCTGGAGGTCAAACCTACAGGATGGCATAGAAATTAAAGTTTGTTACAGAGCTGGAGACTTTTGAAAAAGCATGGGTTGGATACTACAATAGTCACAGTTAGTGGGCTAAGAGAAGGCAAACTAGTGGGAAGGACATACAACACGATGTGATTCCTCCAGTCCTGCCTTGTCTTGTCGTCTTTCACTACATATCCTCCCTCAGTGGTATTTTCAGTTATCACGGATTCAAATAACATCTTTTGTTATATTTCTTTCATTAAGAATAAAATCCAGTCATTCAGTGGCCTAATGACTTTGCTTTGTCCAGGCCTAGCTTCATCTTTCATTACACTTCCCACCCACCACATCTGTCTAACATCCTCTGTGTACTGAATGTTCCAAGCTCTGTCTTATCTCATGTCTTTTACTCATGCTATTTTCTATGTCTAGAATGCACTTACCCCAATTTCTACATGATTAACTCATTCTTTTACTTTACACCTCAGCTTCACTGTTATATCCTTATGAGGTCTTCCCTGATCACTTTTCCTAATGTATGTTCTCATCTGATATTCTATTGGACCCTTGTTTCCTTCAAAACTGTTATTATACTTTGTTTCCTTCAAAACTGTTATTATACTTTGTTTCCTTCAAAACTCTTATTATACTTTTCAACTGTTAATTTTTATACTTCCTCCCCTGTTACCTTTACTACAGCATGAGCTCCATGTCTTCACTGTTTACCAAAGTATCTCAACACTTGTTAAATGAATGAATTGATCAGTGCTCAAAAGCCTCATGTGTTTGTACCAAGGAACCATATGAGAAGATGGAACAAGAGAGGCTTCTCTGGTTAGGGGCCGTTTCCAAGGAGTTCTGGGTTGACAACATTCAAGAAGAAGAGCTCCTCCAGGATTCCTCATTAGCCCTGCCTTAGCTCAGAGGAATCTGTTTTATCCCTTATATCAATTAATGTTACTGACATTTTACCTGTTAATTGCTAAAGAAGAAATGGGACCATTGAACATTTTAAGAATTCTCAAGGTCAGAGAAGCCTTATGCCAGTTGGAACAAATTCTCTTGGATTCTCAACAGACTGCTTCTTGGTTAAGCTGGCCTATTATCTTCACAGGGACTTGAAGTGGGACCAGAGACAGTTCGGTGGCAAAATCGGCTGCCATCAGATGGCAGCAAAGAGTTGTTTCTTCTTGCATGGCTACCTATTAACTTTGCCCCCATTTAAGGATATTAAATTATGATTATTTTCTTGATATATTTAAAGTATTCATGAATTTACCCATGTGGTATTTATAGCTCTTTATTTCAAACACTGCCAGTTTGAAGAAACGATGGAAAATTCCATTGCATAAAGGAATATCTTCAGAAAAGAAAAAACAATTTCAAAGTTGCAAATGTATTGAATTAAAATGATAAGTTTTCTCTTTCTAGAAAATTATTTTTTCTCTAAGAATCTTAGAATAAACATAGAATATACATGAGATGAGTGATATGATATAAATGTTTTCTACCTGAAGATGAATTAATTCACTTGACATCTATTTTAGTCAAAGAAAATAAAAGGTATGTGTGTTGTATCAGGTGCTCTGAGTAGTAATAGGCTAACACATGTGGAATTTTGTTAATTGTTATGGTCGTTTATTCCCCCTGTTAGAACTGAACTACTTAGGGTAGCACAGACGTTTTTACCATCTTGAACCTGAATTAGCTTTACCAATGGTAGGGTAGCTACAATCGTTTACCTTTTCCTCACCTTCTCTAGTCACAGAGAACTCATCAAGCCCTAAAGACTTCATTCACTTCAATGCTTTCACTTGTGCTGGTCCCAGTTCTGGGAATAAACCACCAGCTCTTCCCACCTGACAAGTCCTACTTATTTTTCAAGACTCATAGCAAACGTAACTTCCTCTGAAAGCTTTTCTCCCTTTCATTTTCTTTCAGACCAAAAGACCCTCTTCTTTTAATTCCTATATTTTATATATAGATGGTACCTCAGTCATTCATGTACCGAAGAATTATTTAATTAGCCATGAAGTACACTGAGTGCCAAGAAATACAATGATCATGTCTCTGCTGTCATACACACTAGCAAAGTAAGGAGACATGTGAACAATTAATAGTATGATGGGTATAAAGACATTAGGAAAACATGTCTTTTACATATAATAGAGGTGCTCTGGGGGAATAATTCTGAGAATGAAAAGTTAGCCAGCTAAAGAGACAAACATTCCAGGCAGAGGAAAGAGCATGCGTAAACTCCCTCAGTTTGAGGAACCATGAGAAGCCCGTTGTGCTAGAGCAGAGTCAGTGAGGTGAAGAACAACACGCATGGAGTGGAGAGTCGGCAGGGGCTGGTTTGGGAAACGTTCCTAAAGTCTTGGTGAGGATACTGGGCTTTACTCAGCAGTGAGAAGAAATCATCAGAAGCTTTTAAGAAGAGGAATAAGTAACCAGATGTGGTTCTGATCTATTACTCTGATGGCAAAATGGAGAACGGATAGAGGAGACCACAGTAGGTTCGGGAAACTGTAGGGAGGTTTTTGTAATACTTTAGGGAAGAGATTTTAGTAGATTGGACAGGAGCTATAACCATGGGGATGGAAAGAAGTACGGTGATGTGAGTGTTATTTAACAGGCAACATCGACAAGATCTGGTGTTTGGCTGTGGGAAGGGAGAGAGAAGGAATCAAGGGGGGCTTTGAAGTTTCTAATTTAAGCAACCACATAGATAGATGGTTGTGCTAATTCTAGGAGGGAATGGATTTTTACCAATTTACATTATCAATTAATATTTAGAATTACAATGATATTCTATTTTCAATGTGGTCAAAAGTGTAGAAGAATGAATAAGTATAAGTGTATAAGAATGTGTAAGCGTAAAGATGAATGTAAGCATACATTAAATCTGGGACATGGAATTTCTAAAATTTTTTAAATTTTATTTATTTACTTTGAAAGAGACAGAGACAGAGTGAGGGAGAGCGGGGCAAAGAGAGAGGGAAAGAGAAAAAATGCCAAGCATGGTTCTCTCTGTCAGCACAGAGCCCAATGTGGGGCTTAAGCTCTCAAACAGTAAGATCATGACCTGAGCCTAAACCAAGAGTAGGATGCTCAGCCGATTGAGCCTCCCAGGTGCCCTGGAATTTCTAAAATTCATATTAAAAAGAAATACTGGGATTCCTAAGTAATATGAGTTGTAGGATTATTTTTTTTTTCTTTTCTTTTTGCCATGATAATGGGTGGATATATTTGACTGGGGCATTTGCCATAATAATAATTCCTGCTGTCATAAAACTCTCTGTCGCTGCTTCTTAAAGGAAGCATCTGCAACTCCCACTCTTTATTTTCCAGTTCCTGGTAGGGTTCACACCCTTCTGCGTTTTGCATACATAATACCTTAAAGATTAAAAATAGAATCACCAAGCTGCAGAGATTCTAATTGAACATTTTAATAACTTCTCTCTCTCTCTCTCTATTTTTTTTTTTTTTTTTTTGGTGTTAATCAACTTTCTAAAGTGTGAGCTATTTTTAGCACCAGTTACACTTGTACCTTTGGGTCCAATTCTAATTCTCTTCACATCGCAGACGATCTCTCTGCAGCAGTCTCTTTGAAATCAATCAGTGCTTTCAGGAGAGAAAGTTATGCAGTGAAGGATAGAACTGGGTCATGGCGAGCATTCTTCCTCACATAATGCTGAATTCTTTTACTTCCAGGTGCAGAGACAGGGTTAGATGATTACTATTTAGAGAGCACAAAAGGGACGATTAGAGTAATCCCAAGAAAGAAAGAAAGAAAGGAAAAAAGAAAAAAAAAAAAGCTTACCTCAGTAAGGTTATTTTAGACTGGCTGTGTTGTGGTTTCCAGAATTTTGACTTTACCAACAAACAAATCACACTGAGTAACATCATTTTTTTTTTAAATCCCAGTCTTAAAAATGGCAAGCAGTTTCCAACACAGCCTCCTCATACCCATACGTCTCATGTAGAATCTTGAGGAGGCCAGCAGGCAATCCACTGCGAGGCAGATCATCGACTTCCAGGAACTTCAGCAATTTCCGTTAACTTTAAATTTCACAGGATTTGGAGTGAGAAAAATAGAGTGATTTGCCCACTTTTCTTCTGTAAAGGAAAGAAAGCAAACCTACCCATCTGAAAGAAGGTTGCAAGACCTATCCTCATTCCCCGCTGATCTATCTTTTCATTAGCAGTTTAGATTCTTTATCAACCAGGAAAAAAGAAAATCATTCCTTTGCCAGGTTCATCCTCATTTTGAATTTGGTCAGAAGTTTATTCTTTTGGCCTTTTCTCTCCATCCCCATCATTCAAGTAAAGGGAAGCAGCTTAGGGTGGGCCAAACAGGAGTCCTGAAGAATCCAAGAGGAGATTTTTATCTGCATGTACTTAGTTCATGGTTGAAAACCAGGCAGGGGATGCAAAAGGGTATTTGTGCCTCATAAAGAGGCTATGAGAGGAATATTTGGGGAATGGTATGAAATATGGAGCTATCGTTTCTAATTTTTCTCAAAGATGCAATTTCTTATTCATCCACGTACCCACCGACCCTTTAAAACAACTGTTCCTTATTGCTTTAAGTCCCTTTCTATTGTCTCTGAAAAGGCAGGACATGAAATATTTTAGGGAAAGAAAGAAATTTTTGAATGATTTCTTAAGTAACAACATATCAGGAAGAATGATCTCTAAATGCAAGAAAAAGAAGAAGGATTTTAATTTCCAAAGTAAATATGTAAATATAAAAATAGAAGCTTTGAGTATCCTGAGATAAAACTTAACAGAAGAAAATGCAGTGTTGGACTGGAGAGAAACTAGATGTGTCAGTTTCTCATTCTCTCCACTATATACATCTTCCCCCTTTTTAACACAGAAGATAGATAATAAAAGTTCTTTATGGTCTGAGAGAAAAAAGTTGCAATTTGGAAAAGGAAACATTCTTTCTATGTGGAAAGATATCTTACCTTTCTAGGTAAAATATCTAGGAAAAATATCTTACCTTTCTCCCTGTCAAGGCCAAAGTCTGGGTTGGTCTTGATAGATATTTTCAAAGGGGTTTGACAGCTGGAAAGCAGGGGTGCCCTGTCTTCTCCTTTTTATCTGAATTTAGGAGGGATATTAACACAGAGTGCCCCAGTCATAATGGAATAAGAATAGATGCAGGGCAGTTATAGAAGGGACAGGCTATTACTCATTTCCTCCCTCTTTTCATGGGCCAAGAGCAGTATATGTGAGCAGCTGAATGATTGCTATGCCCCCCTGAAAATGATACAGTGGAAGGCTGAGAAAGTCAGGTGGCATTGCATATGTCTTGGCATTGGGATGAGGAATATGTAGGGTGAGCAACATTATCCTAACAAGTGGATAACAAGGAAGTATCACAGGTATTAGCAGCTGAGGGCAGAGGGAATGAATATTGATCTTTCTAGAACAATATGGATTATATATCCCAATGAAGGTAAACTAGGGAAGAAAATGGTAATGGATAGATATCAACTAATCAACTGTTCATTGCAACCTTAGTCATGTATAGGTACTTTCTCCCCTGGAGAGAAGGGAAGAGAAAGGGAATAAATATTCTTGAATGAAAAGAATTAAAATTCTCTTAGTACAGACTGAGTTTAAAGAGAACTGGTAAATTACAATCTGTCTTTAGTAAAAACATAATGGAGACTTGAGGGCTAAGTTTAAGTTCAATCAAGGAGAATCAAAAAAAAGTACAATTTTTGCACATCTGAGTTTTATGATTCTGAAGACCCCTTAGATGTAATAGACATATAATACTCAGCATGGAGCTTATCTTCTGAGAACGTGTTACTGCAATACAATGGATGTATTGTTCTTGACCAAATGGATGATGTTCTTGACTGAAAATGGTCTATATATTCTGTTTCTGGCACCCCATGGTTCTCTGCAGCTTTGACCACATTTATTGTTGAAAAGCTCAATGGATAAAAAGACATTCAATATAGACTTTCTGAGAAGATCTAGTGCTATAGCAGTAAGGAAACAAGCATTAACATGAAAAAGAAAAAGATTCTAGGACACTATTACAAGAAAACACTGTGGCATTCTGAGTAGTATAAAAGAACACATAGCTAAAATAAAAGAGGTTGACTTTAGGAGATAAAACAATGGCTTAAAAAAATGAAGAGTGTTTGCAAAACAAATACAAAATAAACAAAATGAAGACCCAAAATTGTCATCAATGAATGAATTAAAATATATTTTGCAAGGATATAAGGTACCAAATTGACTCTTGGGAAAGAGAACCACTAATATTGGGGATAAACTGGAATAACACTTATTCTATACAGAGGAGAGAGCAAAGAGCTAAAAAAACAAGCTAGGAGATTATAGATGTAGAGGGTGGAGTGGAGAAAACCAAAAAAAATCAAGATTATTCTTTTTTTTTTTTTTTTTTACAAATAGTTTGTTGTCAAGTTGGTTTCCATATAACGCCCAGTGCTTATCCCCAGAATCAAGATTATTCTTAAAGAAGGTATAAACATAATACAATAGAAGTGATTGTTAGAGGCCATAAAGAAGGTATAAACATAATACAATAGAAGTGATTGTTAGAGGCCAAACTGAAAAATAAAAATTCTGATGCTCATCCCCCCTCCTCTCACCCCAACAAAAGAGATCGAATGATCTTACAAGTACCCCATTCCCTTTTGGTATTTGATTTTTTTTGTGCTTTAGATAGCTAGAATGTAGAGTGATTCTTGTTTCCTGGATCTGAATTCTGAACAACAGCACATGCAGCACCATATGCAGAAGTGATTATGGTCAATGTTTCCTCATGGATAGAAATCTGGGATTGGAGATTTGATCAAATTTGAGTTTACAGGTCAGGAGGAACCAGATGCCATTAGAAAATGGGGCACTAGTAACACATGGTAGATAATGACAAGGTCATTCCTTACGTTACTACTTTTGATCTGGGATGAGGTGTCTGGCTAAAAGCAAAGCTTCTTGGATAAAGTGGCTACTTTAATAGAAATACTGAATATATTCATGAAAAAATCATGAATTTATACTTTAAAAATGAATTTTATGGTGTACTAATTATACATCAATAAAGTTGTTATTAAGAAAAAGAAATTTTAGGGGCACCTGGGTGACTCAGTCAGGTAATTGTCTGACTTTGGCTCAGGTCATGATCTCACATCTTGTGGGTTTGAGCCCTGCATGGGCTCTGTACTGACTGTCTTGGAGCCTGGAGCCTGCTTCAGATTCTGTGTCTCCCTCTCTCTCTGCCCACCCCCTGCTTCTGTTGTCTCTGTCTCTCTCTGCCTCTCTCTGTCTCTCTCTCTGTCTCAAAAAATAAACTTAAAGAAAAAGAAATTTTTGGAAAGAGTGAAATAGGAAATTGTTTATTATTAACAAAATCCATGGAATAGATGTTATGAAGCATATTTATAAAGTGATTGTGTAGTTTGGGAAGTTACTAAGTGATAGAATTATAGAATATGAAAAATCACTTTTTATGCAGTGCCTTTTAAAGAAGGAATTGATTTAAAATTCATTCATTTCATTGGACAGTGACAACCTGAAAAGGATAAAGAATTTATTGCTAATTATATGCAGCAAGTACAAAAACAAGAGAAGTCAAGTCAAAAGAAGAAACCAACAGTTCTGGGAAGTGGATTGAGGCCTCCATGAAAGGTCATCCCTGAGCATCATGACTATGATACAGATTTAGCTTTTGGGACATCCTGTCTTCTTGTGCCAGTTTCCTATTGGCCATAATCCCTTCAACACAAAGCATGACTTCTTTTCCCTTCGGTTTCTCCAAAAGCTACCAAAAACAGTGTTAGATTTTAATTCCCTGGCCATTAGTTATTAAACAAATAAAAGAAAATTAGATCTTGCCGCCACAGAATTAAACTTAGTAAAAGAGATTTTCACTAACTTAGTAAGAGAAATCCTAATAATGTTGTCATAATTACTATTTGATTACAGAGTAGCAGAGTCATAAGCTGGAACAAGTTTTTGTATATCAACAAATTGTGTAGCATTTATCAGCACCCCTCAGAGGCACAACCTTAACCATACCTCCCTGAGCTATTTAGTAACTTGCTGAGGAAGACAAAACAAATACAAAAACAGTTTGCAATAGGGCTTGTGGTATGTGCTTAGTATTGAAGTGCTGGCTTAAAGTACTGTGTTCAGATTTCATACAGATATGGTGAAGTAGATTGTTAACTTCAGAATGAAAATATTGAGGCTAAAAAGTCCCCATGCTGCAGAGTTACAAACGTAAAGACCAAAACTCTCTAACTTTGAAGCCCAGGAAAGGGGCGTTAGGATTTGTGAACTATCTTAAGAGCTAGGCTATAAACAGTGTAGTTTATATTTACTAGAGTATTTCTAGTAAAACAGCTCTTCAGATGGAGAGTGTTTTTTTTCTCTTTCATTAGCCTAGTTCAAATGTCTGAGAAACAGAATCTCCTTTGTCTCCTAGACTGTAGCGGAACCACTATCTCAGAGATTTGGCATTTCCCTTCCTTTACAAAACATGTTCAGCAAACTGTACCCATTAACCACAGCCTGGTAAATTGGTATTGCTATAATTGTGATGTCTATAATGTGTTGTAAGTCAACTGGTTTAATACAGTCAGTAATGTGGGAACTTAAAAATATTTGCACGAGGAAGATTTATGCATCTTTCTCAGTCTCTCCCCCAGCCAATCCAGGGCTTATTCAAGGCATTCAGAGACAGAGACGAAATGGCCATGGTGGCATTTATGTACGGGCTTCTCCTCACCAAGGCTAATTTGGCTAACAGTATTGTTAAATGTCCCACTTGCCAAAACTTCTGTTTTGTGCCTCTAAATGCTGTACATCATATGCTGGCTTATCCCAGAGGTACCAGAAAAAATATCTGTGGGTGGGTTGATTACTCTGAGCCACATCACAGTGATTTGTTCTCTCTAGAACAGGCACTTATCCGTGGTCTGACTGAATACCTCATCCACAACTTCAGGATTCCTTATCATGTTGTTTCCAAACAATGCACTTGTTTTCTAGTGGGAAATGTGGGACAACGTCCTGAAGCTTGAGGAATTTTCTGGTTGTACTGTTTCCTGTTACGCCGAAGAAGGTACCATTTTGAATAATAAAATGGGATATCAAAGCCTCAGTTTTAGTACTTTTGGGAAGACAGTACCTTATGAGGCTAAGGGGTTCTTTCTGAGAATGCATTATATGACCTTAAGCAGTGATTTGTGTCCTAACTGGCCTTGGTTATAATGAGCATTATTATTTTAAGTACTGTTAAGAAAGAAAAATATATTATCAAGTAAACTACGATTTGCCATCATTTTAAGAAGCAGGCTAATGTCAGAGACACAAAAATCTAAAACAGAAGACAAAGATGTGAAATAGAAGAAATATCATAAAGGATACTCTCCCCACTCCCATAGCCATAATATAAAAGTTGGGGAGCCAAGGAGTGAACATGAAAGTGATGTTCTAACCTACAGTAGCAATGTCACCTTCAAAAAAATCTCTTTCACTTGTAAAAAAATCTATTCTGACAATTTAATTATGTGAACTGGTCAAAACTTTATATCAAGGTTGTTCAAGGGAAGGGGCCTAAGCAGACCAGTTCAAAGGCTTATCTCTTTCTAGTGCCATTTACAGAAAAGTGTGGTCAGTAGCCAGAACAGATCTCAGCCTTATTGCAGCTCATCAGGCAAGTATGCAATGGCGCCTAAGCAATTTCACTAGCAATGCCAATTTTTTTCTCAGAAGGAGGTTAAGAAATACGTATCACACCAGGCTGGGGGTAATATTTTTGTCAAGTTACTGGAGGGAAAAAATGCTTCCATAGGGGACAGACATAGTGAACGATGGTTGCATTTTAGTCTCATCTTGCAACAAGCAAAACAAAATAAAATGAAGCAACATCAAGCAGAGTGAGGTTAGAATAACTTTGTTTTCTAGTGATTTATATAATTTCCAAAGGGAACTAGGACTAGTGCTTTGCAATGGGAACAAAAAGGAATGTGTCTGGGGTCAAGTGATCTGAGTTGCCTCCTGTGTTGGCCAATCCAGTGGTAAGCGTTAATAGGTGATACTGACCAAATGATCCTTAAGGCGAGACCATGAAGGAGCCAGATCTCTTAGAAGAAAGGACTTGAATCAACTTACAGACCAAACAAAATAAACCATCAAACAAAATAAACAAACAAAAGTAACCAGTTAAATGTTGCATGAAAACAAGACTACATGGCATAGGTCTCATGACTACTTGTAGAAATGACCACTGATAGAAATACATGATTTGTGTCTGTGTTACACAGGTATTTACCCTACTAATCAATTTTTCTCCTTTTTCCTTCTGTCACTGTTTTAATAAAAGATATATCACTGATGTTCAATTTTTAATTGAATTTTTAGGTTTACGCATAAGAGAACAATCTAAGCCGTTGCCATAGTAACAGAATCCATAATAGGGTGGCTTAAGAAAAAAGTTATGTCTCTCTCATATATTAGTCTGGACTGTGGTCTAAAGCTGGAGGCTAGTCTGAGCCATTGCCAGGGATTGGAACTCTTTTCATTGCCTATTGTCCCATTCCTAAATAGTGACCCTACCCATCATGTCAAAAATAGCTCACCTCTACATCTGTATTCAGCCTGGAGGAAAGAAGTATGAAAAAAAAAATGGGACGGCATGTTTAAGATGGCACTTTGGCTGAATAGAAGAGGAATGAGTATGATCTGGAGATGTACACACTCTTTGTTGAGACTGATTCTACCTACCTGAGGGGAGGGTAAATACATTCATAAGTGTATGGCAGAGGGTATTATAGGTTGCCATTGTTATTGGAAATTTAAGTATAAGGAGAAATGTGCATGTAAATATTATTTTCATAAAGCTTGGATTTGGTGGATATAGTGAAATGACACATTTTGCTCCAGCTCTCCTGATGTGGCCTCCTCCAATGCAAAAGTCAGAAAATAAAAACTCCATTTTTAAAACTCCCTTGAAGGGGCACCTGGGTGGCTCCATTGGTTAAACCTCCAACTTCAGCTCAGGTCATGATCTCATGGTTCATGAGTTGGTTCATGGTTCTGTGCTGACAGCTCAGTGTCTGGAGCCTGCTTCAGATTCTGTCTCCCTCTCTCTCTGCCCCTCCCCCTCTCATGCTCTGTCACTCTCTCTCTCAAAAAATAAAATAAACATTTAAAAAATTAAAAAATAAATAAAATTTCCTTGAAGGTTGGGGATAAGAATTGGGTTGTGGCCTTTGGATGGGGCAGCCTATGACAGGGAAGGAGAAACTCTCATGTTTCATTGGGTATTGTTTCTGGCAGACAGCATTGTATACTTGTCGGGTTTTCCTAAAATGGCATTCCAACCACTGACTTCCAGAGTAGAGGTTGGCATTACTTCTTTAGAGGACCAGATAGTGTATCTTGCGTTCTGTAGACCAAGAGGCCATACATAAGCTCTGTCGCAACTACTCAACTCTGCTGCTGTGGTGAACGAAGCCATAGACAACTGTAAACAGAGGAGTGTGGCTGTGTTTGCTGACTAGACGTGGCCTGAGGAGTGTAGTGTGCCAAGCTCCTTTTAGAGCATGGTTTACAGAGGCAGATGCAAGTGGCATCTGTGGTCCAACTCAGCATTTGTTCTATGGTCACTTACTTCATGGCTGCCAGGAGGTAGTGGCTTCTGATTCTCTGGGTCACAGCTGTTCTTCTGATCACAGTTTCAGAGATAACTCCTTGTCTCTCCAATCTACTTTTGGTAAAGATTGTATCTCCCTGGTGGGTCAGATCAATGGTATTGATCTGGGAGTCACTAAAGCCTACTTTTCCTTCAGTGATTTTTGTAAGCACCCAATTTCCTATGTTTTAAACCAATGTCTTCTTAAAACATATTAAGAGTGTGTTATTTCCTGCAACTGAGAGCTGTCTGATCCCAGCTTATCTCTATGTATCATTCAGAGACCCAAGAAACAGTATACCAGGAAAGAGGGGCCACGGCTAAGTGCATTCTGGAATTTTGGTGGCCAAGGATTTTTTTTTTCTCAATAGAAAGCAGGAATAACACTGTAAACAGCACCTATTGGTTATCAGCCTGAAATCTCTGCCAGGAAATTACAAGAGCTGACATTAGACTCTCCCAAACCAGCCTAGATTATGGTTAAGTATCACGAATTGAACCCAGGAAGCTTTCTTTCCATTTGTACTGAAAGGCTACTAGCAGCCACGTGGGCAATAAGTTGTGCAGGAGATAATCTACCTTGTCTTTTAGCAGATGTGAGGCCTGAATTGGTAGTTCACTATTCCAAAATAGTAAAGAGAAAATAATTCACAGATATGTTTAAAAAGGCTAACAGCTGAGAAGTATAGGTGTGAACATTCATTTCCACCAAAAAATGGAACATTAGAGGGTACCTGGGCGGGTCAGTCCTTAAGCATCTAACTTGGCTCAGGTCATGATCTCACGGTTTGCTCTGTGAGTTTGAGTCCCACAATGGGTGAGCTTATGCCCTGCTTAAGTTGAACACGAGCCTAGCTTTGGGTAAGCCCCACTTCTCTCTTTCTCTCTGTCTCTACCTCACCTGGTATTCTCTCTCTCTGCCCCTCGCTCACTTGCACCTTCTCTCTCTCTCAAAAAAAAAAAAAAAGAGAAAAGGGGAAAAAATGGAATATTAGAAAATGTTAGAAGACATCTGATTAAAGCAGATATGAAATAGAAAAAAACCCCTGGAGGTAAGGAGTAAGGTCAAAGACACAAAAGGAGATGGCGGAAATGAAAAATATGATAGAAATACCAAGAGCAATGACAAATTAAAAATCAGCATTGGAGAAGAGAACATAAAAATCTTGCAGAATATCAAGTCAGTGATATAGAGTAGAAGAACTTCAGTGTTTCTGCAGAATACAGGAAAAAGAAATTGAAAATTGGTGGTGGGGGGGGAGATGGAAATGCTACCTAGGAGGAGAGAAAAACAGAGATCCAACCTAAGAAATTTTCCGAAGGACACTGGACATAATAAGCAATTACTTTATCGAAAATTCTTCTGAGCTGAAGAAGCACCTGCATCTTTTGCACTGCATGAGCTCACCAAATTCCAGGTGACAGTAATGGGAGCAACAACAAAGAGTAGATCTATCAAAATGTACATGTCGAAAGAAAAAAGGTTAAAAATTTAAAAAGCAACCTTAAGAGGGATAAGCCATCTCTCGACCCTTCGTCCTGTAATGATACAACAAAAACTCGGCAGTCTGCAACCTGGCCGAGGCCTCTCACCCAAACCTGACCTTGCTGGCATCCTGGCCACAGACTTCTAGAACCGTGAGAAATCAGTCTGTTGTTTATGAGACAAAAGAAAAAAAAAAAAGAGGTATATTCAAAATAATGCATTTAACAATTAGTCTGGCACAGAAAGAGACCAATGTGATGGACGCTGGCACTGGCCTGGCATGGCCTTTCTAATAAGTAGCTCATCAGGTTATGGCCTAGGTGTGCCTGTTTTCACATTTGTGTGAATTCAGTGAGAGGTATTCTTAAGTATGCAAGGTCTCAGATCATATATTGCTAAGAACATTTTTCTTGCTGAGAAAACTACTTGAAAGTGCTCCCAACAAAGGATGAGTTAAAATCAATATTTGGTGGCAATAGCTGGAAACACATGTAGAGATTTAATTATAACTGCCTCTGTGTATAAAGTTATAATTAAATGCAAAACCAAGAACTCTTATTTAGGTTGAATTTATGTACGACGAAATGCACAAATTATAATTTTAGTTTGATATCAATATGTCTATATGTGTGAAACCACCAAATATAACAAGATAGAGAATATTACCAGCACCCCCAAAGGCTCTCTTGTTCTCCCACAGGCAAGAGTGCTCCCTCAAGACAACCAGTTTGCTGGCATTTATCTTTAGTTTTGCCTCTTTTCACTGCTCACTTTCTTAGAATATCTTTTTTCATGCTTATTTTTATTTATTT
Organism: Proteles cristata cristata; assembly: GCA_017311185.1. Taxonomy (NCBI): domain Eukaryota; kingdom Metazoa; phylum Chordata; class Mammalia; order Carnivora; family Hyaenidae; genus Proteles; species Proteles cristata. The sequence continues at coordinate 705,653 of JAESUZ010005663.1, read as the reverse complement.
TGAGAGACGGAGAGAGTGTGGGAGAGGCAAAGAGAAGAGAGGGAGAGAGAATCCCAGGCAGGCTCTATACTGTCAGTATGGAGCCCAATAAAGGGCTCAATCCTATGAGCCGTGAATCATGACCTGCGCTGAAATCAAGAGTTGAAGACTTAACTAACTGCCATCCAGGTGCCCCTTACAGTATCTTTTAATAACAGAACTTCTTAATTTAATGGAGGGCAATTTATTAATTTTTCTTTTTCTGATGTTTTATGTTCTGTTTAGAGAATCTGTGTACCTCAGGCCATAAAGTCATTTACCTATGCTTTCTTCTAAAAACTTATGAATTTATGTTTCGCAATTAAGTCTGTGAATTGATTATTGTGCATGTTGCAACATGGAGGCCAATATATATATATATATATATATTTTTTTTTTCATAAAGATACCTATTGGGTCCAGAATCATTTATCAGGAAAAGAAATAATTTCCCTACTGATTTTTAGTGACACTTTTGTCATATATTAGATTGATTGTCTCTCCTTCTGGATTGTCTGTTTTATTTCATTGGTGTCTACTTACCATCCTTGTATAATGTCACATTGTCATAATTACTGTAGTTCTATAATAAGTCATAATACCTAGAATTGTAAGTTCTCTACATATATTTTTCAAGATTGTTTTGTATTTTTTAACTTCTTTGGAATTTCATGTAAATTTTAGAATTAATTTGTCACACTCCTGAAACCAGTATTATACTAATATTAAACTAGAATTTAAATAAAAACTTGAAGCAAAAGAAAAAGAATTAATTTGTCAACTTCTACATACCTGATGAGAATTTAATTGTAATTCGAGATCTATAAACCAATTTAGGGAGAATTGTAATTATCTAATTATAATCATAACAATGACTTACAGAAAAGAAGGACTAATTTTAAAGTGTGTTTTGAAGTCACTGGGATTTGTCAGCTTAGAAAATATCTTAGGCTCTTGGGGTGTCTGGATGGCTCAGTCAGTTAAACATCAAACTTTGACTCAGGTCGTGATCTTTCAGTTTGTGAGTTCAAGCCCTGTGTCAGGCTCCATGCTGACAGCTCAGAACCTGGAGCCTGCTTCAGATTCTGTGTCTCCCTCTCTCTCTACCCTTCCCCCACTTGCACTCTGTCTTTCTTTCAAAAATAAGTAAATATTAAATACACTTAAATTTTAAAAAGAAAAATATTCTGGGCTCTTGAAAGTCAAAAACAGTAACTTCTATCTTAGGGAAATACACATAGTAACACAGTGAAAATATTGCCTAATGTACTATTTTTTTCTTCAAAAGAACCGAGGACTAGTAGCATTCTAGATAATTATACTGATTCATGGCTGCTACTACCAGCAAATGCTTACACAGAGCTTTCCAACTTAACTATAGTCTTATAAGTGTAAATTTCTACTATAGTTGCTAAATTTCCCACAGTGGTATTAATGGAAGTTATTTAAGTACAGTTTACAACAAAATAAATAATGTCGAACAAAGGTGATTTCCTCTTGACTGAGAAGATGACATAAAATTAAAATATTCACATGTAATGACACAAACAAGTTCTTAAAATATTCTAGCCATCAGAGAGTGTGCTCAATGGAAGAAACATTATGGCTCAGTCAGAAAAGCATGTGACTCTTGATCGTGGGGTTGGAAGTTGGAGCCCCATGTTGGGTGTAAAGATTACTTAAATATAAAATCGTTTGAAAAAACCTAACTTTCATTAATGCTCTGATTAAAATGAAATGATATCAGTGATTTTTTATTCTGCACTGGAAAGACTGCTGATGGAAACTGTTAAGCTGGAGAATATTGTTTTCTAACTGACTTCAATACACATCTAATTTGACTATCATCTCGGTATCTATCATTTCAAATTCCACAGTGGTCTTGGGCATGGCATGTCAACAGACTCAGCTCCTAAGATTGCTGAGTAGGTAATGATTTAACTTCATTCGCCTCCTTTCTGTATCCATTCCCACCCTCCCTCCTCACTCCCACCTCCCATACCTTCAGAACCTTAGATACTGTTGCTGTCACCCTACTTGTCACTGCTTCCCAGAGATTGCTAGTAGTTTCTAACACCCATATGTCTTCAATTCCCACTGCCACTGCTACATTACATGGTCCAGTCCCTTCACAGGTGTGGCAATGAGGATGAGTGATATACAGCATTTACAAGCCTCACCCCTAAAATCCCTTTCAAGGTGCCCTTTCTCTTGCCCCTCACTTCTTTGTGAGCCAGACAGAGAAGCCTAGGCCACAGAGTCATTTGACAGAAGGAACCAGAGAGTGTGGAGGGCCATGTAGGGCAGGGCAGTCCACTCCCCCCTGGCTCCATCCCAACCAGCTTCCACACTGGACCTACACGGGGGTCAAAAGGACCGGATTTTGTTAAGCCATGGGATTTGGAACTCGTGTGTAACAGAAGTTCAAGTATTTTGGGAAACACAGTGCTATCATCCAAGATAATTTGTTCAGTCTGCACTTACCTCTCACGGATGGGTTGGGAAACTACAGACTTGATCAAATCTCACCATGGCCTGTTTTCGTGCAGCCTGCCATCTAAAGCTGTGTTTACTTTATTTAAAAGAGTCTACTTAAAAAGGAAGAAGGAAGAGGAGGAAGAGGAGGAGGGAGAAGACGTGGACAAGGAGGACAAGGAGGAGGATGGTGGGAAAAGGAGACACAATGTGACCGCGATAACATGTGGCGTGAAAACCAAAAATATTTCCCATCTGGTCTTTTACAGAAAAAGTTTGCCAACCTCTGCAGTGGAATATTGGCAATCCCAAATCCTTTGTAAGAACCTTAGCGTGCCAGGATTGTCCATCGACATCCATCGATATCCATGTCCATCGATATCCACTGACCACCGATATCCATGCCGAGAATGCGGGCTCAGCTTTCAGCATCCGGGTATCCAAACAGTGCAGGGCTTTCTGCAGAGACAGGCTCAGCATGGAAGCCATGGGCGGGCGGGGGGTTGTCCGGACACAGCCCTGCGTCTGATGTCCACCTAGGACCCCAAGGCAGCTCTTCTTGTGCTCAGAGTCTCATAACTTCCCTTTAAGTAGGGCTATCAGCTTTGGTCTTAACTCTCTGTGGGCTGAAAACCAGTCTCAAAAAATGCCTGGAGAAAGAAAAAGTCCTCACTGTCCCTCTCATGTTCTAATTTAAGTCCCCATCTTCTTTTCCCTATCAGAGTAAACCTTGTCCCCATAAATCTCTCATGGACATAAAAGCAAGAATGGAGAGTACCTGATACCAGTTATGCATGTGGGGAGGGTATATCTATCTAAGTGTGTTTGGCGGGGGCTATTATCTATGCTAGCAGGCAGGTAGTTAACAATATTGTTTTTTACATTTGTATTTATAGAGGGCTGATCATCTAATAAAAATATTTAAATTTCAAGTGGCCAGTAAAGAAGATAGCCAGGCCAGGCATTACATTTTGGAAGCATGAGTTTCTTGTCTCTGAAGCTATGAAAAGTTGGTAATTACTCAGTCAAATATATTTACGTATATATTTACATAAGAAAATTCCAAAAAGCAAAAACTGAGGTACAGGGGATAGGAAGAAAATACCATGGCTTCTCTTGGTTGTGTGAAATCATGTGTACTTCAGTAGATGGTAGGAGACATAGTCTTAGAACCTAAAGTATAGGGATGAATTGTATAATGGCAGTATCTATCCCAAACTCTCCTATGAAACATAACCAAGTCTGGCAACTGAACTATCACAGAATACAAAACACAATTTACAATCAATGAAGAATTTTAAAACCTGGGGCGCCTGGGTGGCTTAGTCGGTTAAGCGTCCGACTTTCGCTTAGGTCATGATCTCGCGGTTCTGGGTTCGAGCCCCGCGTCGGGCTCTGTGCTGACTGCCAGCTCAGAGCCTGGAGCCTGTTTCAGTCTGTGACTCCCTCTCTCTCTGACCCTCCCCTGCTCACGCTGTCTCTCTCTCTCCTAGAAATAAATAAAAAATATTTAAAAAAATAAAATAAAATCTGTTAGCATTTAAACTAATGCTGGATTAAATCATAGTTTCATTAAAATAAATTTGAAGGCAAAAAATTTAAAATAGTGTAAAGAAAAAGCTGGTTGCCCAAACAATTCCAGACTTTATGACACCTGCTGACCATGCAATTATTTGGTGTTTGCAATGTTTGTTTGAAAAATAAAGCTTATCTCAGATATGTAATGATATCTAAGCAATAATGGGCTTTTAATGAAATTAGGTTGGGAAAGATTTAAGCAGAATTAAGTTTTAAATCCTGGGTTTTAGAGAATCTTCCAACCAAGCCAAGTGTTTTTATGCTTTGCAGATATTTTAAGATCACATTCTTGGGCTAGAATAAATCACCTATTTCCCTAAAGTAAATGGACCACTGAATGTGATGAGTAATTCTCTCTTCCTCATCTGAGAGAAATATCAGACAGATATTTCTGGCCAGGGGGACTTTGTGCACTGAAGAACACATGGAGAAAGAAATCCGGTTGCCAAGCTCCCTCCCCTGACTTCCAGGGAATTAACACTGACAGGTTTCCTGATGTCAGTCCATCTCCTCCCCCAGGCTTCTGATTCATTTTAACTCCCTGATGGATTGACTGGATAAACAAATCCACACCAGGTTGGCATCAAAAACTAATATTTTAACCTGCCTTCAACAAATTTAATAACTGGCTTTTTGGCAAGGTTTGCTTTCTTAGGGAATAGATTGCCAAAACCTTTCATAAAATCCTACAATTATTCTTACTTGTTTAAAGTTATTTTAAGCAGAATGCTTAAAGGTAGAAAAATTGGCACGAACTGTCAGCGTTTAATGTTGTTGATTTAAACTGGGAGTAACAATGGCATATAAAATCTTTCTGTTTCTGGGGATAATGGTGATGTTTCTTTGCAGGTAAAGTCTTAGAATTTATACAAGGGGTTTTTTAATTTGCTCTTTTCCCAAAGAAAAGTTTGGTTTTCATGCCACATACATTTTTTTTAAGAAAGCATATTTTAACATGCTTTAACATATTTTAATCATTCCTAGAATGACTGGCTAATTTAAACTTCAGAGGAGAACTGAGGATGAAATTCTAAGAGAGATTGGCATCAAAGACTAAAGCTTGGACAGGGCTAATATTCTTGTACATGATCAAAATCTAAAGCCAGCCATATGGCTTCTATATGGAGGGCAGTTTGCCTGGATGAACATGTCGGTACTTTTAGAATGATACCACATTAGTAGCTTAACAAGGCGTTCCCACCTTTGTCGTAAAAGAGTAGGACAACATTTCTTCTGGTGTTCCCTTCCCTTGTTTTCCAATCACCTTTTTCTTCTCTTCAACAACAGAGCCCTATGTCTCTTGGAATTCTGGAGCTTTGGATCTCATATTCTCTAGTGCTAATTATGATTTGATCTTAACGCAATATTTCCTAAAAGGAAGGTTGATTTCTCTTCTTTCATAATAGTTTACCTATTAGATTATTTACATATTTTTAGAACTATATTATGAAAGCTCATTTATCACCACTTGATGTAGTATTTTATTTTTTCCTAGGTCACCTCATAATTTATTTGAATAATTGATGGCTTCTCCTAAAACAGTATAGATCTTTGAGTTTTTAATGCTATTTTCTTTTTAAAAATTGATGTACGAAGATTCTACGTATTAATTTATATTTTTGATGAGTTTGGACATATGCATACACCTGTGATACTATCACCACAGTAAAGGCACAAAGATATCTATCGCCTCCAAAAATGTTCTTGTGTTTTTGTGCATGTGTGTGCGTGTGTGTCTGTGTGTCTGTGTGTTGGGAGAGGGTTGTGGGGGTGTTCTTGGTAAGAACACTTAATATGAGATTTACTTTCAACAAATTTTCAAGTGCATAATATAATATTGTTAACTATGACCACTGTGTTGTACAGCAGACAGATCTCTAGAACCTATTCATTTGTGTAACTGAAACTATATACCCAAGAGATCAACAACTCCCCATTTCCCCCCACTCATGTCTGTTTTTTTATATTCTCAGTATTCCCTTACCTTGGCTAACTGGCTATAAAAACCAATTCTTTGTAGAAGAATCATTTACAATAATCATTTTGATAAAATGTTAATACAATTGTATATTTTTACATATGCAATTTGTATATAATTTAATTTGAATTTTGTATTTTTCTGTAAAATAGCAATGCACGATTTCTTAGAAATATCTGTGAAATTGCAAAGCTGTATTTTATTCATGCTTTGAACAAAGCAAGAGTCACCTAGATTAGTTTGTTTCACATTTTTTTAATTAAAATAACCAAGCTGCCTAAGCCATGGGAAGGAATATTATAAAATACTTCATTAAGTCTTAGATTGTTCATAATCTTGTTCGAAATTATTTGAATCAAACTAAGTACAGACAATTGGGAAATAATCAATGAAGAGAATTTGATGATTTAGATGGGAATCAGTAATAGAAGTCATTTGTCATCCTGGTGCTAGAGGTAATTTCACAACCTTGGGATGATTCTGAGATGATGGAGGGCCAGGCAGACGAGAAAGCTGATGTGGCTGTTAAGAGTTCAAGAACTTTTTGTTCAAGCAAAAATAACATGTGTCTTGTAGACAGGAAGAGAAGACTAAATTGACTTTCAGAGTAGTTTCTTAGAGGCAGAAATTTTTTTTTCCATACTTGAGACATTTTTAGATACCTAATATCTTATGTTTATAAAACAGTATACAAAAATATAAAAGCCATATTACTCCAGAAAGTTTCTGTTATTTTTCCTTTTTAAAAAGTGTTTATTTATTTTGAGAGAGAGAACAGGAAAAAAGCAGAAAAGGAGGGAGACAGAGGTTCGGAAGCAGGCTCTGTGCTGACAGCAGAGAGCCAGATGCAGGGCTCAAAGTCATGAACCAAACCATGAGATCATGACCTGAGTCAAAGCCAGACACTTAGCAGTGTCCAGTCTCCCTAAACTTCTGTTATTTTAAAGGAAAGTGCCTGATACATTGCAGGAAATATATTGGCCCTTCACTAATCCATGGTAACATTCACAAGGCCAATGGGTATCTTTCTGGAAGGTTATACTAAATCTCAGGGACAGAGATATTATAAAATACATGTAGTTAAGAAGTTTCAAGTGTATGTCAGAATTAAAGCAATGGGATTCTGTGACAAACAGCAGATGTATGTTTTCTATAAGTGCATAAATTTATCACACTTTCTACTGATAGACAGGTGTGGGGGGATAATATATTGAAACAAAAGGTTCCCTGTCAACATTTCATGGTAACGAGATTTAGTGCCTGAAAAAGGAAAGAGAGAAGAGGAAGAATGGGAGAGAACCATTTGAGAATGAAGAAAAGAACGAAGGAGGAAGAAGAGGAAAGAAAGAAGAAAGCAAAGAAAATGAACCGTTTTCTGAGAGCTTACTATTTCAGGCATGATCAGTGCTTTCATATACATCCCCTGATCTAATCTTTAAAATAATTTTCTAGATAAATATTATTACCCCATTTATATAGATAGAGAAACTGAGACCTGTGAAAAATTAAAGTAAACTGAAGCTAGAATTCAAATTCATTTTGACTGTGAAGCTCATTCATTTTCCATGCTGTCATAATTCATCCTTTGGAAATCATAAAGATTAATCTCCTTGAATTTAAATGACTAATCATTGCTCAGTGAAGTGGATTTAAGTCCTAAAGATGCTCATTTTCCATTCAAAGCTTGAATCTCCAAAGGGACCTCGGTGTTTTGGCTCCAAACCACGTACAGTGTGTTTTAACTGTGGAATCCACAATGTTGGGAATCAGGACAGGCAATCCAAGGAGACTTGGGCATCTGTCAGGTTGTTAGAATGTACTGGTGGAGAAATCCTTCTATGATGGCTGCTGTTTTCTGAGTCAGAACAGTGATCTCCCTTTTAAGATATAGAATAGCATAGCTACTGAGAGGGAAGACTATCATTGTGGAGAAAGACTCTCCTTTATAATTAACCTCCAGATTCCTGGACCAGGATCTGGTTTTGCACCCCAGGATTTCCATTGTCTTCCATATTGCTCTCTCTCATTTTGTTCCCTATGTCCATATTCCCTCATGAGCTCCACTCTCAATTATTAACCAGACTCTTCCTATTCCATGTCCTTTATTGAAGGTCATTGTGATTCCTGCTCTATTTCTTGCATCTTCATATTATGGACTGCAGCTTGGTTACATATCTGGATTTGCCTCTTGACCCATTTTAACCTTAAGCCCCTTGTTTTCTGGTTTGAGCCACACTGCCCCCTCACAATCTCTTTGGAAGCAAGGTCCAGGATTTTATATGATTTCCTTCTTTCTGCACTTATGCTAAATCTATGGGGGCCTCACTAAAGCTGGGATATTGTTGACAATATATACCTAATGACTGTGCTGGAATATATTGACTTAACCATTCTCTTGCATACTCTTGCCCCCTATTTTCCTCACTATCCTGGCCTTCATTCTCAAGAGAGCCCTTCATACCACCCAGCAACTCCACCATGTTTTTTAGTATATTCACGTATCTGCTGTCATATATGACTATTTCATGCCTTCATTTCTCTCCTCCAATCATCAGTATATCCTTTCTGATTTTTAATATCAACTGTCTTCTTCCTCCACAGAAAATAGAGGAAACCAGATGTAAAAAATCCACATCCTCCCAACACCATCCCTAGAAAGGTACTGGTAAATTTACCTTTTCCTTGTCACTATGGATGACAGATGCACCATCCTGTCTAAAGTCAGTCCCTTCATTTGGACACAGGATCCCACCCTTGCATACCAGTTCCATTACATTAATTTAGCCAATCTCCTTTCCATGGTGTCATCAATTCCCCCCTCCCTCTTTTTTTGGGGGAGGATTTTTTGCAATATCATACCAATATGCTTTAATATCCCTCATCTATGACCTTATTGCTACTGTCCCATTTTCTAATCTCCTTTCCAGTAAAATTTTTTGAAAATGTTGTCTATGTTTGCTGTCTCTATTCCTCTCTTCTAATATTTTTCTGAGCCCATGCCAATTAGGCTTTTAATTCACTGAAACTGCTCTTTCCAGGGTCTCCAATGACCTATTCATTGCCAAGTACAGCGGTCAATTCTCTGTTCTCATCTAATATTTAATGGAGTTGAACATTTCCTCATTTTCACTTTCTTCATGTGGCCTCTGGAATTAATCAATTCCTCTCTCTGTCTCCTCCCATCACCCTGTCTCTCTTCCCTTGTCTCTCCCCCCATCTCCTCTCTCTTTTGCCTTATTAGCTACACCCTTACTATTTCTTTTGTTTCTACTCACCTCTCCTAAACTGGAGGGCTCCTTCACTCAGTCCTCAGACATCTTTCATCACTTATTTGGTGATCTCATCTCATGGCTTTAAACATGCTGTCAATTTCAAATTTATAACTCCAGCCCAAGTGTCTGGTGTCTCTGGACTCATATGCCGAACTGTCTGCTTGACGTTTCCACTTAAATGTCTAATATGCATCTCAAGCTTAACATATGTAAACCAAATGCTAATTTCCCATATCCTGCCCCAACCCACCAGTCCTCAAGCTCCCCCATATCAGTAAATGGCAATTTTCATTGCTCAGGACAAAACATCACCATTTCCTTTCTATCACAATCAGTGTATTAATTAATCCTACTTTATCTACTTTAAAAACATATCTAGAATTTCACTAGTTCTCCTCAACTCTACCATTATCACCACTGTCCAAACCATCATAATCTTATTTGCATCATAGTAATATGGTACTAACTAGTCTTTCTATTTCCACACCTGTTTCAGTATTCAATCTAATTACCATACAGCAGCTGGAATGACCTTTTCGGAAATGTATGGTCAGGTCCTGTTACATACTGACCAATACTGTTCCATGACTTCCCAATTCAGAGTAACAGAGTATTACAGTGATTAGAAAGCCCTCTTCCCTCTATCCAGCCTTTCGCCCTTATCTCTTACCACTTCTCCCTCACTGTTTACTCTGCTTCAGCCGCACCAGCTTTGTTAACTATTCTGGCAAAAAGCAGTGTCAAGAGTTCTGGACATGGTTTTCTTCTACCTGGACTGCTCTTCTGCTGACAGTCCATGGCTCCTTTTTTCACTTTCTTTAGGTCACTACACTGATGTAGCCTCCATCAGAAAAGCCTCCCTGACATGTTAAGAAGCATCCACATCTCTCAAAGATCCCCTCCATTCTCTACTTTATCATACCATTCTTTCTTCATTTGTTTTGTTTATTTTTTGTTATTAGCAATCTCCTTTCCCTAGTCCGTAAACCCCACGAAGGCAAGAAGATTGCCTTGTTCTTTGATAAGTCCCTTATGCCTAGAATAATATACATCTTAGAGTAAATTTCAATAAATATTGTTGAATGAAGAAATGAACAACACACTAAGATTAACTAATCTGGTTTGTTTGGTGAGGAAGTATTTTCTTAGGATGAACAATAAGCTATAAATATTAAAGGCCTTAAGCAAAAGAAAAAAAAATCACATCTAAGATGTCTGGTTAACTTGCTCAGGTTGTTATGAAATAAAAACTTGTGGGGTTTTTGTTGTTGTTGTTGTCTTATCTAGAAGTCAACAGAAATTCTGTTCTGTGGGGAATACTACCGTCTCTCCAGACACAGCTAGAGTTGCTCATCGTGCACCATTATCTACTGTGGCCCAGGGCTTGGCTCTGGAGATGGGATGTCCCATTAAATCAGGCAGCTAACAGTGTAGGCCCAACAAAGAGAAGAGGGCATGGGGAAAAATTAAAGACGTAGGCAGTCTAGGAAGCAAACCTCGCAGAAAAGGGGTGATTAAAGCAATAGTATTCTGGCACATGGATGGGACACAGAGAATGAAGTTCAGGAATCAATGTATTAGTGAGGAGTTCTTCCAGTGTTAATGACAGAAATCCAACTAAAAATAGCTTTCTCACAAAAGGGCATATATTGGTTCATGTACCAAGAAGTGTGAGAGCACTGAAGTTGTAGTTACAGCTAGACTCAGGGGTAAATGAGGATATTGGTATTCTGCCTTGCTTTTCATCTCTTAAAGAGACTCATGCTTCATGGTAGGTCAGATACCTTGCCCCATTTCATATCCCTAGCAAGCCCAGACCCTATCGACCCCAATGGGTTTATTTCCAGAAGAAATATTCCGGGGAAGATTCTGTGTGCATGGGATTGAACCTTGTACTTGTTCCTGAACCAGTCAGAATGTCCATGAGAATGGGCAGACCTCACCAAGCATGGATCATATTCCCTTCCCTATGGTTCCTGGGGAATAACCAGATTTGCATGGCCATATACAATGAGTTCCCCCCCAAAAATGAGGGATTCTATTACAGAATAAAAAGGAGGGAAAACTGCATTAATAAAGACTATACACATCTACTGCATACATAGGCAATAAAAATTTAGAAAAACTGCCAGGCATTTGAGGTGAGGTAATCTTTTTTTTTTTTTAATGTTTTATTTCTGAGAAAAAGAGAGAGAGAGAGAGAGAGCAGGGGAGGGTCAGAAAGAGAGGGAGACACAGAATCGGAAGCAAGCTCCAGGCTCTGAGCTAGCTGTCAGCACAGAGCCCAACGAAGGGCTTGAACCCACAAACCGTGATATCATGACCTGAGCCAAAGTCGGACGGTTAACCGACTGAACCACCCAGGTGCCCCGAGGTGAGGTAATCTTTTTAATGTGAGGAAAGAAAAATGAATTCTTTATACATGCCAGGAATGTCCAGATGGTAAAGGTACTAGCAAAGAGTGGATAGTACGCCATTGTAATACTTATTTTTCCCCAGAATATGTATCAGTAAAAAGCAATAATTGAATAGCATCAGACTAAAAGATAAAAGATGCATTCTCAAAAAATATGAATTCTCTAAAACTTTTTCTTTGTCTTTTATGAGTGGCAGGTAAAAATATGCTCTCCCAACATGGAATATTTGTTTAAAACCAGCTAATCTTAAGATGTCAGAGAAATGTCAGAATTATGGACTTTTAGTACAGTTGGTGGAAATATATTCTGTGGATTGAAGAGGAAGAAAGGAGAATAAGTGATTTAGAAGACACCATTATAGAAAAACAAGAAGCTGACAAAAAAAAGAGACAAACTGATCCAAGAACAGGAAAGAAGAATTCGAGAGCTCAGCGACACAGTCAAACGCAACAATATCCATATCATAGGAATCCCAGAAGAGGAAGAGAGAGGAAAAGGTGCTGAAGGAGTCCTGGAACAAATTATAGCAGAGAACTTCCCCGACCTGGGGAAGGAAGTAAATGTTGAAATACAAGAGGCTCAGAGGACTCCCCTCAGACGTAACTTGAATCGATCTTCTGCACAACATATCATAGTAAAAATGGCAAAATACAAGGACAAAGAGAGAATTTTGAAAGCAGCTAGGGAGAAAAGGGCCCTCACATACAAAGGGAAACCTATCAGAGTGGTGACAGACCTATCTACTGAAATTTGGCAGGCCAGAAAGGAATGGCAGGAGATCTTCAATGTGATGAACAGTAAAAATATGCAGCCAAGAACCCTCTATCCAGCAAGCCTGTCATTCAAAATAGAAGGAGAGATAAAAACCTTTCCAAGTAAACAGAAATTCTATGGCTTAAAAATGAAAATGAAATACAGACCCTTTTGATTATAAATAATGATTTACCATTTACCTATGGCCCAACTTTTATATTATAATTTTAGATTTCTCTTCTATATTTCCTGTACAATTCTTTATAGTATATGTACTTTTTTACCATTTATATTTTTACATATTTTTACATATACTTTTTTTTGGCTGTAATAATGGGTAGTGATACGTGTCATATGCACAGGGCAAGTGTAAGGGGTAAGAAATTTTTTCATAGGAGGTATATTAGTTGATCGTATCGGAAGCGTGGGTAGGATGCTCGGATTCATAAGAAAGCAGTTGTAAGGAATAGTGTTTTGGTGGTGAAGTTGACAGTATATAGTTCTGGTATGTATGGGTTGTGGAATGCGTGTCGGAGACGTGGGATTTATTCTAGCCATAGCATGATTCCTCACCAACTCAAATACATGAGAATTTCAACAAATCTTTGTTACAGAATACAAAAACCTGAACACACCATTAATAGGACTCCTCCTAGCAGTCACAGGCAAATCTGCCCAATTCGGCCTGCACCCATGACTACCATCAGCCATAGAAGGACCCACACCCGTATCAGCCCTACTCCACTCAAGCACAAATCATGTCAATAATTATCACACTATTTATTATACTTCAACTAAAAATCTCAAAATACACATACCCATGAAATCCAGAACTCAAACCCTCTGCAACACTAAAACAACCCAGCCCCTGAGAAAAAAAATGAACGAAAATCTATTCTCCTCTTTTTTTTTTAAAAATGTTTTATTTATTTCTAGGAGAGAGAGAGAGAGAGACAGCGTGAGCAGGGGAGGGTCAGAGAGAGAGGGAGTCACAGACTGAAACAGGCTCCAGGCTCTGAGCTGGCAGTCAGCACAGAGCCCGACGCGGGCTCGAACCCACGAACCGCGAGATCATGACCTAAGCGAAAGTCGGACGCTTAACCGACTAAGCCACCCAGGCGCCCCTCTATTCTCCTCTTAATAGGGGAGATAATAGGCCTGCCTATCGTTGTTTTAATTATTATATTCCCCCCCCAAAAAAATTTTTACATATTGTCTTTTACAGTTAATTAAGAGGTGTTTGTCTTCCAGTGTAGGAGGCAAAGACATCTGTAACACAGAAGAAGGGGTTTGGGGTTATTGGCTGGCCATGTATGCTTTGAACTACTGTTTCTATCTAACAGGGAGTGAAACATCTATCGGATGCAACATTAATTAGATATGGTTCAGTTCTGGAGTCAAACTGAATTTCTCTGAATAATGAGGAGCTGCTGAAAATAAACAGTAATGATGAAGTATTACTGACCAGGAGTTCTTATATTTCGTGAATCATTCTGCTTATGGCTGAGTCTCTTAAGAAGTTAACATCCCTAAATTCTGCAGCCTTCTGTCTCACTACTCCCTTTAATACCCACATAATAGGAATTTGCATTTCTCTTTCTTGTTTGATTCACAGAAAATAGTGTCTCTTATGAAGTTTCCTTCCCCAAATATTTCTTGATAATTTTCAGGAACATTTTCTGGTTCCACGAATGTTTCCTATATGTCACTTGGCATCTTCAATTCATGCTGCTTCTCTTGGCTTCTATACGGATCATTGCTTGCCAGGTCAATATTATGCCTCCAGGACACCGGAGCTCTCGTAAGTGTGAGAACATGTCCATTCAATAACTCCTTAAAGCTTACTCTTTCACAAAGTTTTACTCAAGGGCCCAAGAATAGAAAAAGTTACAGTGCAGACTGGGGAAGGGAACCCATGGAAATCCCACCATTCCCTTTTTTTTTAAATCAAATAATAGACCTAATAGGTACTAGAATCCACGTGCCATACCCCTCTTCCAGGGTACTGGAAGCTGCCACTCCGATTTCTTTTCCATGATCATGTTCCTCTCCCCTGGAACCTTCCTACTCAAAGTCCAGACATATAAACTCAACAGATATTATGCAGAGTGTTTAGTACTTTAATGCACAAAAATTCTTTTCTAGAATAGGATTGACTTTACAGTTTCATATCTAAAAGACCTCCTCAAAGGGTTTCCCAAGCCCACACTAGTCACATATATAATCTTCATGAAGAGATCAACTGTGCTTTCGTACCAAAAGCCACATGCAAAGTAATAGTTTGTCTTGAAAATACTACTTAAGAGGAGAAGTCAGTAAATATATTTTAAGATAATGAATTGCATTTTGGAAATGAAAGTATAAAATGGAAGCCTCTCTGGGGACATAAGAGAGTGGTATGTACTCTCATTCTCATGAATACACCTTTGTTCCTCCCTCAGAAAGATCCTGACTTTCAAATATGCAGATATATCGCTGTGAACTTACCGGGCAAATGACTGCCACAGTTGAATCTCCAATCCTTTCTATGGGCCATCTCTAAAATTGCCACGATTTGGAAGTCTGTGGAGCAGAAAGTGAATCACCAGAGTCTATGTTTGCAAGCGGTCAGATTATTTTGTAAGAGTTCTACGTTGATATAATTATGAAAATATGTGACAGGAATGCTTTCTTTACTGAGGGTTGGCGTATTCACACTAAATTGAAAGAATAGCACCGTCAAGACGCAACATCAGAAGATGGCGCTACTCTCCAAGAGAGATGGGATTCTTGGGTCAAGCAAGGTTTCTATAATTTTTGACTACCGGGTATATAACAAGTAGCAGGGAGAAAGACACCTGATGTGTGGATGAAACTGTGGGACTGAAACATATTAGTGTCTAACCAGAATGGTAGCTTTACTGAGAAGTATAATAATTTATTTTTTAAAGTTTATTTATTTTGACAGACAGAGAGAGAGAGCAGGAACAGGAGGGTGCGTTGGGGGGAGAATCCCAAGCAGACTCCACACTGTCAGTGCAGAGCCCAATGAGGGCCTTGAATCCACAAACCGTGAGATCATGAACTGAGCCAAAGAGTCAGCCCCTTAACCAACTAAGCCACTCAGGCACCCCAATCGTTTACTTTTTTATTCAAGGCACATTTTCTGAGTATGGTGTAATAATTCTGAATTGTGGAGAATATAAACAAGAAACTATGCTCTCAAAAACCTAACAATTGTCTACGTTGTGTACAGACACATATTCATGCATGCACACAGGACCTTTAAATATACTAACATGTAATACATGTAATAAGGAAAGGCAAGAAAAGGCAGTCCAGAAGACAGCCATTCTGGGCAGAGAATATAGACAGAATTAGAGGGTTGCCTGGGTGGCTCAGTTGGTTGGGTGTCCAACTTCAGCTCAGGTCATGATCTTGCAGTTTGTGGGTTTGAGCCCCGCATCGGGCTCTGTGCTGACAGCTCAGAGCCTGGAGCCTGTCTTTGGATTCTGTATCTCCCTCTCTTTCTGCCCCTCTCCTGTTCACAATCTCTCTCTCTCTCAAAAATAAATAAAACATTAAAAAATTAAAAAAAAAAAGACAGAATTAGGAATACCAAGGGAAATAATTTGGCTGGAAAAACATGCAGATGAAAGGAGGAATATGAGACTGGGAAGATAGGTTGAACTGAACTTGGAAGCCTCTGAATAACACACGGATATGCTTATACATTATTTCATATCAGTGTTCTACCAAAAGCTTTAGAGCCAGAGAGTAACGTGCTTTGGAAGTCAATCTATTTGTTGGTGTGGAGAAGATAAGGTCAGGATAGAGGAAGATAATGAAAAGTCTGGGGCAAAAATTGACATACTAACAGCTGGCTCTTGAAATTTGTCATACAGCTATTATTGATGAATTTTGCATGAGGAAAAATAGTTTGACCTTTAAGCGTCTGCATTTAATGTTTATCCGAGCTTATGTAAGTTATTAAGGTAAAACTATTCCAGATGTTTCACAATGTTTACTAAACTAAAGTTTCTTGCTGGTATTTGCAAATATATTGCAATAATGCGATAAATGTGTAGTAGTGGAAGAAAGAGAAATCCGCCCTTTACCTCTCTTGTGTTAAACATATGGTTAGTAGCTAGAAGGAGCAGTGTCAGGAGCCTCTGAAAGCACAGAGCCAAACCCATCTGGGCTGCATGAGAGAATGGGGAAGGCATTCATAAAGGTTCTTGGGAACATATTTGCTATTCTTTGTTTTCACTCCTAACCCTTTTCATGTTGAACAATTTAAATGATCCAGCCTTTGGAGAGTTAAGAGAGTGTCAGAAAGACGGGATTGCAAGCTGCCTCAGGAGACTTCTTATGAAACAACAATAATGTGGAAGCTGAAGGAGGTTTTTTATTACACCACATTTGGTAAAGCATGAATGCTAACAAGAGTAGAAGAAAAAGTTCATCATTCTCCAGCACTGATTCTTCTTTATCCATTCCCTCATTTATCCAATAGAAATTATGAGTACCAAGCACGCATTAGCATGCTAAAGTCTGGGGAGGTTGTCAAGAACTCCAGCTTAGAGCACAATTGGCAGTACAAGAGCTAAGGGGACGTGGGGACAGGAAATAGCATGGTGTGTGCAGGATGGAAAGTGCCAGGGAATGAGACTGATTAGAACACAGAGATCAGATCATGGTATGCCTTGCATAAATCATCAAAAAGTCTGGAATTTACCCGGAACAAGTGTGATTCTTTTGGATGGCTATTTCATGTACTCAAAACCTGAAATGTATAAACAGCATGCTTACAAACATAATCTGTTCTGGTTGGCATTCCTTCTGATCCTCTTCTGAATTTGTACATGACTCACTCAATATTGACACAATAAAGAGAGACATTTGCTAGAGATAGAGCTCTCTGCTCTGCCAGATCTTGAGGTGGCTGGTTTAGGCCCTACCTGGGAAGTTGGGCAAGATGAAGTACTTCCCAGAGGAGGATGTGTTTTGGTCAGAGCAGCAACATCTGAGCATGAAATTTAGATTGTGAAATGTGCCATGGAAGAAGAACTAAGGACGTCTCCTTAATTTGCTTAAGTGAAAGAGTTAAATTCATGTGCAGGGTTTTGCTAATTGGCTCATAGAGCTCAACAAATGTTAGCTACTAATATTATTTAATATGATTTAATTTTTTAAAAGAAAACTAGAGTAGGAGGAAACAAAGAAGACTGTAAATGTGGAATAGTATTGTTTGCTTATTAATATAGCATGAAGGTATCCCAACTGATACATTTGACAAACACGTATCAGCATATTCTCTGTGCCAGGCACTGATTAGGCTGTTGGGACATAGCAGGGATCAAACGGGGACAAAAAAGCCTTGGTTTGGGGATGTTGTGCCCTGGGTGTTTGGGTTAGGTTTTAGAGTCTGGAGCCAGGGTTATGTGATGGACTTCCCAATCCGTGGGTACTGCAATGGCTTTTCCCACCTCCTCTTGGAAAATCTGTTGAAGAGGATTCTGATAGAGCAAGATAATGACTAGAAGGCATGGCAACATGCCAGTGGTTATCACCTGAGTGCAGGACTCATTATTCTTCTGGCTGCTGCTTCTGGATCTCCTAGCTCAGGGCTCACCCCTGCCTCACAACACTGCTGACTCGTTCCTGTGCCGAGAGGCAGTCTTTTCAGAGTATGTAGTGCTTTCTGGGTAAGGATGTTGATTTGCTGCATGGTGGGCGCCAGTACAGCTGAGTTCAATTTTGAATTGAATGCTAATTAATTATCAGATCAATTATGACTGAGAAGCTTTTGAAGCATGTTTTTGTAAGCAGCCCGACCTAATCTGTCATTGCCAGACTGATGCTTACCAGGAAAGAAAGAATGTCTTTTTCCTTTTGTTTAAACATACGCTAAAAGTGGGAGTAGATGATGTTAAGAGAATGAAGAGTTTCCTGGTCTAAAATATCTTAATTATTGTTTAAGCCATATTTTTTTCTTTGAAAACTTCTAAAAATTTCATGCATACATCTGTGAATCTTGTTAAATTGATTCTACTTAGTAATGATTCTTTTAACTGTGGTCTGTATTGGTGTCAAAAACTAGCTGTAATATTGCTCTACAGGGCTACTCAGCACATACTTCGTCAGTCCAAGCTCCTAAGAGAACTCTTTTTGGTGTCTTATTATCTTTTTACCCAGAGGAATGTGAAGTCAATTATATTAATGATTCTGAAGTAGTTCTTAAAGCAGGACGTATACTCAGGCTCTCAGGATTAAAGTATGGTGTTGGAAATGGTGTGGATAGATAGATTCAAATAATTATTTTCTATGTGCGTGTGTGCACACGCATGTACACACACACACACACACACTCACACACACAGACTGTCTTCTGCTAATAATTAGGCTTAATTAAGACATCCAGGAAAAGAAGAGGGTATTCAGAACAATTGGTTTGTGATAACTTAAATGAAAAGTGCTATTTACTTAGAAAATGGTTTCGCTAAATGTAAATTAACCTAAATTATACTCTTTTGGGGGAATTGGGATAAATAGATTGCTAAGTCAGTAGAATTATATACATTATTATGCACTACTTTCATTTGACAAAATGTCTCAAGATATTGTTGACAGATACCCCCAGAGCAATGTATATTGGATGACAGTACAGATTGGAAAATTTTGAAAATAGATGAACAATTGTTTCCAAATATATTCTAGTAAGATATACCTTAAGGGATCTGCTTCGATTTAACACTGTATCAAGAACAGTGTTAGATAGTTAGATAGATAGTGACACAAGCTATCTTGGCAAAACTGTTAATTAAAGAAAACTGAAAGAGAAAGGTAATACAATCAAGATTAGAATACAATCAAGATTCCAGAGACTTGTTCAAGAACTCAACAGTCCAAAAGGCTGCAACTAACAATGTTATAATTAGGGAAGATTAGAGTTTCACATTAAAATTTTTTTAGATGTTTTTTTTATTTATTTCTGAGAGTGAGAGAGAGAGTGTGTAAGCAGGGGAGGATCAGAAAAGAAGGAGATACAGAATCTGAAGGAGGCTCCAGACTCTGAGCTAGCTGTCAGCACAGAGCCTGACGCAGGGCTTGAACCCATGAGCCATTAGATCATGACCTGAGCCAAAGTCGGACACTTAACCAAGCCACCCAGGCACGCCTAAAGTTTTGCATTTGAATAAAAACAGTTTTTACTTTAAAAGATAAAGGATAAGGTGGGAAGTACCTGGCTTCATAGGATTCTATGTGAAAAAAAAGTCAGAGAGTTTTAATAAACTAGAGGAGTAAATATCTCATAGGTATTAAAAATATTGAATAGACCAAGAAAGACAATATAATTTTCATCTTCGGTGGTCATAATACATCTGGGGTGTTATGTTTAGTACAGATGGTCCCCAAATTAAGATGGTTCTGCTTACACTTATTTGAATTTATGATGGTGTGAAAATAATATGCATTCAATAGGAACTATACATTGAATTTTGAATTTGAATCTTTTCTTGGGCTAGTGATAGATGGTATGATACTCGCTCATGATGTTGGGCAGTGACCGTGAGGCACGGCTCCTGGTCAGACGTGTGATCATGACAGTAAACAGCGAAGACATTTACAACAACTCTGTACCCCTAGGACCATTCTGCTTTTCACTTTCACTACAGTATTCAGTAAATTATGTGAGATATTCAATACTTTATTATGGAATAATTTGTGTTATCTGATTTTGCCCAACTATAGGTAAAGTAAGTGTCTGAGCACATTTAAGGCAGGCTGGGCTAAGCTATGATGCTCAGTAGGTTAGATGTATTACATGTATTTTTAATTCACCGCTTCTTCAACTTACAATGGGTTTATTGGGACATAAGGCCATCATAAGTTGAGGAAGATCTGTACTTGATATAGTACTTTAATGGAAACATCTGGAAACAATGGGTTCTTCAAAAGAATGAAAGTGACCCAGTGAAGAAAATGGAAACCACCTAATGTGAGGAAACATTAAGGGACCTGGGAATGTTTAAACCTATAAGGAGAGAGCGTGTGCAAAAGAAATGCCAGTGGTAATCAAATATACAGAGCAATGATACATAGATAGAAAATTAGATTTATTCTATATTGGTCAAGAAGACAAATCTAGAACCAGTAAGTGAAAATTATAAAGAGGCTATTGACACAATGTAAAAACTTTTTCATTCATCAGAGTTGTGATGGAAAAAAATCTTAGATGAAAAGATCCTTATCACTGGAAGTTTTCAACTAGAAATTGGAAAACCATGTGTTCAAAGGTGTAAAAGAAAGTATTCCTGTACTGTGTAGAGGTTTGAGTGTTGAACTCGTTGGACTCTTAGTAACATACCAACGATACATAAAATTTGAAAATTGTTTAACTAATATTTTAATTTCCATATTTTGATATATAATTCTCTGGAGCAATCTATGTAAAAATATTTATTTTTTATTGAGGGATAATTAACTTTTAAATCAGTTTAAAACTTTAAAATATTAAACCCACAGATAATGTAAATGCAAAATGGATGCCACTGCTCTCTTCAACGCTTTCAATGATGGCAAAATGAATGTTTTTTTTTTTCTTTTTCAGCTTGGTATGGCCAAGCAAGCTCACGCTGAAATTATGCAAAGCAGGTATTTCCAAATTAAACTATCAGTTTTTCTTTAACCAACAAACTCAACATGCCTTAATTTCAGTTTATGTATGTAAAAGGTTTTGATCTCTGCTTGGAGATACTCTATTTTTTTCTTTTCTCTTTTTTTTTTGGGGGGGGGAACCTACTTATTTCTTCCTTATAAGAGAATCAACTTTACTATCAAAATCACAACCCTAATTTCCTCCATGGGCCTGTTTCCTGGGGGTGTTTTATAGATGCACCCTATGTCTGGTCATGTGTATTTCCTGTTTGGGTTCACTTAGAGATAGGCCACAGCCAGATAACTTAAGGTCTTTCAAGCCCTGGGAAAAAATTCGTTTTTTCTTCTGAGAGCTGGAAAGCTATTAGGAGAATTTTGGGAATAGGGATGGCATGATCTATTTTCACTGTAAAAGTATCATTCTTTCTACAGCTGAGTGGCGAAATGATGGCAGAGGGCCAAGGGGAGGCAGGCAGCCAGGGACAGTTATCAAGTCAGACCTGACTGTAGCGCGGGCTGACGGAGAAGTAAGAAACACTGGGATTTAGGATATGCTGTGTTTTAAAATATATGTCTCAAACATGTAACTGGTATGAAAGCAACCTGTGCTACATAAAATTGCAATTTGGTCTTTGAAATTATTATTTTATGTCCTTTCTGATTTGAAAATTACTAACATGAGGGAAAACTTAAAAAGGGATCAGTACCGTACTAGTGAGCACTTCAGCAGTAGAGCTGAGAACAGGTTAGCTTTTCTTTGTCCTTTTTTCTTAGGAAAAGAAAGAAAATGGACTCCCTAACACTAAAGAAGTTACAGAGGCAGATAAAGTTATAAAGGCATGGTTTTTTACAGGCGCTCACTTAGTTATTGTTGTCTTTCTTTTGCCAAGATCATACACACTTAAGAATCTGCATTAGCCATCTTGTGGGGTAAATAAATGACTTGAGAGACTCATGCATTTTCTGAAAATGTAAGCACTTTGGTACACAAATGGAAAAACATTAATAAAGCAGGATGGCCTCACTACCATTAGTCTGCTTAGATATTATGTATAATTACTTGGCAGCAAGTCAATGTGCCTTCCCTCCTAGTTCGTGGTCAACTTGGTGGTTTCGAATCCCCCACTATAATAAGTGTATGGTATATAATTGTTGCGGTCTGAATTCCTCATTCGAGTTAAGAATTCATGTTCTTAACAGAAAAGCTGTCCCTCAGTTTTGTAGGTACCCATTTTGTCCAAATATCCCAACTCTTTATTTAGGATGTTTGGCTAGAGGGACAGCAGGGGGGGGGCCGGTGAATCTATTAAAGTAGCATTTTTCCTGTCTCATCATAACCAATGGCAACACAGAAACTTGGAGTCTACCTGAAGAAACCTCTATGTACTGACAATTTGACAGATTTTTTTTTCTTTACCTCTTGACGGGGGAGTGAATATTTGTCTTGAGTTTTTACGGTTTTGGAAATATTGCAAGATTTATGTAACTGGGCTTTTAAGAATAAGATGGAAAATTACTTGGCTACCGTTGGGAATTGTTATAAATAAAGGAGTTTTTGAGTGTGTGCTTACTTACTAGAATGAATGCACAAAGGTTTTTTTGTTTGTTTGTTTTTGGGGTTTTGGATTTTTTTAGTATAAGCTGCAAGATTTCACTTGGCACAGCTCCTAGAATGTAAGGGAAATTTAGAAGCAGCTAGAGTTGCCCTCCTTTTCACTTTTGTTGAGATTGATGCCTGAGGCTGGATAGAATACAGATTTGTGCTACTCCGTCTTGTAACTGGGAACATCCTGTTTACTGAGGCACAATGCACATGTTATTGTGGTGATTTGATTCTTTGCATAAATGATGAGAGCAGGAGAGTCAGCACAACAAAAGAGGAAAGAGAAAGCGATTGTCGACTTGCTGAACTTGAGCACTGCGGAACCTGAGTAAGCTGTAGTGAAGGGATGGGAGGTAATCCAGACGGTGGAATTGGAGTCCAAATATCTGGATTTGAATAACAACACTGACACTCACTAGAATTATGGCTGTGGGCGAGTTGCTTGCTTTCTCTGAGTTTCGTTCTCCTTATATGTAAGAATGAGGGTAAGATGCCCATCTTAAAGATTCGTAATGAAATCCTGCCTCAGAAGGAGCCTCCTTGAATCTGAGAACTTGTTCCTTTATTCCAAGTGGGCTGGCTATGCTATACTTTATTATTTTTGAGGGTTTTGCCTTAACTATTTAGCAATAACGTGGCATAGTATCTCCAAGACAAGACAAAGTTAAAAGGAAGTAAAATGAAAGAGCTGTAGATTTATTTTTGTCTATCTTCTTTTCTTGGAAGATTCTCCTAAAGATTTAGAGAGTACACATCTTGTTTTACTCCTTTGGTGATAGCCTATACATTGAAAATTGTCTTTCAACCAATTTTATTTAATTATCAACGTCTAAAGCTATTGACTTCTGCTGATTTTGTTCCTATTATTGATGCTTCCGTTTTAGATATCTTTTGCTGTTTACTGTCATATATTTTATTTTATTGATATTTTTAAAAAATGTTTATTTTGAGAGAGAGAGAGAACATGTGTGCATGTGAAGGGGAGGATGTGCAGAGAGAGAGGGAGAGAGAGAATCACAAGCAGGCTCTGTGCTGTCAGTGCAGAGCCTGACGTGGGGCTCGATTTCACAAGCCATGAGATCACGACCCAGAGCGGAAATCAGGAGTTGGACGCTTACCTGACTGAGCGACCCAGCCAGCTAGTATATAAAATATATCGTCAGATATCTTATAAAAGTTTTTTCCAGCTTTAAAAAAATTGTTATCCAGAGAAATATTTTTGAAGAGCATAAAATGACTAACTGCTTCTTAAAATAAGTGGAATATTATGATTAAAAATAAAAATAATTATACAAGTGAAGATGTCTTTTCAAATTATAGTTATACTTTGATACTTATAATTTCTATAGTTTCTAATATTCTAAGAATATTCTAATATTCTACACCCTGAGGTGGTGATGGAGAAGGTCATCAAGAGGATATGATCACCAGTTGACCCTCAACCTGGATTTGGGCAATCAGAGACTCCTTACCCCTTTCCTGTCCTTGGAAGGTACATTCTGCTGACCATTCCCACATTTGGGGTCAGTTTCAAGTGAAAGAGGACTTCAACTATCACCATTTTGACCTTAAACTTTCTACTTGATTAAGTTCTTTTTTCCAGCATCTCTCTTAACTCAGGCAAGGGACCCTGTGAGCAAAGCATCCCTTAAGGGAGAAACTACGTCTCAGGCAAAGAGGACTTCCCTGAGCCAGCAAGACCCCGTGATTAACTCCAGGATAACAATCAACATGACTTTCATTTCCCATCTGCACTAATCTTTGTCCTACATTTTTTAAAAATATATAAACCTGGGAGAATTTTTGGCGCTTTGGAGACAGTCTTTGCGACGTTAGCCCAGTCTTCCCAGTGTTGGCCTCCCTGAAAAAATTCCTTTCTTGTTTCACCACCACTGTTTACTGTGCCTTTGGATTTTGTCAGCGGTGAGTGGCTGAACCTGGTCTGTTTGGGACCCCCCAGAGCCAAGTGCTCTTGCACCTTGCGCCCGGGCTATACCAGGGCACAGTCTTGAGAGAACAATGTGTTGTTGAGACCCTCTGAACTAAATTATGTGACTTAACCGAGCTAAGACCTCTTTACACACTTTAAGATTCTAGCAGGCAGACACAGAGATGCATCTGTCTTGTGTCTGCCTAAAACAAACCTCACAGGAAAATTCCCTCTCAGTAACCTGCTGCCTCCTGATCTGGAGTGGCTTCCCTCTTTCTTATGTCTCTCTTTGCTCTCCCTTTCAGATTTCACCTAGGCAGTTCCAGAGCTTGTAAACACCGGATAATGTGTGCATTTGATCTACCTCTCCCTCCTGCCTGAAAGTCTCTGTTTATGCTCTGATTTCCCCTTCATTTATGTATATGAATCCATTTTTGACCACCTTGGCATCTTGTATTTTTCCCCTTATAAGGATTCATAAGTAGTAGGGGAGCCTGGGTGGCTCAGTCGGTTAAGGATTCACAAGTGGTATACTTTATGAGACCTGAATTTCTAAAATTATGTATCTTGTGCCCTTGCAAAGAAATAGAAAAATGGATCTGTCTCTCAGAAAGAAAGCAAAGAGACGATCAGTGAAAGCTCAGTGTCAGGATGAGTATATTTATTTACATTCTAGTTGAGACCAAGAGTAGTAATTTTTTTTTTTAAGTAGCCTCCACAGCCCAGTGTGGGGCTTGAACTCATGACAACTGTTTCATTATAGTTACTGCACTAAATAACTCCAAGAAGTTTCCAGCGTTGTATGTTTATTTAGCTAGGAGAAGAAGGGAGAGGACAAAGTTGTAAGTATACTTCTTTATCCACAGTGGTGAAGTGGTAGCAAAGAAAGTGGGATGACAAAGACCAGGGGCCTAATAGAGAAAAGGACCGAGGGGTGACCTAGGGTATCATGCCAGGAGAATTGTTCTAGAATGAGACGACCAGATCATTCTGTGATAGTCTGCAACAAAGCGCCTCAAAAATGTCACCATTTCGTAAACAGCTTCCTAGTAGGGATATAAACTTTTAAAATGTTATTAATATTACAAAAATAGCAAATGTCCTCTGTTCTACACTCTTGTCACTCCCAATTTCTGTTTTTCTGAGGCCAAATTTTTAACTCTTTTGATTATTTTTTTCTGTCATTTATTGCTGTAACCATGTTGTATGTTTATTCTATGAAACATCTACTGTCTGCATGTCATTTTCAAAATTTCTAAAGATGAAGACTGACCATTCTTTATGTTTCAAATTTCCAATTAAAAAATAGATAAGTCATGGGGATATAATGTACAGTAGAGTTAGACTATACTGGTAATATTGTACTGCAGACTGAAAGTTGCCAAGAGAGTACATTCTTTTTTTTTTTTTTAAATGTTTTATTTATTTCTAGGAGAGAGAGAGAGAGAGAGAGACAGCGTGAGCAGGGGAGGGTCAGAGAGAGAGGGAGTCACAGACTGAAACAGGCTCCAGGCTCTGAGCTGGCAGTCAGCACAGAGCCCGACTCGGGGCTCGAACCCACGAACTGCGAGATCATAACCTAAGCGAAAGTCGGACGCTTAACCAACTAAGCCACCCAGGCGCCCCGGGAGTACATTCTAAAAGTTTTCATCACAAGAAAAAAATTTGTAATTTTGTATGGTGACAGATGGTAGCTAGAGTTATTGTGGTGATCATTTAGCAGTGTGTATAAATATAGTCATTATAGTCTGCACCTGAAACTAATATAATGTTATATGCAATTACACCTCAATAAAACCAAAACCAAAACAAACAAAAATAATTGATATAGTTATGAAAAATATACCTACTGAAATGCCTTTATATTTGCTTTGATTTCTTTTTTATTTCATTTTTAAAAAATTTTTTAATGTTCTTATTTATTTCTGAGACATAGAGACACAGTGTGAGCAGGGGTGGGTCAGAAAGAGAGGGAGATACAGAATCTTAAGCAGGCTCCAGTCTCTGAGCTGTCAGCACAGAGCCCGACGCGGGGCTCGAACCCACGAGCTGTGAGATCATGACCTGAGCAGAAGTCGGACACTTAACTGACTGAGCCACCCAGGCACCCCTTTGATTTCTTTTTTAATACAGATTGTGGACATATAGTTAAAATATTCTGTTTAAAGGGGCGCCTGGGTGGCTTAGTCGGTTAAGCGTCCGACTTTTGCTTAGGTCATGATCTCGCGGTCGTGGGTTCGGGCCCCGCGTCGGGCTCTGTGCTGACTGCCAGCTCAGAGCCTGGAGCCTGTTTCAGTCTGTGACTCCCTCTCTCTCTGACCCTCCCCTGCTCACGCTGTCTCTCTCTCTCTCCTAGAAATAAAAAAAAACTTAAAAAAAAAAAAGTTATGTGGGCTAGGTCTTCCCATACCGCTTCAGTATGATTCTGTAATTCATTTGGGCTCATTTGTTTTTGATTACATAAGGTTTTAGGTTTTTTTTCTTTTAATTTAGTTTTTTTCTCTTTTCTTTCTTTCTTTTTTTTTTTTTTTTTTTTTTTTTACATTTATTTATTTTTGAGAGACAGAGAGAGACACAGTGTGAGCCAAGGTAGGACAGAGCAAGAAGGAGATACAGAATCCAAAACAGGCTGCAGGTTCTGAGCAAGTTGTCAGCACAGAACCCAACATGGGGTTCGAATCCACGAATTGTGAGGTCATAACCTGAGCTGAAGTCGGACGTTCAACTGACTGACCACCCAGGCAACCCTTAATTTAGTATTTAAATATGGAGAACATTAATATGCTTAAAAAACCAAACTACACAAAACTGTGAATCAGAAATATATCACTCTCAGCCATGTATCTTTTCTTGGCTTCTGCTCCCAGGAACCTCTTGCCAATAACTAATTTCATTTTCTGTCATCTTTCCTGTTTCCTTTTGCAAAGGTGAGCACATACACCCCCGTACAAGCATAGAATATATCATATACTGATATGCACTTTGCTTTTTAAATTAATGTATCCTAAAAATCACCCCATATCTATTCTTAGAAGTCTTCCCAATCCTTTTTACAGACATGTAGTCTGCCACTATGTGGATGTACTTTAGTAGACCAATCCCTTCTGGGCATTTAGATAGTTTACAATATTTTTTTATTTAAAAACATTTTCTTAATTTATTTTTGAGAGAGAGACAGAGAGACAGAGAGACAGAGCACAAGTTGAGGAGGGCAGAGAGAGAGGGAGACACAGAATCCAAAGCAGGCTCCAGGCTCTGAGCTGTCAGCACAGAGCCCAACACAGGGCTCAAACCCACAAACCGTGAGATCATGACCTGAGCTGAAGTTGATGTTGAACCAACTGAGCCACCCAGGCAATGCAGACGGTTTGCAGTATTTTGTCATTACAAATAACATGTAACATATATCTTCATACATGCAACATATCAAACTTTTAATATGTTTTCCTAGAAGTGGGATTTCTGGTACAGAACATAAATGCTATATAATTTTGTTAGATATTACCAAATTTTCTAGAAGAGTTATACAATTTTGCACTCCAATGGCAATGCTCGAGAGTGCCTATTTCCCCTAGCCTTGCCAACAGACTTCATTATTAAGCTGTTGAGTTTTTAACCAATCTATCATGAGAAATAGTAACCTAGTAAGATTCTAATGTAAATCTTCTTATTATAAATAACATTGGACACCATTCCATGTGTTAAGGATTGCATGCTTTTTGTGAATTTATCTACATTCATGTCTTTTGCCACTTTTTGTATAGAATTTTGATTTTTTTTTTACTTAGATCAAAAAATAATTCTTTATATACTAGTTATATTATCCCTTTACCTGTTGATATGTGTTGCACAAAATTTCTCTGTATTTTTTTTTGTTTTTTAAAATTTGGTAACTTTTACTATATCTTTTATGGAAATTATTCTATTGTCTACCAGACAATTTTGACAAATTTTACTTTTCTAATGATTTATTATCAATTTTATCTGTTTTCCATTTTTTATGGAGGTGTGAAAATTTGGTTTCTGATTATATTACATATACATATATAATATACATGTTAGTATACTATCCATGTATCATAAGTTATACACTTCTTCCTATCAATAGTAATGTCTTCCATGTAAGTTCTTTTTTTTTCTTTTTCAAAATATATTCATTTAGTTAGTATTTTGTCTATTTTGTTGTTTTTTTAAGAGTAGGTAGGTTTTTGGCATGCCTAGGTGGCTCAGTTAGTTAAGCGGCCAACTTTGGCTCAGGTCATGATCTCATGGTTTTTGAGGTCAAGCCCCACGTTGGGCTCTGTGCTGACAGTGAGCCTGGGAGCCTGCTTCAGGTTCTGTGTCTCCCTCTCTCTCTCTGCTCCTTCCCCACTTGTATTCTCTCTCTCTCAAAAATAAAAATAAAAATAAAGAGTAGGTAGGAATTTGATTTAATTTAATAGACTGTTTTCTGTTCCCTACCTAATTAATCTTCATTGCACTTGTTTTGGCTCACTTTTGTTTGAATTTTTTTCAAGTTGGGAATTCATTTATTTCATTCTCATATACCTTTATATTGCTCTGGAGTGAGAATCAGCAAACATCTTTTTGTAAAGGTCTTATAAATATTATAAATTGTAGGTTTTGTGAGCTATATAATCTCTGTTACAACTATCTAACTCTGTAGTTGTAGTGAAAAAGCAGCTGTAAGATATGCACGAGTAAATAAGCTTGACTGCTTTTGCAAGTCCTGTAAAACAGTCATTGAGCTAAATCTGCCCTAGAAACTTTAGATTCCGGATTCTACTATATATTGTTCTAGTTATGTTTCTTTTTTCAGAGATTTTGTAACTTACTATTGTGTTTCCTCTTCTACCCAAGAGTTATTTAATAGAAGGGATTTTTTTTTTATTTCCATGTGAAATTTCTTTTAATTTTAAGTTGTTCTGCATTGTGATCAGAGTGTTATTATAATTGATTCTGATATGGAAATAACTAATGTGTTTTCTTTGTGACCTCGTATATGGTTAATTTTTGTGAATATTCCACATGCTTTGAGAAGAAAATATATTCCTGTGTAGGTTTGATATAGCCTCATAAATTCTGTGTGGTTGATTATGTTATTTCGATTTTCTCTAGTCCAAATTTCAAATTTTGATTTACCTTGAACCAAAAATAGTGTGTTAAAGTCTCTTAGTTTTAATTTTTCAATTTCATCTTATACCTTTTGTGATTTGTGTCCACTAAATACTTACTCTATTATTTGGGGCATAGCTATAACTTTTATTTCCTCATCGTGAATTATGGCTTCTAGCATTTTAAAATGCCCTTTTATGTTCTCATGTAATGTTCTTGGGGCTTGAATTTTACTTTGATATCAGAAACACAAAGTTACTTCCTTATTGTTCCCATTTGCCTAGTATGCCTTTGCTGGCCTTAATGGTTCACACTTTTCAGTTACCATTTTAAGTGTGTCTCTTGTACACAGCAGAGAGCTGAGTTTGCTCCATGAGTCAATTGGAAAATCTTTTCCTTTAGTACGAAAGGGAAGCGTGTTCACATTTATTTTTATTATTGATATGTTGCTTTCGTAATAGTATTTTATGATTACTCTGTCCAGTGTATTATATTTACTGCACCTCTTTCTGTATTTACTGAGTCTTCTTTCCTTTATTTAACATTCTTTTGATATCAAGGGAGTTTTGTCTTATGTTTTATTCATGTATACCATGTATGCTTTCTATAATGCCTTTAATCACCTTACTGAATGCTTCCCTCCGCTGTTTGTGAAATATAAATGCTATTCTGTACCTGCCACCTATTACATTTACACCAGTCAATGCTCTTATTCTTTCTCCTCTCTTTCTGTTTTCTCCTTCTGTTTGTTAGTTGCATTCCTTCTATTTTGTCAGAATAAATGATGTTTGCATACTATTTTCCCTCATATACCTAAACCTACACCGAATCTTGCATTAGTTCTACATGTAAGTATATTAAGTGCTCATCTTCTCTCATTTGTGGAAGCTTCCAGCCATCTTTTATCCTCCAGTAAGCTCATCTTACAGTAGAAGCCTCATTAAGAGCTCATGATTACACTATAACTTGACTTCTTTCTGATTCAAAGTTGTTTCTTCTTTTTAGGCTTGATACTCAAAGGATTGTTTGGTTAAATAAAACATCCTTGGCTCATACTTTGAGATTTTTTTTTGATTACTGCTGCACTGCGGCCTTGCTCTTGAAACGTCTGGCACCAGTGTGGTTTTTTTTTTTTATTTTTTTATTTTTGTAATTTAATGTTTTTGTCCAGGAATCCTGACGGTTTTGTTTTTTGTCTGTAGAGACTAATAGCTTGACCAAGATACTTTTGAGAATTTACTGTTCTGGGTCCATTTTCCCAGATACACAAGGGGGGCTTTCAGTATGTAAATTTTCTGTGTTTTGAAAGCTTTGTTAGACTACAGTTTTAAATATTACTGCTGTTAGATTGCTTCACTTTCCTTCTGAAACTCTAGTTGTATGCATGCTGGGCCTTCATAGCTTGCCTTCTGTTTCATTTCCCATCTCTTTAATCATTTTTATTTCCTTACCTCATTTTATTTTCTTGATTGTTTTTTCTTCCTTTCTTCAATGGCCCTTATTAAATTCTCATGTGAATTTATTATCCCTTGAGCACTTTGCAATTTATTTATTTATTTATTTATTTTTAAGAAATGGCTTATCTCTGTTAAATTTCTTTCCTGAGCTAACCAAACTCTTGTTGCTTTCTTCCTGTGAGAGTTTTGTTGTTGTTATTTTGGGACCATTTCTATTTTTAATTTAAAATGTTTTGATTCTTTTTATTTTTTTTATTTAAAAAATTTTTTAAATATTTTATTTATTTCTGAGAGAGAGAGAGAAAGAGAGAAGAGAGAGAGAGAGCATGAGCAGGGGAAGGCCAGAGAGAGAAGGAGAGACAAAATTGGAAGCAGGCTCCAGGCTCTGAGCTAGCTGTCAGCACAGAGCCCCATGTGGGGCTTGAACTTACAAACCATAAGATCATGACCTGAGCCAAAGTTGGACACTTAACCAACTGAGCCACCCAGGCACCCCTAAAATTTTTGATTCTTGCTTTAAAAAAATACCTTTAAATTCTCATTTGAGGGTTTAAAATTCAGATACAACTGTTGCGTTGCAATTTTCTACAGTTGTGCATGTGTGTGTGTGTGTGTGTGTGTTTGTGTGTGTGTGTGTCTGTATTTGAGGAGAATTTTCTCAATTGAAATCCTTGATTCACAGTTTGTATTTTCTTCTTTCAGTAGTATGTATGAAATTTCACTTTTCTCTATTTCTGAACATCCCATGGACCAGACCCCTGATTTGAAAGCTGCCTCTTTCAGTTTATCAAACTCACATTTAGTTCAAGGATACTATCATTTCTTTTTGTTGATGGTATAACCAAACAAGTGGTTTTATTTTTGCCTTCTTTGTTTCTGTAAGATTGTTACTTCTCTCCCCTACCCATTTACTCTGTTTCCTCCTTTACTACCACATCTTCCCAAGAGGCACCAGTTTTCTTTATTTACCATTTCCCCCCATAAGTAATTCTCAACCTGCCACTTCTATTTCTTCTCATTTTCAAATAACTTCTCCATGCTTGGTGCTGTGAATTCCTACACTGAGGCCAGTATTTGGATTTTGGTGGTGAATTCTTTTTTCGCCATCAGTTGCTTTCCCTGAACCTCATAAGTGTACTATTCCCCCTTCTCAAGAAATCTTTTAGCCTCTCTTCTCTTACTCCTTAGACACATACAGGCAGGTAGCAGCAGTGAAAATTCTGGAAATGTTTACCTTAAGTAATTTGAATTTAGTGGTATTTTCTCTCTTCTAATAATTCTGAAGATTTGGGTCACATGTGGTTTTATTGCCTTCCTGTGGCTCTGATGTTTGAGGGTAAGTTGTGAAGAAATTTACATTCAGGAAATCACTATTATCCTCCATACATGAAGTTTTACCTACATAAGTGTTTTGAAATTGAAACTATATTAGAAAATACATGACGAAATCTCCATATGTATTGTCCCAGTGAGATAAGCCTCTCAGGTTTATAGTCTTCTGAAAATTTCCATTTCTTTGCAGCATGCCAATATTGTTTTATTCTCCTAGGAATACATCTTTCTCTGAATAGGTTAGTATGTTTCAAGAAAATTTTTAAAATGTTTATTTATTTTTGAGAGCCAAAAAGAGAGAGCACCAGAGGGGTAGAGGCAGAGAGAGAGGGAGACAGAGGATCTGAAACGAGTTCTGTGCTGACAACAGAGAGCTTGATACAGGGCTTGAACTCTTGAACTGCAAGATCATGACCTGAGCTGAAGTTGGATGCTTAAATGACTGAGCCACTCAAGTGCCCCTCAAGAAATTTTTTTCATAAATTAATAACAGAAAGAAATTAAGTTGGTGTCTATCAACTCAATCTTGTGATCGTGCTGAATCTGGTCTGTTTATGGTTTAATTGAATAGCTTTACAGCTCTTCCTTTCTTCCTTTTGGTGTGAAGCTTATGTTTACTCTAAATTTAGGGAAATTTAGTCTGTGTAGGGGACTGAAAGTTTAGGTACATACTCAAAACACATGAGGCTATTTCAATTATTTGAAGGGACTAGGAAATGGCCACCAATAAGTGAAACATCAGGGTTGGGTAACACAAAAATGTCAGAAAGCTTTTCTTAGATATACTGTATCAATGGAGCGCTAATTCTCTGGAGCCACCAACCGCCTAAGAAGCAAAACCAGCCAGGCTGCTCTGGAGAGCCCAAATGGACAACTCTACAGGACAGGGCATCCAGAGGGAGCTGTCAGTCTGGACTC
The DNA here is from genome assembly GCA_017311185.1 of Proteles cristata cristata. NCBI lineage: Eukaryota > Metazoa > Chordata > Mammalia > Carnivora > Hyaenidae > Proteles > Proteles cristata. Next base: position 672,167 of record JAESUZ010005663.1, on the reverse strand, counting down.
TGTGAGTGCTCACCAACAGTGTTCACTGATCATGTATATGGCCTGTCATAGGGGCCACTGGGTGGCTCGTTTGGTTGAGCGTCAGACTTCGGCTCAGTTCATGATCTCATGGTTCAAAGGTTCGAGCCCCTGACGGGCTCTGTCCTGACAGCTCAGAGCCTGGAGCCTGCTTCTGATTCTGTATGTACCTCTCTCTCTCAGCGCCTCCCCTGCTAGTGTTCTCTCTCTCTCTCTCTCTCTCTCTCTCAAAAATAAATAAACATTTAAAAAAAAGAAAAAAGGAATGGTAGCTTTGATCAGAGTGGCAGCACTGATTAGGATATGATTGAGAGGATGGTTAATGGAAATTATTAAGTAGAGGGGTACCTGGGTGGTTTAGCTGGTCTAGCATCAAACTTCAGCTCATGATCCCATGGTTCCTGAGTTCAAGCCCTGTGTTGGACTCTTTGATGTCAGTGGAAAGCCTACTTTGGATCTTCTGTCCCTCTCTCACTCTGCCCCTCTCCTGTTTACACCCTGTCTCCTAAAAACAAAAAATATTTAAAAAAAAAAAAAGAAATTTTTAAATAAGTTAAATCAGTGAGCAAGGGAAAGGGGAGAATGGAGAATGACTTCTACATTTTGGAACTGATATCTAAGTGAATGACAGGAAAATAATCTAAACAAATTGGCATTTAATGTTACAGGATTTGTTGCTGATACACCGTAGCATGATCACAGAAGGAAGAAGGAGGAACGAAAAAAGGCTAAATGGGACTGGTGAGAAGTTTCCATTTTATTTTGTTGCACCTGCTGAAATGCACAGTTTAATTTCACAGTGTCATCAGGGTTCAGCTGATGGCCCAGGAGCTGCTGTGACATGCCCAGTTACGTTGTCACCAAGCCTTCTCTGAGAGGAAACAGGTAAGATGAGACTTGAAAAATCATAGACATCTTATCATAGAAGAACCATGAGAAGAGCCTTTTAGAAAAAAGGAACAGCCCTGAGTTTGGCATTCGAGGTTAATGGAGGCCAGTGTGGCTGGGCCATAGTGAGCAAAGAGCTGAGTGGCTTGAGATAAAGTCAGAGAGGTAGGCAGGAGCCAGACCATTTGTAATGGAAAAAGAGTGGACATTCAAACTTGCAGTGCAAGGCCGTTATGGAATGTTGACAGTGGGGAGTACTAAGATGGGAGGGGACTCAGAGCGAGAGGCCATCCCAGAATGGAGTCGTCATTGTATCCACTACCTTGTATTTCCTTTCAATTTTGTTGATCTCTGCAAACATCTTCTCCAAAGAATTGTGCAACACATGACAAACTCCAGGCTTTCCTATCATTTTCAAGCCCATAGTCCAAATGAACCACTGCAGTCTTTTTTGTCCTTTCATAGATGACCTGACCTATGTCCTATTTCCTGGAGTTCATTCTGGAAATTTGCTGCTCAACAGAGGACTTCTTGCGAGTATAGAACTACCCACTTAACCTAGATTGACTAATAAAGTTGTAAACAGCAAGAGCAGCATAGAAAAAATTCAGGCTTTCAGGTCAACTGGAAAGGGAGGATGAGCAGTTTCTTGTCATGTACACATGATTGACGTAAATTTTAAAAAATGTGTATCAACTTTCTTCAGGTAGGCAACCAGCTGGAAAGGAATCCAGGCTTGGAGCCAATTTTATTGCAATGTCAAATGAAACAGATTTTTGGAAAGATGAATGATTATGTCCACATAAAGTTTAAAGTAAATTTTCTTTTAAGTAGTGCTTCTAATTTCATATCTGGATGGCAACAGAAAGCTCAAATTAATTGACAGTAGGTAATGCTTTATTCTTAAACTGTACTTTGTGTTTTCCTTCTGTGCTGAGATATTTATGCTACATGTTCCTCATACTATTACTGAATACTCAAAGGAAGAGTAACAAGACTAATGGAATGACATTTCTGACCCCCTTTTCTTCAGCAACAAGCAATGATTCAGATTCCCAGAATTTGAATTTTACATATTCTCTACTTGTCCAGATGGATTTATAATTTTCCATGCTTTCATCAGCAAATCACCATACTTCTCATAATTAACCTTCAAGTTAATACCTCATTAAGGTAAAAAGTGATATATTCTTTTTTCAGATTTTTCAATGTTTATTTATTTTTGAGAGAGAGGCAGAGTGTGAGTGGGAGAGGGGCAGAGAGAGAGGGAGACACAGAATATGAAGCAGGCTCCAGGCCCTGAGCTGTCAGCACAGAACCTAATGCAGGACTTGAGCTTAGGAACTGTGAGATCATGACCTGAGCTGAAGTCTGATGCTAATTAACCAACTGAGTCACCCAGGTACCCCACAGAGTGATATATTCTTTTTGTAGTAAATGACTGTTAATGTGATCCTCAAAATTCCATGTTTTCTATTTCAAATGTAAGCAAACTGAAAAAAATATGAAAAATTTAACTCTCAGGGATAAAAGTATATCTATGTTATTGATTACTCTCTATCTAGTTAAATTTATTTGTTTTAAAGATGTAATTCATATGTCACCTGCTCTGAACACTTCCAAGATAACATGTAAGAGAAAGGAGAGGGAAATAACAGATTTTTTATTTCTCATGAGAATTCCCAATTAACCAAAGATAGTCCTTGCCTTGAAGAAGCTTTTTATTTGTAATGATGAGAAGTATAGCAACAAATGTATATGATAAAATGTAATAATAGAATAACAAATTTATGTGTAAAGTGTAGAAGTACAGAAGTGGTGGTGACTCTCTGCAGGTGTGGTTGTAAGAGGAGAATTTGAGTTTCGCAAAATAAATACCAACTAACAGTGTTTTAGAGGATAAAGAAGAGTTCATCTGGTTGAAAGCAGGTAGGAAAGAGGAAGGAATAGATTCCAGATTGAGAGAAAAAGTGTGAAGACAGAGTAAAGCAAAAAGCATGGCATTATGGGTGATCTTTGTTGGGGTTCTTTTTGACAGGCAACAAATATTTATAGAGTACCTATCATGCCACATGGAGTGTTTATTCTATTAATTAAGTTTCCAGAAGTGAACAAAAGAGATGCAGTGTAAACCACAATGGAGCTTAAATTCTAAAGGAAAGATAAGGTGGTCATATTCTACAGGACAGTCAAGAAATCAAATGAGAACAAAAAATGTGTAGTATGGTAGCTGATGAAAAGCATCAAGGAGAAATATGGAGGAAGATAAGGAAATGAGAGATCTGAGGTGTGGGCATGTCAATTTTAAGTGAGAAGGTAACATTTTAATAAAATTCTGAAAAAGAGTTCACGCTGGAATTGAGGAAGAATATTTCAGCAAGGGAGACCAGCAAGCATAAAAGCCAGGTGATTGGAGTGTGCCTTATATGGGGAATAGTGAAGATGCCAACGTAGTTTCCAATCTGTTTTTCATCCTTTTTATGTTTATACTTTAATCATAATCAAATCTCAATTATTGAGCATGCCTTGCTATTTTACATTATATCTTTCACACCTTTTTCTAAGTAGGAATATTGTCATAACTTCTAGATACTAATAATTCTTCCTGTAACAAAGTACCTAGATATCATCTCTATTTCCTTGCTCTCTCTCAGATATATTAAAGTTATGTTTTCATAATGTTCCTTTGTAACTTATAACAAGGTAATTATTTCAGTTTAGGACATTTTGAGTTATATCAAACTATATATATATAAAAAATCATATCAGATTTTGAATAGTTGAAGAACAAAATTAATTAGTAAATTGATAATATCAAACAATAACTTGCTAACTGTTACATATATTTCTTTCCAACTATTATGTCTTTTAGTTTGTCATACATTATGTAATGAACATGTAGGATTTAATAAATTGTGTTGAGTTATCCAGGAAACAGATGAAGATGTTCCTGTAGATAATTTATTTGGGAAAACACCCATCATACACAAATGTTCCTTTTTGCCCTTGAGCATGACTATAATAGTTTTAAACTTCTTGTCTCCTACGTATAATATCTGTCTTTACTCTTAAGTATGAATCTCAAGTTTTGTTTTTCCTTTTGAGAGGCAGGCAGTGGTAGGAAGAGGCAGATAGGTATAGTAATTTTAGATTATATCCTGGACATTGTGATGACACATAAAAACGTTTTTTTTAAAGTTTATTTATTTTGGGAGAGATGGAGACATTGCGAGTGGGGGAGGAACAGAGAGAGAGAGAGAGAGGAAGAGAATCCCCAGTAGGCTCCACACTGTGAGTGCAGAGCCCAACACAGAGGTTGAACTCATGAATCCTCAAGACCCTGACCTAAGCTGAAACCAAGAGTCAGATGTTTAACTGAGCCAGCCAGGTGCTCTGCCATGATACATTGGGAGATTTTGGATTTTGTTGTGTCTTTATGAAGAACATGGATAGTTTCATTTGTTTGTTTATGTTTTATTTAGTTTTGAGAGAGAGACAGCATGAATGGGGGAGGCACAGAGAGATAGGGGAACAGAGGATCTGAAGCAGGCTCTGTGCTGACAGTGGAGACCCTGATACATTCAGAGACCCTGAACTGTGAGATCACGACTTGAGCCAAAGTCAGAAGTTCAACACATTGAGCCACCCAGGTCCCCCCTCATTTGTTTGTTTGTAAGGCAGTTAACTAGGGTGTCCTCCATTTCTGAGCTCTCACTCCTCTGCGCACGTTGAAAAAGTGCTGCATTCTTATCCTAGTTTCCTATGGCTGCTGTAACCAATTGCCACCACAACAAAACAATTATGTTTGTCCTCTCACTTAAATCAACAAAAGGTCTTAAAACAATAAATTATATTCTCTCACAACTCTAGAATCCAGAAAGTCCAAGCGCGCCTCACTGGGCCAAAATCAAGGTGGCCCAGCATGACTACACTCCTTCCAGTGGCTCTAGGGAGAATCCATTCCTTGTTTCCTCCAGATTCTGGTGGCTGCGGAGGTTCTTTGGCATATGGCTGCATCACTCTAATTTTCTTTTCTTTTCTTTTTTTTTTTAATTTTTTTTGAATGTTTTATTTATTTCTAGGAGAGAGAGAGACAGCGTGAGCAGGAGAGGGTCAGAGAGAGGAGTCACAGACTCTGAAACAGGCTCCAGGCTCTGAGCTGGCAGTCAGCACAGAGCCCGACGCGGGGCTCGAACCCACGAACCGTGAGATCATGACCTAAGCAAAAGTCGGACGCTTAACCGACTAAGCCACCAAGGCGCCCCTGCATCACTCTAATTTTCAAGGGCAGCATCCTCGAATCTCTCTCTGCTCCTGTCTTCATTCACATCACCATCTGCTTTGTGTAGAGTAAAATCTCTCTTTGCCTGCCTCTTACAAGGATACATGTGATCGCATTTAGGACCTGGTTGGATAATCCAGGATAATCTTCAGATCTCAAGATCCTCAATCACTTCTGCAGAGACTTGGCCATATAAGGCAAACTTCACAGGTTCCAGAGAGTAAGGGGTCATTATTCATTCTACTACAATTCTTTTAACTTTATCTGTACTGTTTGAATCTGTTCTGAAGTCAGTTTAAAATTTGGTAAATAGGACACTTACCAAAGATGCAAATTTTGCATTATAAATAAAACCTCCACATGTCACTAAAAGTTGAAATCTTTTCAGAGTATTTTTCTGACAAAGGTAAAATCAAACTAAAATTTTGAAATCGAAAGATGAGTAGAAAACCTTACATGGTCAATTAAATGATATCAATTAAATGATGTACTTCTAAATTAGTTTTGCACTAAAAAAGAAAAACAGAGATTAGAGAATATTTAAACTGACTAGTAATAAAGATAAGACATATTAAAACTTTTCAGATACACTAAAGCACTGCTTAGAGAAAATATTATAGCCTTAAAAGCAATATTAAAAAAAAAGATGAAATGCTGAAATATAAGTAGCATCAATTCCCACTTCAAGAATAGAGACAAGGAACAAATCAAAACTAAGTAAAGTAAGAGGAAGGAAATAATGGAGATAAGAGCAGAAATCAATAAATAGAAAACAAATACACATCCCAGAAAAAATAAGAAGCCAAAATTGATATTTGAAATGATTAATAATGTTTCTTTTTTTTTTTTTAATGTTTTATTTATTTTTAGGAGAGAGAGAGAGACAGCGTGAGCAGGGGAGGGTCAGAGAGAGAGCGAGTCACAGACTGAAACAGGCTCCAGGCTCTGAGCTGGCAGTCAGCACAGAGCCCGATGCGGGGCTCCAACCCACAAACTGCGAGATCATGACCTAACCAAAAGTCGGACGCTTAACCAACTGAGCCACCCAGGGGCCCCGATTAATAACATTTCTAAACACAGGAAAACTAACAAGGAGAAAGCCCCACAGTTTAACAACATAGAAAATAAAAATGGAAAAAAAAAGAAAATAAAAATTGGGTCATAAATACAGATCCAATAGATATTAAACACACAAGAAAAGGGGGATTTTATGAATAACTTTAGGCCAATAAATCTGAACACTTGGGTGAAATGGGAAAATCCTTTCCTCTTTACCTTTCTCCCTGCTTCTTTTGGTTGTTTTGGGGGAGAGGATGTATATTTGGGTAGATGACCTTTTATAAAGATGCTGATACCATATTATTAGCAAGTAGTTTTGTGTCACTCTGCTGTGACACATGTTATGGCATAGGAAGCTGAGGATTCTGTCCCTAACCGCTCTATTGTCTCATTCTGTGTCCACTCCAGATGTGAAGGTATCCATCATTTCAAAGACAATTTTCAGTGTTAGTGACTGTTAGGAAAGAAGGGAAAGGACATGTTAATTAAGGTTGACATAGAGTTCACTAATAATAACTGACTGCTTACTCTCCGTGAATAACAGAGACCAAGCTGCAATTTAACAATTGAATCGAGCATTGTCGTTCCCCATGAGTTTCAGGAGTTGAAAGAAATTGGAGGACATATTGGCTGTCTAAGGGGAAACATGCCTTTTTGCTGTATCACACACTGACTCCTATTATATATATGGGGCAATATTAAGGAGAAAGAATGGATTCTCCTGTGAAACAATGGAATTCGTGTGAAGATATCCTTGCACATATCAGCATGTGGCTTTTCTAAAAATCTGGCCTTTTGGTGCACAGCAGTCACTGATAAAACAAAAGGAATTTTAATCGTACTGTTAATCTCCAAAAATACTGCAGTGGCCCAGCGTGAGCAGCAAGCTGCTGCTGTCGACTGTATTTCCAGTATATAGTATTTGAAAACTATCTTCTCAGGCCCTTCTTCCAGCCACATGGTACGGAGTGTGTGGGGGGTGGGGGGACTGTGCGTGTGTGTGCATCCCTTTGCCATCATTCCCTATTGGCTATGTAAAAGCTAGGTCAGTGGGCTGATGTGATCTTCTTTGAGATGCTGCATACTGGGTTTAGCATGACTCTCTTCATCCTAGTGGGCAGAGCCTCTGCTGCGTTTCTGCTGTGTTTAGTTTGAAATTTTGATTGGAAAAGCCCCTTGTTTCTTATTCTCCCCCTCCTTTGCTACAACAGGCTATGCTAGCAACTGTTCTGGGAAGCTTCGGAGTGAGGAAATGGTGGGTGGAGCAGAAGAGAAAGAAAAGGAATACATGCTGTGGAACACTGTACTGCTGCCGTAGTTTCCTTTCCTCTCACCAAGATTTAATCACTGGTTGGAGGAAATTGGAATGTTTCAAGAAAGAGGGCCAATACCGGGTGGAGGAAGGAGGGGATGGATGGCAGGAGAATTCAATAACAGGGCCAAGGGAAGTTTAGCAATGTAATACCCCATAAATTGTGCTGTGAAACTCTGCAAGTGATTAGGGAATCAGAGCCAGCCAGAGAACCAGGCAAAATGTTCCTACTGTTTCTTTTAGAGATTTGCAAATAGGTTCTATCCCAGGCTGTCAGGTAGCGGGGATTCAGACTGATGTTTCTGCAGCTCTCTTTGTCCTCACTTTGGGGACAGTATGCGCTAGGCGCAATCTGCCTAGCTAGCCACCCATTTCCATCAGCTTTCTTTACACCTGAACACCAGTCCCAGTGATTCTGATCCCAATCTTACGAGGCAGACCCCAAACTTACAAGCAAACTTGGTCTCAGCTTCCGATTATGCCCTGCTTAATTTTCAGTTAAAGGGGCATGCTTTCATATATTTTTATAGATCCTGGAAGATGAGTATCCTAAGATCTGGGTTCTAGACATTTGTTAATTACCCTGAGCAAATTATAATACTTGATTCTCTCCTTCATAGACTAATGATTTCATTAGACGAATAGTTTCTAAACTTCTTTAAACTCTTACACTTTATAAACCATATATTCTGTGTATTTATTATCTCCTACATATAAGCATTATATACATAACTCTTTTTAATTACCTTTACTTTCAAAAGAATACATTTCCTTGGCTACTTTAATGTCCACATTTGTGAAGCGGAGCTAATAAGGACTCTTCTGCTAACTTCAGAAAAAAAGGGGTGGAGTTTATCTGAAAGTGATCTGAAAAATCTGTATCTGCTGTAACATATATTTTGATATATTCATATACACAAGAACATATGTATTCCAGGAACAGAGGGGAAGGTTTTACTCTCTGAGATAACAACCAATGACCTGGAGACAGTTTATTTGACAATATATCAGGTGCCTGATGCCCAGATAGAAATTATAATTATCTTAATACTGTCCCAAATTGTGTGTGTGCACATACTCACACATAGAGCACTGTAGTTATAGCAGTAAATATACAGAGTAAACTGTATGCTCCATGAGAACTTGCCTACCTTATTCATCACCATATTTCTTATAGCAATATTTGTTGAAGAAGGAATGAATTAAGGAATGAAAGAATGAGGATAGTAGAGATTTCTTTAGTATTTTTTCACTTCCAATTTCAACTTTTGTGCTAAACCCAATGTTCAGTTTCTTTCCTTGATATTTCACCTTCTCCTCACTGCTTAAATCTAGGGGAGCATTTGCTAGAGTTCATTGCTACTCAGAATGATTTAGGTTTAGGAATTAAGAGATATTAAGCTCAAAATACATATTCCTGGGGCATCTGGGTGGCTCAGGTGGTTAAGTGTCAGACTCTTGATTTCAACTCAAGTCAAGATCTTACCGTTTTGTAAGTTCCAGCCCCACTTCAGACTCTGCCCTGACCTGGTTGGCAGTCTCTCTCTCTCTCTCTCTCTCTGCCCTTTCCCTGCTCACGCTCTCTCTGTCCCTCTTAAAATAAATAATCTTAAAAAATTGTTAATAAAGGAAATACGTATTCCTTACTACATTATTTTACTATCTTTATTGCTTCCTGAGTCCTTTTGAACATGTTCAATGTTCCCTAGTACCTAACACAGGCTATGACACAGAATACGTGCTCAGTAAATGCACTAAGTAATGCATGATTTGCCCAATTCAATGGAACAATTGGTGTGGGTCCCTGGGGTGGAGATGCAAAACTAACAGGCGTATGATGTGGTAACATGACTGATAGGTTTTGAAACTTCCCATTGTATTTTTAGTCATTCCCATTCCCTGGTAAGTGAGTTCCCAGCATAAAAGCCGTATCTATTATTCTCTATAAATTATCTCTAGGGTCCCTTCCCACTTCCAAATACAGTAGTTTGAATCATCCAGTTTTATGAAGAGAACATTTCATGCAGAGTCTGGCCTAAGAGTAATAACAACCATAAGCACTAAGCTAAAAGCCTACACTTATTTAGCATTTAATAACAATGGTATCTTCTCTAATAGTTTCTCTAGTGGGCCATGTTATGCTCAGCACCAGTTAACATGGCTACTTAATTTAGGTGGGTGAAGAACTTGGCTATTTGCAAAAAGAAGGTAGGCTGCAAGTAAGAAGACTGTTTCCGTATACGGCAGTAAAACAAGACACTTCCCTTCCCCCAATTTTATGGTACTCTATCATTTCCTCCATTTAAGATTTCTGTGGGTTGCTGATTCCACCTGGGTGAGTGGCAGAGATAAAAGACAGGAACAAAACGGTTTTACCCTTCTCTGCTTCACCTAAAAGGCAGGTTTGGGATTACTTAAATTTGGATTGGCTTGTGCATCCTCTGCAGCATAAAGGGTTTGGGCATAAAGGGAATGAGGGACTAATACCAGGAGAAGAGAAACATATCGTCTAGCGGTGATTATTTTACGACTTCTTCCACCAAATGAGCTGCCCAAGGCAAGTTCCTTATTCAGTTTGGCCTTAATCTCCCTTCTTTACTCTTTCTGGAGAAGTTATTATTGCAGCGTTTTCCCATTGAAATCACTGTTCCCACCAGGGAATATTTTGGAGTCTCTCTGCAGTACAGAAGAAACAGTTCCACCTTTATGCCACAGGAAAAAAACTACCAGGTTACATTTAGGCAAAAAACGTAAACTTGAAATAAACAAAACTCTCATGTCTTTTTATTTCTTGTGATTTTTTTTTCACTAAGTATACATATTGTTTTGCATTTGGCTCCATTCTTAACTGAAGTTCCTGCTTCTCTACCAAGGCACTGCTCCTGATAATTTCTCCTGTCAAATTTCCCAGAGCAGATGGTCCCTTCATGGAAGCTCTGGAAAGTGCTGGGTGTCTGGTTATGGCTGGCCCTTCCCTCCCTCTTGGGGCCTCAGAAGACAAGGCATCCGACCAGTTTCCCTCCTCTGAGGGGTCCTCGATCCATTGGCGGCAGGGTTTGGTTCCAGCGACTGCAGACACCCTTTGCAGTTGGGGTTAGCAGCTCCCTCAGTCCGCAGCAAACCCTGGTCTGGGGTGAGAGTGGCATCCCGCCTGCCCAATGAGAGCCGCGGGTTTCTCTCCGGGGCCCGCCCCACTTTCCCCGCGGCCCCAATGACCGCTCTAAAAGGCCCGGCTTCTGCTGTCAAGTATCTAGGCTGGGCTCCGCCGAGGCTGGGCGGGGCGCCGGGTGCGGAGATGCGCTCCCAGGTGTTTGCAGCGGAAGTGGGAAACCTGTAGGTCATGATCCAGCCGTGCGACGCCGAGGCGAGCAGGACCAGAGAACAGGTAGGAGGCAGGACTTGTCCTTCTTTGCAGATAGAAAAAAAGAATGCGTGTTTTCATGTTACTGTTGCCTGCCTTCCCCTTCCCCCAGCTCCGCCCCGCCCTCGTCACCCCCAAATCTGACGCGGTCGCTGCCGCTTTGGTCGCGAGGTACGGCTGGAAGGACCGGGATGGAGGTCGTCTGGGTGCTGGGAAGGAGGGGTGCGGGAGCCCCGGGGGCGGGCGGGGCAGGGCGGCGGTGCCCGGGGAGAGAGGACCGAGCCCCCATCTGTGTCTCGTCAACTTTGCTCTCGGAGGCTTTGGCCGCCGCGGCGGGGGTTGCGCCCTAGGAAAGCCGTGTCGACCCGCGGGGGAGGGCTTGGCGGAGCCGACGTGTCAGCAGCCGGGAACCCGCAGGTCTCCCTAAACCGGGAAGGGCTTCTCCTCCTCCCCACGCCTGTCCGCACCTACTCATTTTCCCCTCTCGTCCCTTGCGTCTGGACTAGCACATCCCTGCAAAAACTGGGAACGACTGCGCCGAGGGAGGGAGGCACTTGTTTGTTCCCCGGCTCCTCTGTTAGAAGTGGTGCGGTGGGGACGCAAGCCCGCAACTCTAAGGGCATTTACCGATTCATCGCGCCTCCAGTGGGAAGACCTGGGCCCCTCTCCCCTATCTACTGCAGGCCAGGGAGGGGAGAGTCAGGGAAGCTTCGCCTCTCTCTTCTAGTCTGTCGGTGTCCATGGGGAACCACCTTCTCGCCTGGTTTCTAAAAAATGGGTTTATCCTCAGGGATTCCCAGAGACTCAAGTAATGGTACCCGGATGGGCTCCCCGCGGCTGCAGGGCAGCCTCCCTGGGTGACCGCATCTGGGTAGTAGGTGTTGGCCCGATGCCGGTTCCTGCCGGAGTCGGATGGCTGCAAACAGGAGGCAGAAGAATTGCAGAGAAATGAGAGGCTGCATCACTCTAGGGAAACGATGACACCCTGCTTTGGAAATTATTGAAAAACTGGGGTGATGGGGAAGAAGGAGAGAGGAAAGCTGGAACGTTCTCTCGTTTTTTCATGCCAAATCCAGCATGGGCATTTGTATGTGTGCTTCTGTGTGCACATCTCCAAGGTGGGGCTATATATAGCTCCTTTGCCTGCTGCTGAGCAGGCTGCCTGGGCCTTCTGAAGCAATCTGGAAGCACTGAGTGGGAGGGGCAGAAGGGAATCAAATTCTCCACTGGGGGAAAAGCCGGAGAAGATGTGCTCAGGCTGAGGAGGAAACCCTGCATGAAATAATATTTCTGTAACACGCATGCAGATCAGTATTTCCAGACATTATTTTGAATACATCCTTAGAGTGCTATTTGATCTTCATCCATTTCTCTGAAATTTTCACCTTTATAGTGTACATATGAACTTACCAACCTGAAATGTAACACACACATTAAATAAATACATATCATATCTGGGATATTATATTGAATTTATCAGAGCATAATGTTCTCCATATGCCCTGCCTTCCTTTTTGGGTTGTAAATTTATTAGGATGGTAACTTATTGATAGCAGCATTTGGAGATCTGGGGGGAAAGATCCACCCACCTTGCAAGATGTAAGACTAAAGGACCTTTAGAACCTTTGAAGGTAGTTTAAATCTGTTTCTTTGTACAGATTTTACTTGTGGATCTGATATTATAATGTGTGCTGTTTTTTCCTATTTGCACTACATGGACCTTCTTTTATAAATGTATGTGCATTTATTTTTCTCATTGCCTGATTATTTTAATCCTGATGATAACTTTTTCATCTTTCTAGATGAGAACACTAAGATTTAGAGGACACCTGTAATTTGTCTAAAGCTTTCTAAAATTCCACTATTTCAACCCCAATATTCCAACAACCTACTATGAATTATATTGCATAGCAGTTTCCCTTCAAAGAGAATACCTCAGCTTCCTATGATTTTTGGTATTGATCAAAATTTGCTCAGTGTCATACCAGTAACAATACAGGCCAAGGTTATTCAGTTATTCAGACACTCAGACTTATTTATTTGTTTACCCCTTTTATGTATATCTGATTTGTCTTCTAATTAGGCAAGCAAGCACTTTGCAGAAAAAGACCATGACCTATATTTTTGTATACCCCACAACACTGAAGACAGTTCTAAGTAGGCTCAAAGATTCTTGTTGAGGAAACATCATACTAAGGAATAATTTGGAGCAATGATTTAGGGATAATATATTTATCCCATATATTGGACGGCTGTATGCTGAGAACTACTTTTGGTAACTTCCCTTGGCTCTTTTATTCTCTCCAAGAGGAGTAATGAATGACAAGAAGCATTTCTATATCCTTCCACAGAATAATTCAATCTTCCAATAGGGGTTATGGCTATGTACAATTTATTCTATATATTTTCTCTTATATGTGCCCCTTGAGACAAATTAGAGGCCAACTTGAAACAGATAATTTATACTTTTCTATACAAAAGATGCAGTGTTAGAGCTCTATTAAAAGAGAAATCAACTATGTCCATCCATTTTCATAAGTAAATTGGCCGTGGTTTACATCATAGCAAAGAGCCCATTCTCTCTGTCTTCAGTAAACCCTTCATTACTTCCGATATTTGTTTTCTTTTATTGGTTTATTGTTCATTTTTCTTCCCCTCTGAACTGCCATTTTCCATATTCTCCATCTCCTCATTGATATTTTACTTTTTGATACCACCAATGATCTGATGTCATTATTTTTCTCTTACTTTTTTCTAACCTTCTTTTCTTTGTCTCCCTCTTATCTCCTCTTCCTGCTTCAGGTTTTCAAGCGAATTCCCCCAATTGATGCAATTTATTTTATTGGGAACAAAATTCTCCTTCTGCATTTCTTTTCTCATCTCTCCTCCATTGGCCATTCCAAATTACTAGCCTAGCAGCTAAGAAAACAGGCTTTGAAAGGAAGCCTACTTCTGCAATCTATATATCATTATGCAGATAAGGAGTGTCAGTGGGTCAACTGGGGATTATAATAACATTTACCTTAGAGTTTTTTGTGGGATTGTGTTTTTTTTTTTTTGTATTAAATAAGATAATGCACGTAACACTTTTAAAATAAGGCTTGGCTGTAGTCATTACTTAGAAATAATAGCTATTGGTAGAAGTACTGTTTAAAGTTGTGATAATACATGTAGTAAAAACGATTTTTCTTGTCTCCCCCCACCCCATCAATAGTCATCACCCTTCACCTGGCTTTTAGCAAAGGATACCACAGTTTTCCAGGCTTTTGGTTTGTGATTAGTTATTTTTTCAGACTTCCCTCCTCTACCTTCAAGTGTCCACCACCTATTCAGTAACGAATCTATTCATTTTTATTCTGATCTCTAATCTGTATCATATATTTTCCCCAGTACCAGTGTATATGTTATTGTATGCCTTGCATTAGTACAGTAGGCAATTCAGATCTCCCAATGTATTTCTGTTTTAATCTAAGATGTCATATATTACTGACACGTTTTAACTTTCATTATTGATTATGCTCTTCTTTGCAACTTTAACTGTGTTTTACTTCATATATTTATATCCATAGTGCTAACTTTGGAGGAAGAACACTTAGGTTCAAATTCTGAGAATAGGACTTAACAGTTTTGTGACTTTGGAAATGTAGCAGGAGAAAAATAGATGACTATTTCATTATGGCTGTATGAATGATGTAGGGTCTAAAATGGCATTCAAAAGCATACTTATTTAATATTACATTTAAATAACGTTAAAAATTTTTTAATGTTTTATTTATTTCTGAGAGAGAGAGACAGTGTGAGCAGAGGAGCGTCAGAGAGAGAGGGAGACACAGAGTCTGAAACAGGCTTCAGGCTCTGAGCTAGCTGTCAGCACAGAGCCCAACGTGGGGCTCGAACCCATAAACTGTGAGATCATGACCTGAGCCAAAGTCGGACGCTTAACCGACTGAGCCACCCAGGCGCCCCTAACATTTTTATAATTATACGGAAATACAGACTTTTTCAAGAAAAACTGAGAATGAAAGAAAATCCCACCATGTCCGGAGAAATCCACTCTCAACCTTCCAATTTTATTTCTGTGAATATCCTAGGTATTTTAAAAGTACAGATTTGGAATTCAAGTGAATAATTATTTTTATATTTAGCTTTATTTTCCACTTAACACCATACTATAAACATTTTATTTAATATTGAAAAATTTTTTGATGTTTATTTTTGAGAGAGAGAGAGAGACACAGTGTGGAGGTGGGGAGAGAAGAGAGAAAAGAGAGAGAGAAAGACACTGAATCTGAAACAGGCTCCAGGCTATGAGCTGTCAGCACAGAATCTGATGCGGGGCTCGAATTCATGAACTGTGAGATCATGGGGTGAGCGGAGTTTGGAAGCTTAACCACCTGAGGCACCCAAGTTCCCATATTTTATTTAATATTTTTAAAAACTTGTTTTTTATTGGCTGCCACCTATTCTTTTCTATAGATAGAGGCTTTAGATTGTTTCCTGGTTTTTACATTTGTGGAAATTAACATGGGAACGCCTGGGTGGCTCAGTCAGTGAAGCATTCAACTTTGGCTCATGTCATGATCTGACGATTCTGAGTTGGAGTCCTGCGTCAGGCTCTGTGCTGACAGTGCAGAGCCTGGAGCCTCCTTCAGATTGTGTCTCCCTCTCTCTCTGCCCCTCCCCCGCTCATGTTTCTGTTTCTTTCTCCCTCTTTCTCAAAAACTAAATAAACGTTTTAAAAAAGGAACATAATTATACATTAATCTTTGACTTTCTGACCATTTCCTTATAGTAACTTCACAGATGGTACCAGGTCAGACATGTAAATATTTACAGACTCCTAGTGCTTGTTGCTAAATTCCTCCAGCAACAAGCTTATGCACAAATTGATACTCCATGTCAACCGCCTGCGCAATGGTCTCATTAACATTTGGTATTGTGGTTTAA
Source organism: Proteles cristata cristata (assembly GCA_017311185.1). NCBI lineage: Eukaryota > Metazoa > Chordata > Mammalia > Carnivora > Hyaenidae > Proteles > Proteles cristata. Next base: position 656,300 of record JAESUZ010005663.1, on the reverse strand, counting down.
GAAATTGTGACTAAGTTGATAGTAGAAACTGTGGAACTGGTTATTCTTTTGAATTGTGTTTCTATGATTTTGGATGATTTTGAGATATGTTTTCATGTTTATTGGCTCTTTGTATTTCTTAATTTGTGTATTTTATTGGACTCTATTGAGTTATGCTTTCTTAACTCATTTAGTAGAAGAATGTACTGTATACTGTGAAAATTTTCTTGTTTTTTTTTCTGCCTTTTAAATTTTATGTTTTTGGACATGTAGAAATATTTAATCTTACAGTTTAACCTATAAGTCTATTTGCAGTAGTATTTCTCATTGCCTTAATGCTTAGAAAACTTTCTTCTATCTAACAAAAAATTGAATATAAAAACACATTTTAGGTTGCTATTGCTGAACTTCTTTTATTCTTTGAAGTGGGATTTGGCTTGTGTAAATCATGTAGATATCACTGTGTGAAATGGCTCCTGGGGACATATAAAATACCCTCTCAGTCTATTAAGATCCCATTATTATTTATGTGGCTTTCCCATGAAGTGAATAGTGTCTTAATTCTTTCTGAGCTACTGTTGTCCATTTCAAAAGTGCCACAGGGCAAAACATACTATGGAAGATATTAATGACCAGGTTACTCAGCCAGAGCAAGGCACATTGTTTGCACAATTATCTGAATGACTCAGGCACTAAATCTGCTTTTGCTAGGATTATCCAGATGGTCCTTAATTCACTGGATAATTGCTCACTCCTGTACTTGATTTTGATGATGTAGACCTGACTGTGTCATTGCTTTCCTACAGTTTTATTTGTTACTAGTCTCTAAAACTGAGAGTTGGTCACATTCGTTTCTTTTTTGAGAGGCAGAACATATGTTTTAGAATTATGCAGAGCTTTGCAGGAAACCCAGCTCAACCAGTTACAAGCGGTGTGATGTTTGGCAAGACTTAATCTCTGTAAGTCTTTGTTTCCCATGTAGGAAATGAGGATATTCTAGTTTAGAGTCCTTACACTAGTCTCCCTTTCTTACAGTCTTCATCTCAGGCACATTCTCCACACCATCATCAAAGTTCTGTTTCTAAAACCAATCCCATTCTGTGTCTCCTCTAGTGATAATAAGATGCCTAAGGTGCTCTGCATTTCATCTAAAGTTCTGTATTACCTGGCCCCTGGTTAATTCTGAGTTCATTTTTTTAATTATTCTAGTCTCTTCCATCTCCAGTCTCCCACAGCGCCAATCACAATGAACTGTTTGCATTTCCCCTAATGCATCATGTTTTCTCTCTTTTTTCCCCAAAATTCAGTCGTTATCCATAATTTCTTCTCTGCCACAAATGACCTGTCTCCTTTCTTCAATGTAACTGATCTGCCTAATATATTCAGGGCTCAGGGTGCTGCCACATTCTCTAAGAAGACTTCCCTGAACTTCTAGGCTGAGTTTGGCGTCCTTATTTAGTGCTTCCATAACAACCTGTGGACACCTCAACCAGAGAACTTACTACACTATATTGTAACTGATTGATTATGTCTGTAACCCCACTGTAAGCCCTCAAGGATAGAAAGCATGCCTTTTTCCTTTCTCAGTCCAATTAAGGCTCTGACATATAGTAGATACTTAATAAATATCTTCTGAAGAAATGAATAAAGGAAGGTTAAGATTAACCTTGTTTTTAAGTGAATAAAAGATTTGCATCTCTACCTTGGAAACAAAAAATAAAAACTAGAAGCTATGTCAATTTTCACCTTTTTTCCCAAGAATTAGTTTCCTGGTTATGTTGATTTATACATGATACATTCAAAAGAGTCCTTTAATGAGCAATTCTGAAATAAAAATTCATGCCTAGGACATTGAATACACACTAAATAATTCCCAAATTCTAAACCAGCAGGTAACTCTCTTTTAAATAAGTCTACATTTTAGGGAGAATAGGAAATGCACGGTTATTTGGATAATATACATACATACATACATATATATATATATGTGTATATATATATATACACACACACACACACATACATATATATGTATATACATTTACTTGTCTTGGAATTAATATTGACAAAATTAACCCCCGTTCTCTTCATTTAATAAGAGGTCTTCCACTGGTGTGATCTCCAGAGTTTACGAAACATGGTTACATACATAACTGGAGTTGATTCTTTGCAGCAATTCTGAAAGTTCTATAGAAAGGCATGGTTCTTCAGACTTACAGATAAGGAAACAAGCTTAGAGAGATAAGTAATTTGCCTAAAATCATGTTAGCTAGTGGAAAAACTGGACAAGAAGTAAGGTCATCTTACTTATAGTTGCATGTTTGGTGTATTATTCTTAGCCAGAACATCTCACCTCAATACCAGCCACCATTCTGTCTAGGTTAAGGACATTTGTCTTGATATTATACTGAGACTCTAGAACAATCCAGTAAAATTTCACTGCACTAATATTTATATATAGTTTCTACTTTGGTTTTTAATAATCTGAGATGAAACCTACTGGTAGGAACATTGTGTAAAAATATTTTAAGGTCTTGCATGTATTTGATTATTTAGACTATAAATGTTTATATGTGTGTGGGTACATATTACACATACATGTGTATATATATATATTTTACTTCAGAACGTATTTCTTTTTATTTCTGGCAACAAGTACAATGCTCTTTCACTGTTTCTTTACTAGAATTATTAAAATACCTTTTCCAGATATTCTTTTTTTTCACAATCTCCATGTTTTCTTTATTTTATTTTTTAATATAATTTATTGTCAAGTTGGCTAACATACAGTGTGTACAGTGTGCTCTTGGTTTTGGGGATAGATTCCCTTGATTCTTCACTTGCATACAACACCCAATGCTCACCCCAGGTGACTTCCTCAGTGCCCCTCACTGATTTCCCCACTCCCCTACCTCTACCCCCATTGACCCTGTTGGTTCTCTGAGTTTAAGAGTCTCTTGTGCCTCCCTCCCTCTCGGTAACTCTTTTTCCCCTTCCCTTCCCCCATGGCCTTGTGTTAAGTTTTTCAGCTTCCACATATGAGTGAAAACATATGGTATCTCTCTTTCTTGATTGACTTAATTTCACTTAAGCCTAATACCCTCCAGTTCCATCCATGTTGTTGCAAATTGCAGGATTCCATTCTTATTGCCAAGTAGTATCCCATTGTATACATAAGCCGCTTCTTCTTGATCCATTCATCAGTTCATGGACATTTAGGCTGTTTCCATGATTTGGATATTGTTCAAAGTGCTGCTATGAACATTGGGGTCCATGTGCCCCTATGCATCAGCACTCCTGTATCCCTTGAATAAATTCCTAGCAGTGCTATTGCTGGGTCATAGGGGAGTTCTATTGTTAGTTTCCTGAGAAACCTCCACACTGTTTTCCAGAGGGGCTGCACCAGTTTACATTCCCACCAACAGTGTAGGAGGGTGCCCATTTCTCCACATCCTCGCCAGCATCTAGAGTTCTCTGATTTGCTCATTTTAGCCACTCTGACTGGTGTGAGGTGGTATCTCAGTGTGGTTTTGGTTTGTATTTCCCTGATGATGAGAGATGTTGAGGATCTTTACATGTGTCTGTTAGCCATCTGGATGTTTTCTTTGGAAAGGTCTATTCATGTCTTCTGCCCATTTCTTTTCCCCTTTTCCAGAATTAAGTAGACCATTTTCACCTTTTCAGTTTGGTTTAGCATATATTCTGTACAATCTTGGAGAATCTGATGAGTCAATTATATTTTTCACAATTAATGAAAGTATTGAAAAAGAGATTTATGAAAAATAGATGGATACTTACCTAGAGAATTGAACTAGCCTCGTTTGAAAATTAAAAATCCAGAGATATGAGATTGATTTTTCTATTTGGCTTTTGTAAGCAATGTGTTCTCTACAGTCTCACTTCAATTATTGATGACAACAACCATTTATTGAGTTGTTGGGCTTAGTGTTGGGCTTTGTTTTAAATGTGTTTAGTGTGATTTCTCCTAACTTAACCAATCCAGTAAGTGGATTTTATTTATTATTTTTTACTATTTTACAGATGAGAAAAATTAAAGATGTTAAAAAGCTAATGGATATAGATGCTAGAATTTACACCCGAGTTATCTAACTCCTAAGCCTAAATTATTACTAGGCTTAATGCCTTTTTGTAATATCTGGTTTTGGTTTTCTGTGAGTCACATTTAAAATTTTCTCCATTTTAGGTGACCAGTACCTGTGTCAAATAAACTTAGTATCCACACAATAGATTAAAACATTCTAGAATGAACATATGTTGATTTTAATATATGAATTCTAAAACATTCATACCATTACATATGTTTTATTTATGTACATCTTATAAGCAAAATGGTCTGCTAGAGTGATTTACGTGGGGGCATTTTGCCAAGCGTTAAGTAATTGCAATGTGTTTTTTAAAAATTCATTATTTTAACCTAAATCTAAGCATCAGAAGTGTTTATGCTTTTCTGCCTTAATTTTGGTTCCCAACACCACAAACTATAAAAGTAATGCTACCTTAAGGCATTTAATCTTATAGTATTTAATTGTCATGGTTACTGAAGGTACAGATTTGCTATCTATAACAGACAATATTGCCTGCTAAAATATTATACATGATATTTATAATATTCCAGTTTGGGACTCAACTTGTTTAATATAACATAATTTTATATCAGATAAATATTCCCATTGCATAATATTTTTATACATTAAATACACTATATTTTCATTGAAAATCTTTAAAAATACTTATTGGATTGATTAACTATTATTTTGTTTGCACATATTATTTTGTTTTTAACATTTCTTCATTTTTAAAAAATCTTTTTTAATGTTTATTTATCTTTGAGTGAGAGAGAGAGTCAGAGGGTGAGCAGGAGAGGATCAGAGAGAGAGAGAGAGGGAGACACAGAATGTGAAGCAGGATCCAGGCTCCGAGCTGTTAGCACACAGCCCCATCTGGGGCTCAAACCAACGAACTGTGAGATCATGACCTGAGCTGAAGTTGGCCGCTTAGCCGACTGAGCCACCCGGGTGCCCCAATATTTCTTCATTTTTGAGAGAGAGAGAGGCACAGCATGAGCAGGGGAGGGGCACAGAGAGAGACACACACAGAATCCAAAGGAGGGTCCAGACTCTGAGCTGTTAGCACAGAGCTCGACGCAGGGCTCAAACTCTTGAACCCAGAGATCATGACCGGAGCCGAAGTTGGATGCTTAATCAACTGAGCCACCCAGACCCCCCCAGCATATATTATTTCGAAGATTATAACAACCCCTTTTTTGGTACTAGAAAATTAACCCAGTTTTAAAAAAAAAAAGGTTATTTTCAAATTTTAGTTTAGGCACAAGTTGAATGGTAATGAAACTAAGGCCTTTGCTTTCAATAAAACATTGTATTGCTTTTTTTTTTTTTTACCTTTTTAGTTAAAGAATAACAGAAATATAGAAAACTGTCAGTTCAATGAGCTTTAACAAAGTACTTCTACCCATGAAATCAACATTTTGTTCGGGATAAAGAGCCTTGTTTGCATCAAAGAACGCCTCTTCCACCCCCCTCCCAATCACTACCACCTTGCTCTTCCCTAGCAGCCACTATTCTGACTTCAAGACCATAGAATAGTTTTGCCTATTTCTGGCATTAATATAAATGGAATCACATATAATACAGCTTCTTTTTGCATTAGATTTATTTTGTTGATCCTTTGGATGAGAAATGTCCATCCAAAGTACTTAATACATAATAGTACTTCAGTTTTCTTGCTCTATAAAATTCCATCTAATGAATACTTCAAAATGTACTTATCTGTTCTACTTGTTGGGTATCTGGGTTGTTTCCAGTTTTGTATTATTACCAATAATTCTCCTATGTACACTGGCTATGGTACATATCCTTTGTAGTACATATATGTGTAGGCGTTTTTCTTATCTAAGATTACAAGCACTGATTTATAGGCTAACGTTGAGTAGAAATTGTTTACTTTTCCCAAGTGGTTGAGCCAATTTCCAGTCCTGCCTGTAGTGTATGAGATTTCAAGTTGTAGCTTATCTTTACCAACACTTGGTATTAATAGTGTTTTTAACTTAAGCTACTCCTTGTGGGGATGGATATCTAATTATGGTTTTAATTTGCATTTTGTAATTAATAAGTTAAACACCTTTCTATATATGTTTTGGCCATTTGAATAGGCTGTTTTGAAGTGTCTTTCAGGAATTTTATCCAATTCGCTATGAGTTATCTTTCACTTACTGATTCATAGAACGTTCCTTATACTTTGAATTTGAGCACTTAGAAAATATTTGTAAATATCTTCTCCCACTGTTTGATTTGCTTTGCCACTCTTTTAATGTTCTCTTTTATCAGCAGCTGTTCTTAGCTCTAAGGTAGTCCAGAGTTAGTATTTTTTTTGTCTTGTTTAATAGATCTTTCCTTACTACAAGTTTTGAAGATTTTTTTTGTATTGTATTCCAGAAACCATATTGTTTTATATTTCATCTGGAACTGAGTTTCGTGTGTTTTGAGTTTTGCTTTCTTTCTTCCATGGATATAAAAGTCATCCAGAGGCATTTATTGAAAAGGATATCCTTTCCCAGCTGTTTGCCAGTGCTACCTCTGTTTTAAATCAAGTGTACCAATGTACAGGCAGGTCTGTTTTTGGACTTTCTATTCTGTTTCACTGGATTATTTGTCTATCATGTGGCCAGAGACACAGTCTTAATGACTGTAGATTTAAATTATGTCTTAATATTTGCAAGAAAAGGCTCTCTAGCTTGGTAATCCTTTGAGTTTGTCTTGACTGTTATTGACTCTTTGCCTTGCTATATAAATTTGAAATTTTGCTTACTAATTTCTACAGAATCTTTGTTGGAATTTAATTAGGTCAGCATTTAATCTAGAAATCAATTTGAGTATAATTGACTCGATATTTAAAAAATCGAGGCTTTTAAAAATATCATGGCCTATATATCTATCTATATAAATTTTTTTAGATCTTTTAAAATCTCTTTAAATGATGTTTAAAGTTTTCAGTGTGAAAACCTTGCACATCTTTTGTTGTATTTATTCCTAGGTATTTTATTTTTATGCCACCATAAGCACTATAATTTCTAAATTTCAGCTTATAACTCTGTTAATAGCAAAAACCATACCATCAATTTTATATGTTGACCTTTTATAGACTTGTAAAGCTCACTTATCATTGTTAATTTCTCTGTTGATTCCTTTTATTTTTCTAGATTCTCAATTGTATCATTTGAGAATAGTGAGTTTCTTTTTATTTATTCTTTATAACTTACTACAATTTTGCCTTTTGTGCTGCCTAGGAACTCTAGTGCAATGTTGAGTAAAAGTGGTGATATCTTTGTCTCATTCTTGATATCCTAAGAAAATTCCTCCAAACTTCATTAAGGGTTAGATTTTTCTAGAAAACGTTTATTGGGTTAAGGAAGTTCCCTCCAATTTCCATTATTTAAGATTTAAAAAAATTTTGATAATTTTAAATTTATTTAGATGAATGATTTTTCTCTTAATGCTAAGTTAATGCATTGGATTATATTGATTGATATTCAAATGTTAAACCAGGATTTCTGGAATAAATTTAACTTGTTCATTAGGGTTGATAGTGTTTTATGTAGGATTTTTTTAGTTATTTTTTTCAATTTTGGAATATTATTTGGTTACAGTTTGGTCTTCAGTTTATGTTGGTCAAGCTCATAAAATGAGTTGGGTTAGGTTGTTTCTATTTGCTAAGAGTCTGGATGATACATGTTAACTTTTTTCTTAAGTATTTTATAGAATTCACTGGTGAAGCCATTTGGTCCTAGATTTTTGTGTGTGTGTGTGTGGCACAATTTTAAATGAAATAAGCAAATGTCTTATGAGTTATGAGCTTATTTATATTTCCTAATTATTAATCTTTTTTGGCAACGTATTTTTTTCTAGGGATTTATTCATCTCAATTTTCAACTATTTGATAGTATTTTTCAGAATTTTATATTATTTTTAATAGCTATAAAAATTTTAATCGTGACACTTCATTTAAATCCAATCAGAGCTATTATTGATTTTATATATTTTTTAATAAATAAATACTTTATGCAAGGACTATAATTTTAAATATAATATTACTACTATCAGAATTGCACCATACTATACGTAATGTTCTGTTACTTTTTAAAAATCTTGGTCAACTTTTATTTCCATACATTATAGTGCTAGCACAGTCCTTTCAGTATTTGCCAAGTACCATCTTGCATGGAACCCAATTTTTCATGTCCCATTATTGGCTCTTTGGGTTATTTCCAACTTTTTTTTTTTTTTTTTTTAAGAATGTGCAATGTAGGGGCGCTTGGGTAGCTCAGTCGACTTAGTGTCCGACTTAGGCTCAGGTCATGATCTCACAGATCCTGGGTTTGAGCACTGTGTTGGGCTCTGTGCTGACAGCTAGCTCAGAGCCTGGAGTCTGTTTCTGATTCTGTATCTCCCTCTCTCTCTGACCCTCCCCTGTTCATGCTGTCTCTGTCTCTCAGAAATAAATAAAAACATGGGGCGCCTGGGTGGCTTAGTCGGTTAAGCGTCCGACCTTCGCTCAGGTCCTGATCTCGCGGTTCGTGGGTTCGGGCCCCGCGTCGGGCTCTGTGCTGACTGCCAGCTCAGAGCCTGGAGCATGTTTCAAAGTCTGTGACTCCCTCTCTCTCTGACCCTCCCCTGCTCACGCTGTCCCTCTCTCTCTCTCCTAGAAATAAAAATTAAAAAAAAAAAAGAAATAAATAAAAACATTAAAATTTTTTTAATGTTTTTTTTTAAATTTATTTATAGGAGAGAGAGAGACAGAAATAAAAATTAAAAAAAAAGAAATAAAAACATTAAAATTTTTTTAATTTTTTTTTATTTATTTATAGGAGAGAGAGAGAGAGACAGTGTGAGCAGGGGAGGGTCAGAGAGAGAGGGAGAGAGAGGGAGTCACAGACTTTGAAACATGCTCCAGGCTCTGAGCTGGCAGTCAGCACAGAGCCCGACGCGGGGCCCGAACCCACGAACCGCGAGATCATGACCTGAGCGAAAGTCGGACGCTTAACCGACTAAGCCACCCGGGCGCCCCAAAACATTAAAAAATTTTAAAAAAAGAATGTGCAGTGTTGTTCTACATATAGTTTTGCATATTTCTGGAACTAGTTCTCTAAGATACATTTCTAGAGTGAAATTGCTTACAAGAGATACATCTTTTACAGATTATCAGTGTTTCCAAATGGTCCTTTAAAGAGGTTGTAGAAATTTGTAAACCTAGTAAGAGGAATAAGAATGTTTGCTTTTGCATCTCCTCTTCAATGTTGAGTATTGTCAGTCTTTCAAATGCTTGTAGAAGATTTTGTCTTGCTAAATTAAGCTTTAGCTACAGAAATAATATTAGTGGAGCATAATTATGTGCTGATGACATCATAAAAATAACATTTGCTTTTTTTTGCTATAGATCAAGTTTTGTTATTTTATACATAAAATTATTTGAATTGTTATTAGAATTGTGAAACATTTCAGTTAAAATGGATTCTAAGTTGTTTTCATAAAATTTAAGCACTGAGAATGCAAGAATTCCTTTGCATTCATTGTCATTTTAGGGTCATAGACTTTCAATATTATATATGACTATGTTTGCTCATGCAGGAAAGACTGTGATACTAGCTATTCAATAGATATAGATTTAAATCAGTATCCTGGCACTGAGTAGGTATGTATTCTTGAGAAATCTATTCACGTTCTGTAACCCTGAGTGACTTCATTTTCTAAAGTGGGGGAAATAGATATGAAAGTAAGTTTGCTGTAGTTTCCTATTGTTTTCTAGGTTTGATTTAGGTAATCACCTTAGACAGGTGCTTCTTCTTTTTCACTTAACTATTTATGACCTTCTCAAAATTGCGTGTTGTTCAAGGAAAACAGAAACGTCAGTTTTCAGATGTGGCCAAGGGTCTGTTTCCAATGAATAATTTACAGAGTAGGTCCTTCTGCTAGAAACTCAAAGAAATAAAGTGAATAATACTTTCTCTTTTTCATCATTTGTTACACATTGTATCTATAAGTGGTGGCAGGGAAGGAGGGAGGGAGGGAGGGAGAGAGAGAGAGAGAGAGAGACAGACAGACAGACAGACAGACAGACAGAGAGGGGTTGAGAGAGAGAGAGAATGAGCTCAGAAATACGGATCTATTGTGTGGCAGGCATTGCACTGGAGCCTGGAAATAGTAATGAGTAAGTCAGAGTTTTCCCTGCCTTCAAAAGGGTTCTAAGCTAAGTGAAGAAAATAGATAACAAGATAACCCCAAACTGTGATGAGTGCTTTAATGTAAGGAGAACCAGTGTGTTAGGCGAATGGTATATGTCAGGGGCATTTGGTTGAGCATGACTGATTCAAATAACTGAAAGCAATCTCATACATGTTAGAGTATAAACTATAAAGTGACCAGATAAGATGGCTGAAGAGGGGACAGTAGTTCTTTTAAAGAAAGTTCTTTGTATTTTAGCCTAGGAGCAATGGTTCCAAGTAAGGGAGTGATTTAATATCTTAAAGTGTTCTTTGAAGTTTAATAAAGTAAAAGAAAGGTATTATTAGAGGACTTTGTAATTTCAAAAATGTTAAGGAAATTTACTCTAGACTTGAAGCAGCATATCTCCACAATTCTCCATTAGAAGTCTTGCTCCAAAATTGGCTGGCTTGTAGTCTCTCAATCATCTCTTTTGATAAACTCTAACAATAATTTCATTTTTGACTTCATCTTGTTATTATAATTTTACAAAAATGCCATTAGAGTAACTAAAGAAAAATTTAATAAATGTACTAAGTCATATTTTCATCTTAATTTTTTATATCCTCTTTGATACCTAGATTTCTGCTAAGAGATACCTATCTTTTTAAGAGCCATAGATATCCACAGGTGTACAGAACACCACCATACTTATTTTAAACACATTTGGTTTCCTGTTTGCATATGATAAGATTTGTTACAGGGGCATATACAATAGTCATTTATTACATGACTAAATCACTAAAGAAAGATTTCTAGTAGTAGTGAGATTTCTAAAGGTATTTGAAACAGAGGGTTTCTATAAAATGCTTCCTGTGTCTGCTATCACTGGACTGCAAATTTTTCCCTTAGTTTTACTGTGGTAAGGTGGCTAATTGTAAGGAAGAAAAACTGCCATTACTACTGACCTAAATGAATTTACTAGTCCTGGTAAAATGTACTTAAAGAATCACTGCTTGACATGTGAAACGCTGATATTTGCAATACAAATATTTTTATTTTCTCATACCCTGTTGAAATTATATATTGAGAAGTCACAATAAATATCTGATGTTTAGTGATTGTACATAATTTCTTATTTGTTTTTACGGTCTGTCTCCTTTGAATGCTGTTGTTACTCAGGTAAGTGTCATCCTGAGGTATAATGACAATACTGGTCATGTTTTGAATGCCCCAAAATTTTCTAATGTACTTTTCAAAGCCAGTTACTGTCCATGAGCTGATTCATTATAGAATGAAAATTTAAGGAGGCCTTTCCCCATGAAGAGTTTGTTTCATTCAGAGAATATTTTCCTTCCCATTTGGGTGCAGTGTTCTTTGATTGGATACTACCATTTGAATCTTGATTTATTATTTCTGCCTCATTATTGCCATGGTCATTCTATTCAGCTGATATATGCTTAGCTGTTCATTTATCCCAGACTTGCTCATGTTTGAGACTGGACAAATGCTGTGGATGATGGATAATAATGGAGAATTATTTAATTTATACCAGATCATTGTTTTCTTCCATACTTCTTTAATAATGGACGTAGACAGAATTCTGAGCAAAAGCAAAATCTTTTTTTTTTAAGTATCTTCAGTGCTTTATAATGAGAAACAAAGTTTTGCTCGTGTCTGCATTGTGTGTCTAGCAGGCATCTGCTCATCTTTCAGATTATCCTGTGCCACCTCATTCAGGAAGCTTCTCCTAGCCTGACTTATTCCAGTTATATTAGCACCTCCCATGTTTATGGCCCCAGTGTACCCCTTAAAAACTGCTACCATAGCCCTTTCGTTATCCACATGTATACCTATGTCTGCCTTTCTTTACTAGATTGTACATGTAGGGATACTGAAGTCTCCATATGTCTTTATTTTAGTAAATAAAATATTTAGAAATGTTCTAAGGTAATAATATTCCATATTATGAAAATATTATGGGGAAACAATCAATTTGTTAGCAGGTGCTCACACTACTCTCCCATGTTCGTAAATACAGTTAAAATCCTCCAATTGTTCTTCCTTCAACTGATATACAATAGGGCAGTGTTTCTCAGACTTGGTAGTTCATACGAATAACCTGATATTATTTGTTAAAAATGAGGAATCCTGACATCCATCTCTATGGAGTCTAGTTGAGTAGATTTGACATATGACCCAAAATATGCATTTTTAACAGCATTTCTGTTGGTTATGTGTTCCAACCCTGGGTCAGGCTCTATGCTGACAGTGCAGAGCCTGCTTGGGATTCTTTCTTTCTGCCCCTCCACCCCCTCAAAATAAAGAAATAAAAACTTTAAAAAAGTTCAGTCTGCCTAGATGGAGCAATGCTCATATCCTAGTAATACATACATGTAAACACACACACACATACATGTAAACACACACACACACACACATTGCATACATACACACACAGCAGCAGTTCAGACTAAGCCTAAAAAATTGCTTTTAAATATTAAGGATCACCACATTTCCAGAGCCATTATTTCTTTTTATCACTCTGTTCACTGCTTTCCCCCCTTCCTCTTTCTTTTCTATTATCATTTTGTTATCAAAAGATGACTTATCACAAGTATCAATAGCCTACCTCTAGCATCCTTTTCCTTCATGTTAAATACTAATCTATTTTAATGCATAAAATAATTTAATCTTGGGTCTTCTGTTGTGCTTGGCCATACTTTCTTCTTCTTCATTTTTTTCTGATGATAATCATGGATGACTGAATGGTCTCCAAAAGAAGTACCTAATAGGAGGAGGCAGAAGAAAGAAGTGTAAAGAGGGAGCAATATTATGGAATCTTTAGTTTCCTGAGTGATCTTTAGAGGGATGGTTTCTGGATTGCTAAGAATATTAAAATAAGGTGTTTGTAGCTTGCAAATTCTCAAGGTGGTTGGGAAAAATGAATAATTTATTTACAAACTCAGAGCAAAGATAACTTGCTCTAATTCTTATATAAATATTAATAAAATCGATGCATTGTTTTATAATATGAACTTCCCCAGTGGCTTTTTATTCCTGGGTATATGTTTCCAGTGTAAGTTGTATTATGTACTAGAATTTTGTGTCTAATTTAAGGTTTACATTTTTCTTCGATTTATTTGGTTTTATATTTGAGAGAAATGAGGTTATAATACTCATGGTTCTGTTTTGATGTTATAAATCAAATTGTATCACTAAGATTTTCTATTAATTGTTGCTTTCTGATAAGATACTGAAAATTTTCCATTGAATATTGTCTGATCTAAGGTAGTCCTATCTAAGATAGGACTGTCATGACTGCTAACCAATTAAAATACTTCTTAAAAACCACTGAGAAACAATGCTACAGATGTTACCACAAATCATGTTTATTCATAGTGCCTTCTGTTTTTAAAAAGAATACTGAAGAACAAAGGACTTTCTTTTAGGTTTTTGCTAATATGTAGGTGAGGAGACAGTCTTGCTGAATTCAGCAACTATTTTATTTATCTTTCTAGATTTCTTAGTGTAATTCACACATAACCTAGTTATTTCTGTTTTTGAATTTTAAACCCAGCCTTCCTCTCTGACTCTTCTGGAACATATTCTGGAAGATGACACTAATATATATGTTACTAAAAATATTAGTGTCAAGTGGAATGCCTTAGCTAATTAAATATGGCTTTACTCAACATGTCTGTATCCCTCCTGCTGTCCTAATTCCAATACCTCTACTTGTATTCTGGATCTCAATTTTGTACAATGTGAGAAAACATTTGCTCTTGTAGTTATATAATTTCTCCACAGAAATTCCAATTTTTCCCTCTCACCTCCTGAATTTTCCTCTATGTTCAAAGTTTTCCATTATGTTTTCTGACTAACATTTCTAGCTACTTTTTAACTTCATTCTTTTCTCTTTTTTATTTTAGAATTACTAATCTGTAGTTTCTAAATATATGACCTAAGCTACAGCAACATTCTCCTTCCCTTCTTCCAATTCATTGTACTGAAAGAGGAAAGTGAATTTCTGTGTACATATTCTTTCTCTTCCTAGTTCTGGATTACATTCTGCCCACCTTTTAGAGTTGTCACTATCCATTATTACCTCTTTCTTTAATCTTCAACCTTGACCTCTCTACTAGCTTCCTGATGTCATCATTTAAGCATAGCTAATTTTCTTTCATCTTAGAAACCATTCAGACAAAACTAAATAAATAAAATCCTTCCTTGAAATCTTGCCTCCCACAAGCTACCGCATTTATTTTTCCCTTTTCTGTCCCTGTCCCACTGCCAAATTTCTTTGAACTTTCGTCTATGTTCAATTTACTATTATTTCTTAAAAAATTATTTTAGAGAGTTCTCTAAGGGGGAGAGAGTCTTAAGGAGGCTCCATGACCACTGCAAAGCCTGACATAGGGCTCAGTCCCATGACCTTGGGAGCATGACCTGAGCCAAAATCAAGAGTCAGATGGTCAACCAACTCAGCCACACAGGTGGCTTTACCATTTCTTACCTTCAATTAACTCTCTAAACTCTGAAACCTGGTTTTTATGCCAGACATTTTAGTAAAACTGTGCTTTACAAGGTCATTCAAATACTTCTAAGCTCCTAAATCCTGTGGGTACCTTTCAAATATTACCTACTAGACCCTTCGGCAGATGCTACACTGTTGAATTTCCCTTCTTGTTGAGAGTATTTGGTAGTTTGGATATATTTTGAAGACATTTTCATTTTTCTTCCATTCCCACTGTTGTCAAGCATATGACCACATCAGTTGGTGTTGTGCTCAGTCATGTGACTTGTTCTGCCCAGTGGCTTAGTAGTGGGCGTGAACTAAGCATACATTATGCATCTGCAATTTGGCTTAGTTCTTGTACCCATTTGTCTGCTGTGAGAAGCACATATGCTGAGAACTTGCTCATCCAAGGGGAACATGGAAACGTGTGAGCAGGCATGAAATCAGTACAAAGCTGGGAGCGAGGCACAGTCACCCTGAACCCAAACTGTGGACCCATGATCAAGAAAAAGAACTTGTTTTAATTTTGGAATGTTTGTTTGGCAGCATTATTGGGCAATAGCTGATCAATATAATGCACTTCCTTTGGATTTCATGAAACCGTCTTCTGGGTTTTCTTTTAAGTTTCAGAAACCTTTGAAACCTTCGCAGTCTTTTCTTTACCTTGCTTTTAAACATCAAATTTGCTGAGGCTTCCATCCTAAACCCATAACTTCAGTTTAAATCCATTTACTATGAGATATTATTCCCAGTGATGGTTTTGTTTGCTTGTCTATATGCTGATAACTTTGAAATCATTAATTTCAATTTGACCTATATATTAGGCTTATCTGGTCAAAAAGGCATTGGATATTTGTTTCCACTTGGTAGTTAATGGTTAACTACCCATAAACTCCCTTTCCTGAATGTTGTGCTTTCCCCTACCATGTATTTTATTTATTTATTTTGAGAGATAGAGAAGAGCGTGCAACTGCAGGGCCTCAAGGAGCGGAGAGGGTGGGAGAGAGAATCCCAAGCTGTCAGCCTGTCAGCACAGAACCTCACGCAGGGCTTGATTTCATGAGCTGTGAGATCATGACCTAAGCTGAAATCAGCAGTTGGAAGCTTAACTGACTGAGTCATTCAGATGCCCCTCCTCAATGTATTTCATACTCAACCATAGGAAAGAAAACCTTTAAAACAGTTCTGAATTATCAATAGCATTACAAAAATTAGCATGGGAGTTAATGGTATATTGCATTTTTGCTTTATGTCTTTAAATGAATTATCTGACTTAATTGTCAAAACAGCTCTGGATTATATATTATTATCTCCTTTGCAGATGAGAGACAGAAGTCAAATAATCTATGATTAATGGGTAGTAAGGGGCTGAAGTAGATGAAATGCAAATCTCTATGACCCTAATGCCCACATACTATGGACATCCCCAAACCACTAATGCAAAAACAACCTATTTGAATATTCTCCACTCACTAGAAGAGCTCTTTAGAAAATATGTATGACCTGAACTTAAATAAGTATTGGCTGATAAGCAAAAAAGAAGATTAAGAAGTCTGTCACACACACACAATATTGGCCGCTTATGTAAATTACAAATTTATGGACCAAAGTCTTCAATGATCTTTTCAATATATATCATATATATTCAACAATAACCATTACTGTTCTCTAAAAAGAAACTTCCTTGCTATCCTCCAAACCACCCACATTACTGCTTCATAATAGTTATTATATTATTTATAATATAATATTTATTATAAATATTCATAATATTTATTATAAATAGTTGTATCCTGTCTCTATATTCATTTGAAGCTTAAGACTTCTAAAAAAGATTCTCAGATTATTTCCAGTGTCAGTAGTCAATTTCTTGAGGACCCATATTATTTATTTTTCTAATTGATCAACTAAGATTCATTGCAAATTACTTACAAGACACTGATGTTAATCATATGAAAATTTTCACACTATCTATAAGTAGTATCTGCTTCACAGGAATTTTCAACTTAGTTGGAATTATGTAAGTAAAATATTAGTAAAATATTATTCTATATTCATACTTTCGTATTCCAACTTTTTAAGCTCTCGGACACAAAGATTGTGTGACCTTCCTATTTTGTGTCAACAACTACATTTAATTGAAGAGTAGTTAAATGAACTGAATCTTTTATTTTTAACCTCATATCATTGCTTTTTCTTTTACCTTTTTCTCAAAAATATCATTGAAGTGACATAGCATCTAGAAAAATATTTCTCTCCCTTAAATCATGAATTCATCTAATTCATGGAAGTCATTATAGGAATTGATTTATTTATTAAGAATAAATTTAAATAAACTTTAAGTTATCCCAAATCAAACTGTGATCTCAGGAAGCATATTTGTCAAGGTCTTCATCATATTTGTTTATATGATAGTAAATTAAAGTATGTAGAACCAAGAGTGGAAGAGATTTACTCAGTGATTTCTATTCCTATATACTAATAGCCTCTTGATTATGTGGCATATTTGTGTAGACAGATTTTTACATTTATGAAATGGCATGGCATGTGCAAATTGTTTAGCATGGTTTCTCACAAAAGAAGCATTTGATAATGGAAGTAGGGGGGAAACCATGCTGTTAATGTTATGTTTTTAAGGTCCTATCATGTCAAAAAAATGTATCATGAAGGCACAAGAGAAGAAAGTTAGTATTCAGGGAGTACACCGAGGAGTTATGTATATAATGAAATAAATAAAAAGGTAAATAAAATGTCCAACCAGAAACTCTATGGTTTGTTGCCCTGAGAACCAGTGGGAAGTAAAGCTATATGTCTTTTCTGTATTTAGGGCTCTGGTTTAATCTGTTATTAAATAGCTGAATACTACTGCTTTTGTCCCCTGGTATTTTCAGATTATACTCTGCTCTATTTGTCACTGCTAAGAGTAGCTAGATGAGGTCAAGTGACCTCCCTGAGCAGTAATTGGGATTCTTCTGATCACTCCAAGATCTCTTTCTTTCTGACTACCTAAGTGGTAAGAGATGGGATGATTAATTACAGCCTCATTCTGTTCTCTTTTAGAATTTGGGATACTAACTAAAAAACAAAATCAGGCTTGAGCACCTATGTGCTCAAATTTTAGTCTATTATAAAATGCAGTCTTTTAAATTGTAGTTAATATAAAAGTCTATTTGTAGTCTATTATAAAATGCAGTCTTTTAAATTGTAGTTAATATAAAAGTCAATATAAAAATGTTAAATTATATTTCTTTTGTTGGATTATCTATATAATACGTCTTCAAGAACTTTATGTTAATTTCAAGAACTAGATGTTAATTTGAAGCATTAATAAGTCCAGAAAATTCATGGGTAACATGAAAAAAATGAAACAGATTTCTTGGAGTGGTATAGTATGGGCGTTTCTGGAATTAATAAGTTAAAGGGAGTAGTAATTGTAAAATCTCACTCAAAGGATCCCATATTACTGAATTATAGTCCCTTCATCTCTCCATTCCATACATGGTTAAAATATTGATCATTAATGAAGTTATGTTGCCCATCATTAGTAGAAAATGAAAAGATACAGTAGCATATCAGATTGCTAGTCCTGCATCATTGAGATGCTCTCATCTCTTGCATATTCTCAGATATAAATGTTGCTGGATAATATTATATATTATTTGCTTTAAGAAATTATACTTTGAATTTGCTTTTCTATAGACTTTCATTTACTCAGTTCTGAACTAGTTACTTTATGAGATGTGATAGTTGTAACCACTCTATTTAATATGAATTCTTTTATGAACATGCATATAGGTGTTCATCATAGATCAATCAAAATGCAAGATCTTATTTCAATGAGCTAAAAGGTGAGTATATCATGTTAACATTCTGCAGCTTGTTCAAATTTTTGGATTATATACTATCCAGCTCCGGGAGATTCAGGTTTCTTCAGGACCTGCTGAAACAGAATACGACTTAAATATTTCATAAGCATTTTTCTGGAGAAAAAGGAAAAACGCATGAGGAAAGGAATAAGATGAGAATATAGAACATGATAAGTCATGAACTCAATTTTATTTGCCTTAGCCATCCTCTAAGCCTGTGATTCCCAAGCATTAATATGTGTCAAGTATCACTGGAAGAGCTTTGTTAAGACAGATGCTTATCAAAGTTTCTGATTCAGTAGTTTGGAGTGGGGTCTGAAAATCTGCATTTTCACATACTCTTAGGTGATGCTAATGTTGCCTTTCTGAGAACTACCCTTTGGGTAGTTCCTGTTTTCCTTACTATCAAAAAATAATACAAGTGATCTTCCAGGACCTGATTTTGTGATTTGTGTTGGAGAAAATACTGATAGTCCTTTTGCTTTTAAGAAATAAATCTGGTAAGGTCTCAAGTTTTTATTGCAGTCAAGTCTGGGGGGAGAAAGTGGAACACCCCTGATGCTTTCTCATTAACAAGTAATTTAAAACTTTTTAAAGTGTAGCAGTTAGAGAATATGGGGGTGAAAGTAATTTGCCATGACAAAGAACTGGTAAATGTACCCTTGAGATTTAGGATTAAATTCCACAGATATTTCTAATAGTTTGAAAGTCAGGATGATAGACTATCTTACAATCTAAGGTAGGTATTAACATCACATGGGACCTTAGCAATACTTATGGCCTTGGCCCCACCATTCAGACATTCGGATTTAACTGGTTTGGGTCCTGACTTGACATAGGGAAATGGATAAAGGAGAATGAATAAGGAGGGAAGTGCAGACCGAAAGTCAATTACCATTTCTTGGGACTGACTTTCCATTTGTTAGGCATTACCTAAGATATTTTATCAGTATTGCCCCTCAACTTCACATACACTCAAAAGATAGCTATTCACTAAGAGCCCTTTTTTTAGTCTAAACAAAAAGACTTGAATATAGGGATAGGATACCTTTCCTATGACAAGAGGTTACTTAGTACGTAAGAGACTGTCCATTAGAGCCCAGATCTAGGTGGCTGTAGTGTCCATCTTTCTTTATTTCCTTATAGAGATACTAAATGACTTTCTTTCTTCCCTTTTTTTCTTTCTCTTCTTTCTGTCTCTCTTTCTCTTCCACTGTTTCTCATTCTACTACTACTACTGCTACTACTACTACTACTACTGCTGCTGCTGCTACTACTACTATTACTACTGCTACTACTAGCACCACCACCACCACCACCACTACAACTATTACTACTCTACTACTGCTACTCTGCAAGCCTAAACAGCTTGGGATAAGAGACAAACTCTCACAAATGTTGAAAAGCTAGAATGCAATGTGATGAGCAATGTTTCCTTTACAATACAGGCTCAATATGTATGGGAAGTAAAAGCTTTGCCTGTAGAATCTTGCTGTTGGATGTGGACAAATAGAACTATCTGGATATAGGAATTCTGGCTGGAACCCACAGGCTTAACTTGTGGTGAAAAGTGCAAAGGGCATTAGAAGATAGGAAGATAACCTGGATTCAGAATCTGGCATCAATTAGTGTAATCATAGTTGAAAAACCAACTGGATCTCTTCACATGGTTATAGGGACAGTAAAATCATTGAAGGATATTCACTAGGCTAAATTACTAGTAAATTCATTAGACTAAAGCAAAATGAATATCCAACTATTCCTATAGTATGCAACCATACTCTTATTCTATTCATACTATTCTTTTATACACTGGGCTTTCCAGCAGGAAGAAAAATTCTTGCTTTAAGTTATGGAGTAAACTATTAAGTTTAAACTAATAAGATAAATCCTTATTTAAAATGAGAGAATTTCTGCATATCAACTGGGTGTCAGCATTAGCAAATATAAAACCATCTTCAAATATATTTCATTTCTTTTGTGTCAAGTCAGTTCTACTTGTTCCTTGAAGGAGTGCTATAACTTTATGAGGAAAATTGTTTCACACTTCTATGTAAAAGCATGGCTATGTTTTTCTTATATTGGTTTAAGCTGAAACCAGCATTACAGCCAACACTGAATACAATTGCTCCTTTTTTTTTCAATTTTTAAAAAATGTTTACTTATTTTTGAAAGAGAGAGCAAGCATGAGTCGGGGGGAGGGGCAGAGAGAGAGAGGGAGACACAGAATCTGAAGCAGGCGCAGCTGTCAGCACAGAGCCCAATGCGAGACTCAAACCCACGAACCCAGCTGTGAGATCATGACCTGAGCCAAAGTCGGACGCTTAACCGACTGAGCCACCCAGACGCGCCTACAATTGCTCCTTTAAGCATGATGCCTACTAAGTTGGAGGAATCTTCTTTTAGTATTTCTCAAGCAAAATAGGGACATCTTGTAACAGAACTGTGCCTAGGAATTATTGTAAAAATAGATTTATCATAATTAGGTCTGTGTTATTCATTCTTTAATCAGCTTTAAAGCTACTAAGTTAACTAGGGCTTCTTTGGGAATTGGTTACATATCTTGTCTTTCAAGAAGAAAGATTCTAAATTTTTAATTGACTGACTTATAAATGCAATATATTAAGTTTTAATTTTTCCCAGTTTTTAATTTCTGTTTTCATGTGAAATTGGGCCTTTATAATATTTCTTTTATCCTACTTGATGGGTATCACTTTGTAATGCAATGTGCATTTTCATTCAAAACCAAGAACATGCTGGGTGGTTTCTGAGGGTTATGAAAGTTTTTTAATGTCTTGTCTAATGAGTAACCGAGGAGGCTTCCAGTTAACACTGAGAGTTGACTTCAGTGAATTCAGTCACGTCTGTAGAGTCCATTAGTCTGTTTCTGTTCCATTGGGCAAAGAAGAGGCCTCTGGGGCAATGGTTGAAGTGCTCTAAGACCCAACATGCTGGAGCAGTGAAATTGAATAGATTACCGCGTGGCACTATACGACAGAGATTATTCACTTTTTACAGATGAAGAAACTGAGGCCAAGTGAAGTTACATATTTAGAGCTCTGTTACATATTTAGAGTTCTTAGATCTGATGGACTTCAAGGCAGATATCCTTCAAGGTTTTCCCAGGCTCTATTGTTTATCTTTATTTGAACAGACTTGTTTTATGCATATCTGGTCCTGGCTGTCTATCGATGAAAATTTTGGATTTCTTTCCATCAAAGTGTATTTCCAAAGGTGTCCTCACATGAATAGCCTCATTTTATTTTATTTCCCTTCACCTTTTATGGTATGAGGTGTTAAATCTTTTAAGGGAAGCTATTTGAGGTCTCTGTTGTCTGCATATTATTAAAATTTGAACCTTTTTAAACACTGGACAATTAAAGTTAATTGTATAGTTATTTGTGCCTTGAGGATAGAAGTGTTATTCTGTTGGAAATAATGTGCTTGGGAGGGAAAAATTAACAGTTGCTAATTCATCATATGGGATAATGCACATTTATAGATTTTTTTAATATTAGAGCACCTAATTACTGTTACCTTAACAACGTGTTACAGAGCACAGTGGGATGGTGTTTTAGCCACTTTGATTTAAAATTGAGGATAGTTATATTTTCAGAATACAATATTTAGGGAAATTTTTCATATAGGCCTTTTTAGTTATAAATTTTTTACCTCAAAAACTTGCTGTATAATTTCTAAGCTATTTTATAGGCAACTTCCACACAGTATCATTCTTAACCTGATCATCTGGAATGTAGAACAGAGTAACTAAATATAACAGTTGAAAGGAAGGAAGTATAGTGGCTTTTATTGAAAAAAAAAGCATTAAACATTGAATCAGGATCAGAACCTTTATTATATTTCATGTGAAATTGTGGAACTCACCTTATTTCCTTGTGCTATGTGGTCAATAAAATAAATCATTCTCATTTGCTTAATATACTCTAGCATGGTTAAGAGGAAGTACATAATATGCTTGCTACATAAACTGCTAGGGCTCTTAGACAACAAAGTAAGTATTTATTAAGTATTTACCATATGTCAATGCCATGCTGAAGTTAAAAGAGTAGAGTATTGTCAAAAGATCTATCTTGCTAGACTTTGACATTCAACAGTGTGGCTTTTCAAAAAAAAAAAAAATCTAATCTGTTTATGACTATTCTCTGTATTTTTCATTAGAATTTGTCTCTGAAGTATGTTAGACTCAAAAAGGTAAGTGTAGATGCTCATGTTTGTTCAGTTTTTTGGCTTTTTTAGTTCTAGATATTTTCATTGACTTTGAAAGGTTTAGTTCAGAGTCTGACTGTTTTGTTGTTAAACGCTATAGACAGATCTCCGTCTAAGTAATAGTTACCCATCTCAGAGGGTGTGTGTTTGTGTGTGTGTGTACACATGGGAGTAGAGAGGTATAAAAAATGATTAGAACATGCAGTCAAATAGCATTTAGTTTATGTAGCTATTTGTTTTGTGTTTTTGAAAATCGAAGTTTATTTGAAATGCAAAGGTATATGGTGCCAGAAAATTGAATTCTGTTATAAATCTTTGAAAAATCAACTATTACCAAAATAGTTTTTGGTGTAATTCAACATCTTTGAACATAATCTTGTCAGACTATTTAAAGTGAAACCCAGCTATGGTTGTGTAAAATATAAGTGAAGAAAATCCTTTTTTTTTTTTTTTTGCTCTTTGAGGATTAGTTAACTTTACTAGTTGATTCTCTCTTCTTTCTAAACCCTGAACATCACAGCTCATACAGATGTCCTTATTTATCAGAGTTATTTTTCAGACAATGATGCTTATATAAAGGATGTGATATTTTGTATCTCAGTCCTTCTTCATTAACGATCCCAAGTGCTCAGATTGTCACCCTTCCTCTAACATTCTGCCCCCAAAGTCAATAAAGTAAGCTACATGGATGATGGCTTTATGTAAAAACACTCATGACCAGCTCCTATTTTCTTTTTTGTGTTGAATCTTTTGTCTAAGTTTTAAAATTCTTTGTTATATAAACGACTCTAAAAATACCTCATTTTTATTGGCACAGAGGAATGCCCATTTGACTTTGATACTCAGTCTTAGGACTTAATATGTTCATTTTTGTAATTTATTGTCAAGGAATGCTGTTTGGTAAATTGGGTAATATCATGTGAATCTGAGCTATGGTGAATGATAGACTTCTCTATCCACTAACAAGTACCTCATGGTGGAGCCACCCAGGTGCAAAGGATGTACTGGTCAACATTTCCTTTCTTACAATTCTGGAATTCGAAAAAACTCTATACGTGCAGTCATTGTGACTCATTTGGTGACAAAACCTCATCTTGGCCTAAATTGATAGAAAAACCTATTCTGAACTGGTTTGAGGCCATTTATACCTTATTCATTGTTTTCTGGTGTGAATATTCAGTTTTTTTCTAAAGAAATCTTGATGTTTTGCATTACACATTGTGATTATAGACAAGTACATGCCCTTTCAAAATTCCCCAAATCCCACAATATATCTTAAAAATTTTTATATGTATTTTTTTAATGTTTATTTTTGAGGGAGAGAGAGAGACAGAGACAGAGACAGAGTATGAGCAGGCAAGGGACAGAGAGAGAAGAAGACACAGAATCTGAAGCAGACTCCAGGCTCTGAGCTGTCAGCACAGAGCCTGATGTGGGGCTCCAACCCATGGACTGTGAGGTCATGACCTGAACTGAAGTCGGACACTCAAAGGACTGAGCCACCCAAGCGCCCCCCACCTCAATGTATCTTAATTCAAAACATATTTATTTGATACCATACATTTTGGGAAAGGGATTATAGGTCTCTATTAGATATTGTCCTCACCCTCAAATGGCTTATAGTTTATTGAGCAATGTGACTAGAAACACTGCCTTCAAATAGTTAACAAAATAGTTACTGAAAGTCTATTTATTGATACTCACGTGTATACATATATATGTATATACATAGAATATAAAACTACATAATATAATTTATAATATATAATTTATGTAATGTCAATTTGCAGTATAGGAGAAAGGCAGTATTTGTTTAGAATAAGTCTAGTGATGTAATAGGTTTCAGAGTAGTAGAACTTTTTTCTTAACCATCTTTGAATTTATTTTTTTGATAAAATAAAACACAGTCAACAAGGAAACCTCTGTACACTGAAGGTAAAAGCAAATAAGGGAGTAAGTAAGTTTTGATAGATGAAAACCCTCCAGCAAATGTGTTTCTCTTTCCATGTAACGGAAAGCTATTTTGAGGATAGATCAGTTTAACAAGTTTTGAGCAAAGAACCAAGTAAGAATTTAGTTGATTTTTACTTCTGCCCTTACTAGATATTTTTTTAATGTTGACTTATTTTTGAGAGAGAGCCAGAGTGTGAGCCGGGGAGAGGCAGAGAGAGAGGGAGACACAGAATCTGAAGCAGCCTTCAGGCCTGAGCTGTCAGCACAATGCCTGATGTGAGACTCAAACCCATGAATTTTGAGATCATGACCTGACCTGAAGTTGTAGGCTTAACCAACTGAGCCACCCAGGCATCCCAAGAGAGTTATTTTCATTGCTTATTTAGGTTTCCCTTTGTGAGCATAAATTGTCTTTTACAATTCCATGTCTACTAACTAAAAGCAATCTGGTGAAGAAGCCATATTCAGCTTCTCTAGGACTTTTTTGGAGTCCTCTTGGCTGACTCAGATGAGGCTTTAAGATTTAACTTTGAAGATTTTTCTAGGAAGCAAAGGAAATTGCAATTGCAAAGTGTCTTATGAAACGTTTGCTGTTTTTTATGGTGATTCCGAGTTTAATTGCTCAATCATTCAATATACTCATAAAGTGATTATACCCTCTGTCCTATAAGAATCTCACAAAATAAACAACTGAGGGGATTAAACGGGGGATAAATATGGCAATAGATGATATTTACAACTAGATACTGTGACATATTTATGATGTAGAAGTCATAATTGAAGGAACGACTAATGTGACCAAGAATCTCTTTATGTATTAAAAAGACTCATCTGAAAAGGAAATGGAAGAGATAATAGTAGGGTCACGTTATGATTTTCATAAATCCTATGCATTTCTACTTTTGAGGGCTCCTTCTGTCATAAAATATAATTAGAAATTATGTTTTACAATTGGCTTCATGGAAGGAGAAATAGAATCGAGGCTAGATTTATTATTATATATTCACTATTGCTATATTTATATTTTATCTTAAAGCAAACTAAAACATTTTTGTGAACACTTAAGAGTAATATGGACCCTAGCCATTGTGTCTACTGTGTCTAATGGTTAAAACTGATCTTGAATGCCAGTAGAACTTCACTAATCTTTCCTCTTAAAAAGCAAGTGTGGACAGGGGCGCCTGGGTGGCTTAGTCGGTTAAGCGTCCGACTTTCGCTTAGGTCATGATCTCGCGGTTCGTGGGTTCGAGCCCCGCGTCGGGCTCTGTGCTGACTGCCAGCTCAGAGCCTGGAGCCTATTTCAGTCTGTGACTCCCTCTCTCTCTGACCCTCCCCTGTTCACGCTGTCTTCCTCTCTCCTAGAAATAAATAAAAAAAACATTAAAAAAAAAAAAAAGCAAGTGTGGACAGATGTCAGCATATTTAGGGGACAAAGAGAAGACAATCGTGCAATACCTGAATTTCTGTACGTGCATTTTACAGACATACAATGGAAGCATGGCCCAGCCAAACTATTGGTACTTTCAACAAAGAAAAACACAACTCCCCATCAGCATAGACTTACAGACCATGTCCTGACTTTTTCTTCCACCGTCAACCATTTCAGGCTACTGGAACTCCTGCTTAAGGAAAATGAAAGTAAAATAATTGAAAGCTACTCCCATCTTCCACTTGTACTTGGAAGATTTGGAAGTAGGTTCACAAGTTTTTTGGCAGAACCCATCTCAATGCTCCATATTGAAAAAGCACAAACTCTCCTCTGCTAGCATGTGCAAACAAAAGAACACTTACTTGGACTCACAACAGTGACATTTGAAAAATGGGATAGAGTATATTCTTACATATTGGTTAATATGACACAGTAGAAAATTTTAGAATGTTAGATTGATATAAAAATAAATTAACTTTTGATTTTGATCAATAAATAAATTAGACTATTATAAGTAAGATAGAGCAAAAATCATGAGAATGATATTAAAGACAAAAAAACTGCATGCAGTGAAAAACACAATTGCCAAATTAAGACCTAAATGAAAATAGAGACTGATGGAATTGTACCAATTCAGCAATGCAAATAGCAAGTTCAAGAAATTCTCCGGGAGGGGCACCTGGGTGGCTTGGTCAGTTAAATGTTCAACTCTTAATTTTGGCTCAGGTCATGATCTGACAGTTCACCAGTTTGAGCCCCGAATCAGGCTCTGTGCTGACAGTGCAGGGATTCTCTCTGCTCAGGATTCTCTCTCTCTTCCTCTCCTTCCTTCCCTCACCCTCCCTCTCTGTTTCTCTCTCTCTCAAAATAAATAAATAAACATTTAAACAAATCTTTCAGGAATTCACAAAAAAATTACAAGATAGAAAAATCTGTAAGATACAGAATAATAAAGGACAAATGACATGTAACCAAGCTAGCCTTAAAATTCTCCTCATTTTAACTAACTTAAAAAAATTATTTTTTTTTACATTTTTAATTTATTTTTGAGAGACAAAGTGTGAACTGGGGAGGGCCAGAGAGAGAAGGAGACACAGAACACAGAATCTGAAGCAGGCTCCAGGATCTGAGCTAGCTGTCAGCACAGAGCCTGATGTGGGGCTCGAACCCAGGAACTGTGAGATCATGACCTGAGCCAAAGTAGTAGGAGGCTCAACTGACTGAGGCACCCTTCATTTTAACTAACTTTAGACAGACTTCTTTTGGACTCTGAGCCCCAGATCTCCCTTTTCTAGAAGGATTTACTTTAGAAACTTGGATTTGCAAATTTTTTCTCTGACCTTATTGAAATGTATATTCATTCTTCAGTCTCCAGCCAATTTTACAATCTATGTCTTTCTGAAGGACCTGGGAGCCATCATTGAACTGTAATCATGCAGAAATATAACACACCTAACTCCCAATTTCTGTGGGAGGATAGAAACTTAAATATGCAACAATTAGCATTCATAGATGGCCTAATCACGTTGCTCCCAGCTAATGTCTATCAGTACTTTTCCACCAGCTCACCAATTGCGCCTCATCCCCCAAAACCTTTCCCACCTTTGTTTCAGTGTAGTTGAGTTCAGTCTCTTTCACCTACTGCTTAGTCTTGAATAAAGTCTTCCTTGCTTGTTTAAATTTGTCCAGTGCTATTTTACTTTTTCCTGTTGAGGCCAGATCCTTGAGATTCAACAATTGTTTAATAGGCATTCAATGACAGTAGTTTTTTATAAAGATCAGAACAGAGGAGAAGCAATCATTTAAGACAGTGCAAGAAAATTTCATGAATTCAAGAAAACCATGACTCAGCAAATTAAACTGGCTAAAGTATAGGAATAATTAATGAAACCAAATGGTAAATATCTTACATTACAAGGACAATAAAAATTCTTATGACAACCGTAAGGGGGAAGAAGGTGGCAAACCAAAAAAATTAAGTTTGAATAACCTCTGAATTAGAACCTCAGTAATTATTCTTTATTATTATTGATGTGATTATATAGTAATAAAAATGTCAAAATGTTTTGGAAAAGTAAACATGTTAGAACAATTACACTCTAAATCTGAAATATTATTAGATGTACAGAAATTTGGTAAATGAGTTTTACCAACATAATAGGCACTACTACTTTTGGATTAACGATACCAAAGAAAGATATAAAAAGTTTTGAAATTTAAAAAAAAATCTCAGTTGGAATAAAAATATAACTTTTATCTTAAAAACCACTAGATAAATAATAAAGGAAATGAAGCCAAAATAGTCACACAAAGAAAAAAGATCCTAACAATAAAAAGGAGACTAAGGAAACATTTTTTTTTTAATTTTTTTTAATGTTTTTTATTTATTTCTAGGAGAGACAAAGAGAGACAGCGTGAGCAGGGGAGGGTCAGAGAGAGAGGGAGTCACAGACTGAAACAGGCTCCAGGCTCTGAGCTGGCAGTCAGCACAGAGCCCGACGCGGGGCTCGAACCCACGAACCGCGAGATCATGACCTAAGCGAAAGTCGGACGCTTAACCGACTAAGCCACCCAGGCGCCCCATAAGGAAACATTTAAAAGCAAACTTGTGACGTATCCTAGTTAATGTGAATGGCTAATTGCACCTCTGCAAAGAGGTTCCTAAGTTTTAGGAACAGGAAAGAAAAGAAAAAACAAAAACTCTAATATCAGGGCAAAAAATATAATTCTAATATATGCTGTTTTGTAAAGAGAAGTTTAAAAGTCATATACAGTGACAGAAAGGTCTAAACAAATGGGAAATATGTTGGCAAATACAATAACAAATGAAAAAGCAAAGCAGCAATATTGAAATATTTGACAGAATTCAAAGTAAAGAGCATAAAATGAATATAGAGGATTGATTTTATTGATAACAAGAAAATTTACATCACAGACAAAAGACAGATGTCTTCCTGAATGAATCAGAAAATATACATGAAATTAAAAAAAAATAAAAATTGTAAATACAAGGAAAGTCAAATCATAGATCAGTATGAACATACTGGATTTAAGTGATACAACTAAAAAAGTTAACTTTGTATCAAACTTGGTAACTTAGAGAAAAAAATCTTTTCTTTTCAAATGTCTATGAATCTAAACATAATCCTCATATTAGGCCACAGAGAAATGATTTATAAATTATAAGAAGCAAAAATTATAGATGCTATATACTTATTCATACCATAATAAAACAAGGTGTTTATTTTTAACAATGACATAAAAATACTCACTGAATCAGATAGAATTTTGTAGAAGAAAATGATTGTTTGATAGAGTATGAAGTAGAAAAATCTCAGAGAGAGGGAATCAGAATAGAATGGGGCTAGGGAGGATTGAAATCTACCCTCAGTCACTGCCAGTAGCAACTATGGAGTATGACTCCATGGAAGTACCCCGCCTTCCACCAAGAGAAGCCAGGCTTTTGTACTGCCTTATCATAAAACAGCTCTTCTTAGTCCAGAACAGTATTGTGGGACATGTAGACTGATCGATAAAGGAGACCTATGGGTAGTGACAGACAAAATCTACTATAGCCACTGTTTTAGTTAAGATGAATTTGGGCTGCAAGAAAGAGAACATCTGATGAAAGTTGGCTTAAACAAAGCAAAAGCTTTATTTTTCTCTTGAAACATATGTCTAGAGGTAGGCAGTTTAGATCTATGAATCAACTCCAGGATACCCTTAACTATTTCTGCTCTTTTCTCCTTCCTGCTGCAGTATCTTAAGTGTGTGGTTTCTTCTCATATTCAAGATGGCTGCTAAATCTTTGGGCCAAAAAAACAAAAAACACACTTTTTAGGCAGGAATAAGGATAAAGGCAGAGAACTAAAGGGACAAGCCAACCAGTATAATAAGCTCTATTTAAACAAAGTAAAACAAAATGAAAAAACAAAAAACAAAAAAAACCTCTTTCTAGAGTTTGACCAAGAGACTTCTGTTAATATCTCATGGGATAGAACTAGATAACACATTCACCTCTAGTTGCAGTGGCTTTTGGAGAACTTTAGCTGTCTATCTTTCATAGGAAAAGAGATCAGCTGAGAAGGGAGATTTACCAAACAAAAATTTTACCTTTGAGATAAATGACTCTCTTAGTTTACTTAAGAAAATAGAGATTCAGTTCTACAATTACATCATGGCTTGAAAAATAAAAGAGAAAAAAGGTACATATAAAATTATATAAATTACATAATGGGCCTAGCTATACTCAGAAGAAAATCATTTTACATAGTAAGGACTGACAATAAGTGAACTAAGTATTACACTAAACAAAAATTAGAGAAGGAGTAGGAAAATATGCTTAAGGAAAATAAATCACCCAAAGCAAAAACTGACATTTAAAAATTAGACATAAAAGGGGAACATATCATTATTAACTTAATCCAGTATTTGTTCTTTGACAGGGTCAGTAAAATAGACCAACCCTTGGTAACACTTAACTGGAAACCAAGGAGAAGCTCAATGTATTATATCAGGAATGATGGAGGGTCCGTGCGTCTGGGTGGCTCAGTCAGTATTTCTGCTTGGTCATGACCTCAGACTCCTGGGACCGAGCCCTTCCTGGCTCTTGAGATCCAGACCCTTATAGGGCTCTTCACTCTACATGGAGCCTGCTTAAAATTCTCTCTTCCTCTCTCTCTTCTTCTCTTACTTGTGTGTACATGTGAGAAAAAAAAAAAAAAAGGAATGATTGAGGGGATATAGCAACATATTTAGGTTGGGTATTTTCCCCCTTAAGACTAAAGATGATACTATGACAATTCTATGTTAAGAAAAAGCAAAACTATGGCTGAAGTAAATTGGTGGTTTTTTTTTTTTTGTAAAAAAACAAAAATAAATAATAAAACACCAAAATTTATTCAGTAGATAATAGAAAACCATAGGAAGAAATGAATTCAGTTTCAAAATAACATAAATCATGGGCACCTGGGTGGCTCAGTCAGTTGAGCGTCTGACTTCAGCTCAGGTCATGATCTTGCCATTAGTGGATTCGAGCCCCGCATCGGGCTCTGTGCTGACAGCTCAGAGCCTGGAGCCTGCTTCGGATTCCTTGTCTCCCTCTCTCTCTGACCCTTCCCTGCTCAAGCTATCTCTCTCTCAGAAACAAATAAAACATTTAAAAAAAAACAAACCCAAAATAACATAAATGGAAACGGAACCAACAATTGAGTAAAATGCTCAGCACCATTTAAAATTACATTGTAAGGGGCGCCTGGGTGGCTTAGTCGGTTAAGCGTCCGACTTTCGCTTGGGTCATGATCTCGCGGTTCGTGGGTTCAAGCCCCGCGTCGGGCTCTGTGCTGACTGCCAGCTCAGAGACTGGAGCCTGTTTTGGTCTGTGACTCCCTCTCTCTCTGACCCTCCCCTGCTCATGCTGTCTCTCTCTCTCTCTCCTAGAAATAAATAAAGCATTAAAAAATAAAATAAAATTACATTGTAAGATAAAAAAGTACGTATCTTAGATATTTTGCTTACAGGGGATTTTTCTTGAGTGGAGCATGAGCGCTGTATATAAAGATTTAAGTGACTGGATAGGCAGTGTTGCACTATTTGTTAGCATTACTTATAGAAAAATATGGAACATTCTTTAAGTATGATGCTGTAGAGCACTGTGGTCCATATGCACAGTGAAATATGTTAGAGTGAGCTGTATGACATTGTTACACTTGACCAATTTAAGTCTACAAAACAGTTATTACATAAATTCCAACACATACATACTCAAGTATTTTAACTGCGGCTATCTATTAGTGAAGGGAATAGTAATGATTTTAATTGTCTAATTGTAATAAGTGAACAGACTGAGCACGTACTATTCATGTATTACTTTGTAAGATTCCATCAGACTATGCACTCTTGGGAGCAGACATTTGGTTTTGGTAATTGTTACATTCCTGCCGCAGAGAGAGCTCTGCAAATATTTGTTGAGTCAATGATTGAAAACATGTTTATAGAATAAAATAGAAAATTTTAAATTGAAAATGAGGGGACCTAGGGAAATTGCCCGTTAAATTATTTGCCTCACCATGTGGAAGGGTTAAAGAAATTGTAAGTCTATCACGCTCAATTTGGGCAATTATTTTTCTTTCGTGTATTCAGTATGTGTAATATCTGGTAAGATCTCATTATGAGATGTTATGTCAACTTCATGGTTATCTTTGAAAATATCCAATTAAATGTTATAAATATAACTTGATATGGGGGATAATGAAAACATCAATGATAAATGGAGTAATACAAATTCAAGAAGAAAGCTCCTGCCCCAATGTGCAGAACAGAATGGTAGCAGAGTATTTTATCTGTTATATTGATATAAAAATTATATCAAATACACTTTACTGATTCATTATCCATATTCTCAAACTTCAAAAATGTAGTCCTGAAATATGTCAGTTTTGTAGATCAGGCTCACAGTCTACTGGGAAAACTGCATTTCAGCATTGTAGTTGAGTTATTTTCTTCTCTAATATAAAAGAGGACACAGGAAACCACTGACTGTGCTGGTCTTTATTGGAAAAGAAGATTGAAGTCCACATTTTCTCATAAATTCTATTAGTGCCTCTGAGGAAAAGGCAAAGAAAAGTACTGAAGTGTTAATGATTTGCCTACAGTTTTTTTTGTCCAAATATTTGGAAAAACTGACAAGAGTTAATTCCATACGAATCCCTCTCTTTCAAATGATCTTACTGATGTAAGATCATGCAGTAGCATTCTTTGATAGTGCTTTTAAATATCAAAATGCCAATTTTTGCCTATATGATATTAATAAATGAGGCACGCATTTCATATCATTCTCTGTCCTTATCAAGTTGACATATATTTTAATTAGATAGAAAAAGTATTTATACTAGGAAATTTATTCTTCTAGTCATGGATGTAGTAACCCATAGAGAGATTGGGAGTCTTTGCATTCTGTTCATAAAAGAGATGTACTGGGTATGAACTTGGGCTTTGAGTGGAAATAGGGAGACCAAGATGGGTATTTATGAATATTGCAAGTGAATGAATTTGGTCATAATATTTTGTGGCTGATATCATACTTGATTTGCAGTTTTTGATATACAAAATGCAGTGTCTTTGAAATTCAATGTTGCCTGGAAACGAAGAGCTTATAAACTCAAACGAGGCTCCATTTATTTTCCAGTATTGTTTTCTCTTGGTCATAAAAAAAAAAAAAAAAAAAAGAAAAAAGAAAAAGCTTAAAAGTGAAAGCTAAAATATACCTTCAAAACTTGGATACCTTAGATGCCATAAACGTTAGATTCCCCCCCCCCCCCGAAACTGATATATATTTAGTGGCAAAATTTGGCAGTAAAACACAAGGTTTGCATTTTCCTATCATCATGCTATCATTTTCCAAAGTGTTCAGGTAAGGAGATCTTCTTCTCTGAGAGAAAGAAATCCAAGAGATTTTTATCACCCTGAGACAAAGAAAGCTAATAAGCTTAAAAAGCAGCATGAATGACTTAGGTTGACTGTGAGGAAGTCTTTATCCCTAATAGTATTTGTTCAGTATTGGACTAGGAAGAGATTGCAGAATATTTTCTTCTCATCATGAAGTATATAACACACCTAACATTTTTATATTTAATAAAGATACATTTTCTTCTTTGTCCTGCTTTTTTGCATTCACTCTTAGTACCACACAGTTCCATTAAATTTGGAAGGTTTTTACCTGAAAAACAGAGCATAATCTCTTAGTTGATCTCTGTGTTTATCAAGAGCACTGAGGATTGATTTGATTGCAGCTGTAGCAGTTAGAGGACTGTTCATTTCGTGATCAAGTAGCTTGAAAACACTTCTTTAAAATGAATGCCTCTTTTATATTTGGTGATTCTGTCGGTGCACACCAGGGTCCCTCTTGCTGGGCTTTCCCTGCCGCCCTCCTTGTGACATTTCCATTAAACTATAAAAAATTAGTGTTGACTGATTAACATCTTACTTTAAGAATTCTGCTAAAAGCCATATTCATGAATCAAAGTCAGTGTGTACCACTGGTAATTAACTTGACAAAATTCAGCTTTCCGGGCTAATCATCTTCTGGCTGCTTTATGTAATGGCTGTCAATTCAGATCTACAAAACAATTGGAGTCCACTAAGCGGGAGGGGGAGGCAAAAGAACTAGTGATTAGGCCATGTTCTCTAGCTGGGAACATATTCTAATTAGAATTCTGAAGAATAATGGGAAAACAGAAACATTAAAACATGTTGACTTGAGATTCCCACATTTATAATTATATAAAAGCAGCCTAAATAAGATCAAACAGATGGTAGGAGTAAATGATGAGATTCAATGGAATAAATATCCTAGGATTGGCCACGTGAAGGTTTCCGAGCAGCACTGGAAAGAGGCAGTAGGGGGCCTGTGGCCCTCCCTGCAGGGCATTGTGGTTCAGAAGGCCGTCCAGGCGGTGAGATGTGTTCAGAGGCTGGCCTTTTCTGGCTCTGTGATTTTGGAACTCCTAACTTCCTTCTGCCCATGTTTTCGCATTAGAAAAATAGAAAAAAATAACTTTATATACTTTTATATGTTTGTTTTAAGGATTAAAGCAAATAATGGCCTTAACCCATTGCCTGGCATTTAGTAGATGTTAAATAATTATCACATATTATAATCCTATTATCAATCATGATCTGTCACTATTGGAAAAATCAAGTACACAGATTATTAGCATAGAATGATATAATAAGCATGTCAAGAAATATACAAATGAATTACCCATAGGTTTCAGAAATGGAAAACCAACATGTATCAGACCTTGAAGGGGGAGAAATTGATTTTGAAAATGTCTTTAAAAGACAGGTTTAATTTATCAACTAAGGTGAGGCTATCTATTTTAGTTAGAGTAGGAGGAAATCATGTAATAGGGAAAGCATGAAGTATAATTGAGGAACAGGAAAGCAATCATTTAAAATATTTTTTTAACATTTATTTATTTTTGAGAGACAGAGAGCATGAGCAGGGAAGGGGCAGAGAGAGAGAGAGAGAGAGAGAGGATCTGAAGCAGGCTCCAGGCTCTGAGGTGTCAGCACAGAGCCTGATGTGGGGCTCAAACCCACAGACTGCAAGATCATGACCTGAGCTGGAGTTGGATGCTTAACCGACTGAGCCACCCAGGTGCCCCAGCAATCATTTTAATAGATCATAAAATTGTATTCTAAAGCAAAAGAAGATTATACCTCAAACAAAGACTGGGTAAATATTATAGGTTGACTATATATTTTTTAATGTTTATTTTTGAGAGAGAAAGAGACTGCGGGAATGTGGAAGGGGCAGAGAGAGAGGGAGACTCAGAATCCAAAACATGCTCTAGGCTCTGAGGTGTCAGTGCAGAGCCCGATGCGGGGCTCGATCCCAACTGTGAGATGACAGCCTAAGCCAAAGTCAGTAGCTCAACTGACTGAACCACCCAGACATCCCATAGATGGACTATATTTAAATCACCAAGAAATTGTTGAAAGTTTCAAAGGATATTTTATTCACTTTTTGCAGGCTAACATACTCTAACATTAGAGTGTCCAACAGAACCTAGACTGAGTTAACTTCTAATTAATAACTAAAGCCATTTATAAACTTTTAGAGATTAAAATGGATAGCTTTTATGGAAGTCACTTTAGTACTATTTTTAAGAAGTTTCAAGAATCTTAAAAACATATAACAACATGATTAAAAATGTACATTTGTTTGATACAAAGAAAACAAAGTTAAATAAGAAAAAAAAGTAGAATATTTTAAATATTGCTAAAACCTGTCTTTTTTTTTTTAGCTAATCCAATGGGTCTCACCCCCCCAGAAGAGTCACCTGTGGCCTTTGTCAGCTGACACAGCTTTTTGATTGATTCTTGAACATTCTGATTCCTTAGTTTAGAATGCTGTTTAAGGCATCAATAATTTTCAAATGCACAAGGGAATTCCAATTGCGAGAAGGAAGATCATAGACACTTCTTTCCCTTTCCCTAGTCTGTAATCACTGAAACAAGAATAGCAAAAAAAATGTATAAACCATATTTTTGACAAAACTAGGAATATCTGTACTCTTGAATCATAGTGTAAGATGAAGCATTGTTAAATGCAATAAATATGGATCTGGGGTACCAGAAAATACTGATAGAGAACATATGCAGTTACATTGTCTCAGACACAGCCAGCTAAACACAAACATTGTTCAGACTATATGAAGGAGAAAAGGCAACAATCCTTGGTTTGATCCAAGGGAAACAATATGTTTGAACAATTTACATAAGTTTTGAAGACCTGCAAAAGCAATGGTATAAAATATTTAAGATCCTATAATATGTAGCAGTATAGTTTTGAAATGTTTCAGGGTAATAAAAGAACAAATTAAGGATATTTCTATACCTCAAGAAGTAAGGTTATCTTTCAAACTGCCTAGTGCATGAGATATATTAAAAATTGAGTCACTGTTTATCTAAAATTCAATTTGAACAAGCAATCCTGAATTTTACATGGCATTCTCACTGCAGAGGAGATCTAGAAAGGTAAACAGAGACTCCAGTCATATCTCTTATGTTTGATTTCATTAAGGAAAAATCTGAAGCAAATATAGTCAAATGCTAGAATTTGACAGCGATTCATGGTGTTTAGTACATGGGTATGCTTTTTTGTAAGCCCATTTACTATTGTAAAAATAATTTTAAAGGAAACACAATGAATGAGCAGACCTCATTGGTAGTTACACAAAGGAAAAGCTATCTTGGCATAAACTTATCAATAAATCTGAGATACATATGAAGAAAACATACTATACTATTAAAGGTTAGAAAGGAAGATATTCATAGACAGAAAGACATGCTGTATTTTATCTTTGGATAGGAAGACTTTTGTAAAGAAACATGTGCTTTTCTTGTTATTCAATAAATTATACAATTTTCCTAAAAAATCTCAATATAAAATTTTATAAACTAGGTAATGGATTCTGAAGTTCATAAAGATAAATTTGCAAGAACTGCCAGATAAATCTGAGAATGATGATTGATAAAGGGAATAACCCAATCTTGTAATATAATATATTATGAATAAATCTGTTTTTAAAATGTGTGGTATGTAAAACTATCTTAATTACATTTGAGCTGACATTGTCTCCTGTCTTAACGTATTGGCTTGGCATAGAAGTGAAATTGTGACCATCACTGCATAATGTGGATTTACCCACAATTTACTTTTGAGTCTTCACTGTCTTATCTTTCTTTCTGCCCTAGTTAAGTTCTCCATCACCTTTCATCTGAAAATTATAATAGTTCTTCATTTTCTCTTCATACTTGCAGTAGTTTTCCAGTCTTTCTTCCCACCTCAGTCAAAACCATCTATGGCAAATACACATAATGTGTTAGCTTCCTTACATAAAATGGTTCAATGCCTCTTTACTGCCTACTAGACAAATGTTAATCACAATAGCAAAGTATGAAGGACATTCTAGGGCTCAGCCCTGCCTCCACCTTCAGTAATATTTTAGCACTTAAATAACTCTAAAAGTTTCTCCTCATGCCTTCCTACACACCAGGCCATTTCCCACTGCCTGGAATTTCCTTTCAACTTACTTCATTTATCTGAAAAAATAAATTCATCCACCATTTCTGCCCCTTGCCAGGAGGATGGACTAAGTGTACCTCCTCTGTATATCTCCTTGTAAGTGTGAATTTTATAGCTCACAAGTGAGTCACATGAGTGAATCTTGCAATTTTAAAATTATATACCAGTCTTTTACACTACTTAGTGTACTCCTGAAGACAAAATTGTATGTATCTTTTGGCACTTAGTTCCCAGAATAGTGTATACAGAATCAGTGACTAATAAATATTAAAAATGATTTGTTGAATGTCAGTTAAATCCTTTCAGTAAAGTATCACACACGGTGAGACAAATGATATCTCACACCAATAAGCAGGAAAAAAACCACACTAAAATTCCTAGAATAGGAAGGTGAACAGCAATATTTCTAGTTTTATGGGCTATATCCTTACATCTACTTGTTTACTTCACTTTAAATCAGCTTCAATAATTTCAAATTTTGACTTGAGGTGAATTTATAAATAAATCATGATCCACATTTTTTAATTCTCCAAGTGTGGTTCAGAAAAGCCCGTAATGAACAAGACTTGCTCTTTTTAATGGTCCATCCTTATTTCTTCCTCGATATATTTTATAAAATTTAATGTACTTTACCACAAAAGATATAAGAATGATAAACTAAAAAACAATGAATTTAATTAGAAATAATTTTATCATTTAGCTTTAATTAAAGCCGATTAAACAATCCCCTCAATGAGACTGAATTTGATCCCTTTGTTGGGTTTAAATTTCATTTCAAATGACATATATTTGTACCACCTATTTGTACCAAATATTATAAATATCAGCTGAATACTTGAAATAATCTGTGCATTTACATATTTATTTTACAGATGAGGAGATGTGACATTGAATGGGAAAATAATATGTTCAATATAACGCATAGTAAATGTGAACTCAGAGAAGCAAAGTAGTTGATTTTACTTCAGACTTGTGTTCCTTGATTACAAGTATGATCTTGTTTTTACTTACCTTTTGTGTTAGATGTTTATATAAATAGCTTTTATTAGTTATAACTTTTAACTTTTGTTAACTGAATTTTAATGGAAAAATTGAAAATTCTGCCAGTGAATTTATAATATCATTACTAATCCATTACATTTAAACTTGTTACGTATTTTTAATTTGAGAAACTGAATATCTTTTCTTTTTTCCCCCATTTATCCAAAAGGGAAAAATGTAGATTTATAAACTTTCCAAGTGTTTTACATAAACTCTCAAAATATGCAGCAAAAGTACTTCTACTTATAATAGGGCTTTCTCTCACATTAGACAAACTGGCCCAATAATATCACATTACAGTGAGAGTTTGCCCTAAAATGTTTAAATATAACCCATGTAACCTAGCCACAACTGGAGGGAGCCAATAATGTTCTCCTACTGTTTGAAGATAAAAAGAACTTGAGGGAACTTTCATTTATCCTGCTCTTTCACTGTGCAGCAAGGTGACTGCCAAGTTGAGTTTTACAATAGCTTAAATGGGCTAAAACTGAAAGCATTTAGTAGAGTGGTATTTCACCATAATAGCTCCATCGGTCAATAGCTGAACCAAGAGTTTACACAAAGAGAGAAAGAGGAAAAATGCTTTGTCTTTGTGGCAGAGAATTCTATCCAAATTGATTTGCATTTGATTATTTAATATTTCAGAAATGGCAAAAGTTTCAAGGGAGTAAAGTTTATCTTAACTGCTTTTGAACTCTATTGTCATTTCTGTATGTCATCCTCTCTCATGTCCTTTGCCTTCTATCCGTAAAGGCCTTTCAGGCTCTTTTGTATCAGTTCTCTTATAACTTCCCTTGATCTTGAAAACTATCTGATAAGAATTACCCTTTCCATGACTATCTGCTTTGTAATATGGTGCTCAAAAAATTTTCCGCATTCACCATATATTGAATATCAACTATGTGCCAGGCAGTGAGTTAAGCATTAGCTTATTGTTAGATATACAACTAGTATATTTGGATGAGAAAAGGTTATGAACTCCTACTATGAAGGAGATTATCATTTAGGAAGGAGAATAGATTAATCAACAATTAAATTCTGTTAACTTATAGTAGTGAATGTGTCAGATATGATGTCAGTGTTATGGAGATCTGGAGAGCAGAACAAGGTTACTATGCAGTCTGGTGACAGAGGGAGGAGAGGTTTCATTGAAGAGGAAAGCTTTGAGTTTGGTTGATAAAGGATTTTTGAGGGGAAGAGATTGGGACAATTTTCTTTTCTTTTCTTTTTTTTTTTTAATGTTTTATTTATTTCTACGAGAGAGAGAGACAGCGTGAGCAGGGGAGGGTCAGAGAGAGAGGGAGACACAGACTCTGAAACAGGCTCCAGGCTCTGAGCTGGCAGTCAGCACAGAGCCCGACGCGGGGCTCGAACCCACGAACCGCGAGATCATGACCTAAGTGAAAGTCGGACGCTTAACCGACTAAGCCACCCAGGCGCCCCAAGATTGGGACAATTTTCTAAGTATAGTTGAGCCTTGCACATAGTGATGGGGTTGAGAAGGGACCCACCATGTCCTGTGTTTCATTCTGTTCCGTTTCTGTAGGAACACATGGTGTGGGGTAGGAAGTGTCAGGAGATAAGCTCGGATAATTATACTTGCTGTAGACTTTAAAGAACTTTTTTTGAGACATTAATAGGTTTGAATTGTTATGTGGGCAATGGGGGACAAAACAATATTTGAAAAAAATAATTAGAAAATTATTAGTGACAAAGAGACAGGGGATGTTACAATAGTGAAAGAGGGCAGTTCTGCCATTTACAAGCTATGTTATCACATTACTTACTTTTTGTGCATCTATTTTGTCTGTAAACTAATGTTAATGTAAATAATTGGTGTAAAGATTAAATGAGGTAATATGGACTAAGTTTTCGGAAGCAGTGTTTGGAAAAGAAATAAAAGAACACTAGATGAATGTATGGATAAAGAGAGTTGAGAAGATGTGCTAGCTTCTAGAGACTTCCAAAATGAAAGACCTGGTAATTGGTGACTTGTTATTCGTGATGAGAGAGGTAGAGAAAGGAGTGAGGTAACCTATTAAAGTTTCCAACTTGAGAAATAGGTGTGGTAACATGAAACCCTGAACAGAAGTCCAGAGGTGATTAAAGAAACTCCTGTTAACATTTTTGTAAAAAAATCCTTTCAAGAAAATGTACATTCAGTTCTTGTTAGAAAACAGGGCAGGAACTTACAGGTAGTAGGTGGGAGAGAGAGACTTGGGAGTTAGTGGAATAAAAGTGGTTGTTAAATCCATCGAAGGTGAATGTAGGAAGTAAGAAGTGGCAAGAATCTCTGATGTATCACAGTTTTTCAGGATGGACAGAGGAGAAATCTCTAAGGATAGATTCATAGATACCCTGGAAAGGGAGATGTTTGGGTATGAAGACTCCTTCATGGAGTCATGACATATATATATATAAATACTTACTAATTAAAGAATACTTACTAATTAAAGAACAAACTATATGAGCACTTACATAGGTTAATATAAGCTAAATATGTTTTGCATAATAGAAAAGATTAATGATAAGTTAATATAAAAATCCATTCTGTCTCTATTATTTAATTTCCAAATTAAAAAATATATTTCCTGTCTTCTCAATTGGTGTATCTTTTACAAATGCAATGATCACATTCTGAATTTCTATTTCACTTTTTTAAACTGCATGACAGTTATACTATATTATAATAATATTCAGGGACCAGATGTTTTGTCAGGCTCCTTACTGAGGGCCTCTTAAACTGTTTTATTTATTCATTTAAAAATAACCATTGAGGGGCGCCTGGGTGGCTTAGTCGGTTAAGTGTCCGACTTTCGCTTAGGTCATCATCTCGCAGTTTGTGGGTTCGAGCCCCGCGTCGGGCTCTGTGCTGACTGCCAGCTGAGAGCCTGGAGCCTGTTTCAGTCTGTGACCCCCTCTCTCTCTGACCCTCCCCTGCTCACAGTGTCTCTCTCTCTCTCCTAGAAATAAATAAAACATTAAAAAAAAACCCCTCCTTTATTAAAAAAAAAACCATTGAATGATAACCATGTGCCAAGAATTTTGCTCACCTACTCTTGTCTGCTTTTTTCTAAATTTTCACTGTAAACTTTAGCATCCAGGTTGAGTAGGGGATGGAAAAAGAAAGAGCTCAGCAACATAGTTTGCTATTAGGTTTTGAAAATACTTTGATGTGAATGATTTGGTTTCCTCTGAAGTTTTAAGACTGTTGGTGTTTTTATTTTTAAAATTTTATTAAAATCTTTTTCTGAGAGATAAAGAGACAGACTGCAAGTGGGTGAGGTTCAGAGAGAGAAAGAGAGGGAGACGCAGAATCTTAGTTAGGCTCCAGGCTCCGAGATGTCTGCACAAAGCCCAAGGCAGGGCTCAGACTCACAGACCATGAGATTGTGACCTGAGCCAAAGCTGGACATTCAACCGACTGAGCCACCCAGGCGAACCAAGACTTTTCATTGATCGGTACTCCCTATCTATATTGTCACAAGGAGAAATTTGTCTGGTACACTATTTAAAAAAGCTTAAAAATCATTGTCTTTGTTTTAGAAATACACTCTTGACCAAAAGGTGCCTTGTAGGCTCTGTGGATTCAATTCATTTTGGCTTTGCAAAGCCTTGTGGTTTAGTTTCATTTCCAAGGAGATGAAATTCTGTACAAAATAATTACGCAGGTGACTCTGGCAATAAAATCTCTACATAAGGCAGTTTTTCATAGCACATTGAATGAGAAACAAGGTATTTTTTTTAAAAAGGTAGAAAGATATTTTTATTTTATGTTCTATTTTCTGTCTCAGTTTGGAAATTCTACTTGTTTGCATGTAATTTCTAACATGCAATTTACTCCAAACTGTGATTCTACTTGCTAAAAAATAATATTTGAACACCTATCATATTCAAGCCGCTCTACTAGATTCAGGAACATTGGAGCATTCAGACAAATCTCTTTCCTTAAGGAATTTGTATTCTGGTTAAGGAAACAGATTATATGATTGTTAACAGAAGAGTTAAGTTACTAATTGAACAAATGTTTATTGAGCATTCCGGTATAGTGAATTAGGGATATAGCTATAAAGATTATCTCCACTGTATGGAGTTGACATTTCATTTGAAGAGTTGGGCTTAGGGTATCATCAGAAATTAATAAATAAATACAGATGATGCTAAATTCTAAGAAGACAGCAAAGAAGGGAAAGGATAGAGTGATCATGTGTGCCTGAGTGCGTGCATGTGTGTGTGTGTGTGTGTGTGCGCGCACGCATGTACATGCATGTGTGCATGTGTTTGTTTCAGTGAATCTTTTAGAGAAGTTAGTCATAGAAGATCTTGTTAGAGGAGTAAGCCATGCAAAGAGGTGTGGGAAGAATTGCATAGAAAAAGGGATAAACACGTAGGGTTGCAGGAGTCTGGTGAGCAATGGCAGAATGATAAATCCCAGAGCAGAAATGAGGATGTGAGGCAGGCATCTGAAGAGGATGTGTGATGCTTTTGTCTTTGCTTCTGAGTATAGGAACCCAGTCACTGTGACCTGATAGGATTTGCATTTTTAACATAACACATGAATGTAAGTTGGTGGATGTGGTATTGGCAATATTTAGGACTTCTCTTATGATTGCATCTTTTTTTTTCCTCAAAGAAATAGAAAGCATGGACATGAGCCAAGTACCAGAAAAAAAAAATATGCAAGTGAGGGAATGCAAGTGCAAAAACTCAAGAAAACTGTTTGGTGACAGAGGATTATAAAGAAAAAAATGTGTATTTTGAGGATGTTATGTTTGAAGTTCTGTGGGTCATTCAAGAAGACAGGATGTGCAATCTTTTTGCTCAGTCAGGAGATGAAATCTAGAAACAGTTTTGGATATTAGTGGCACAGTTATGGTAATTTAAACCATGATGTAAAAGATATGACTAGGAAGAACTAGCAAAGTGAAGAGGGGAGCCAAGGTCATAGTTAAAGTATTTTATTATTTATTTGGGTAAGGGAAGCAATGCCAGCAAAGGAGAAAGCAAGAAGAAAGGCACAAAGAAAACGAAGATAAAAGAGCAATAATAGTGACTAAATGAATGTTCATAAGAGTGTTCGATTTATTTTTATTTTTATATTTATTTATTCATTTTAATTTTTAAATGTTTATCAATCTTAGAGAGAGAGACAGAGTGTGAGCAGGAAAGGGGCAGAGAGAGAGGGGAGACACAAATCTGAAGAAGGCTCCCGTCTCTGAGCTCTCAGCACAGAGGCCGATGTGTGGCTCAAACCTATGAACTGCGTGATCATGACCTGAGCTGAAGTTGGACACTTAGCTGACTGAGCCACCCATGCTCCCCTCGTTTTTTATTTTTAAGTTTATTTATTTATTTTGAGAAAGACAGAGACAGCACAAGTGGAGGAGGGTCAGAGAGAGAGAGAGAGAGAGAGAGAGAGAAAGACTCCCAAGAAGACTTCATGCACAAGCACAGAGCTCAATGCAAAACTTGAACTTAGGAACCACAAGATCATGACCTGAGCTGAAACCAGGAGTCAGTTGCTTAACAGACTGAGCCACCAAGGTGCTCCTGTAAATGAGGTCTCAGGATGAAGACTAAAGAGAGATCATTACATTTTGACTATTATGAAGTTACTGATCACCTAGCTGGCAATTGTTT
Source organism: Proteles cristata cristata (assembly GCA_017311185.1). Lineage (NCBI taxonomy): Eukaryota > Metazoa > Chordata > Mammalia > Carnivora > Hyaenidae > Proteles > Proteles cristata. The sequence goes on along the minus strand of JAESUZ010005663.1, from coordinate 611,818 downwards.
CTAAAGAGTAGGTGATTTTGAAGCTAAAATACAGTGAACTGAAGTTTCAAGATATTTGATTGTAATCATGAAAGGGAATATTATGAGAAATTAGTAGTTTTAAAGTTAGATAGGGGCGCCTGGGTGGCACAGTCAGTTAAGCGTCCGACTTTGGCTGAGCTCATGGTCTCCCGGTTCATGAGTTCGAGCCCCGCTACGGACTCTGTGCTGACAGCTCAGAGCCTGGAGCCTGCTTCAGATTCTGTATCTCCCTCTCTCTTTGACCCTCCCCTGTTCTGCTGTCTCTTTCTCTTTCTCAGAAAGAAATAAAACATTTAAAAAATTAAAAAAAAAAAAAAAAAAAAGAAGTGAGATAGACCAGGGGTGCCTGAGTGGCTCACCCAGTTAAGTCTGACTCTTGGTTTTGGAGTAGGTCATGATCTCACTGGGATGCCTCAGTGGCAGTGTGGATCCTGCTTGGATCCTCTCTCTCTGCCCATATCCTATGCACATGTGCACAAGTGCATTCTTTCTCTCACTCTCTCTCTTAAAATAAATAAGTAAACTTAAAAGAAATAAAGTGAGCCAGACAAAGGGAACTTTTGTATTTTAATAAATTTTACTAAGTACCTCCTCGGTGCCAGACACTATCCCAGGTATCCTTAAACAAAGTAGACATTGTGAACAAAGTTGACACAAATCCCAGTCCTCAATATATTATAGTCTAGTTTAGGGGTTTTCTGTTAGCCTAGGAACCATTGAACATTTAAAAATTTTATATCCAGGGAAAGTCAAAGAAGAGAGGAAAATAAAAGGTGTGATTCTAGGGCATGGAAGAGCTGAAGGAAGTGTGTCAGGTCACTTGACATCACAAGAAACCATGATAAGATAGAAAACAGGCCTCCTTAATTTTCAGTTTATGGCATTTACATGGACAAGGATTCTGTACCAAAATGCTGTGGTTCAATGAAAAGAACAATATAATAGTTTTTTGAAGATCCAAAACTTTTAAAGCTATATGAGCAAAAGAAAGAAACTTGAGGAGTCATAGCTTCCTCATGGGTAAGAGTTCTATCAGAAGGTGTTATATTGGTCAAATGGGATTATATATTCTCTAAAGAGCCTTATAATTCAAAGATCTTTTAATGAGGAAATGATAATTGATAAAGCATACCTGTAAAATCTTGTGACCTATATTTTGTGGTTCTTAAAATCAAGCTTTTTATAATCATTTTAAATTTTAATTTTTCTGAATATGTTTAGAGTGAAACTACATCTTTTTATTTCACATTTTTTATTTTGTATTTGTAAAATATATTTATATTTATTGGTATAATATGCTTGTTAACAAATAAATATAGAATATATAATTTCCCTGGACTCCTGTGCACTAACACAAGAACAAAGACTTTAGTGTGCCCTGTGTGATCACATGTTTATAATAGATGAGCCTGGGCTTACAATGACTGCTTTGTTTCATGTTTATTAGCCCATGCTTTAGTGCAATTGAACTTGTCCTAAATTCACTGTTTCAGAGCTACAACGTGTGTAGCACATTCATTGTCCTATGAATGATACTCTCTTGCTTGAATCGAGAGACAATAACCTTAGGACTTTTCAGATTCTCTTCCTTACACAGTCTAGAAACCCCTGTTAAAATATTGAAATGTATAAAACAATGACATGTTTCAAATGGTGAACACTTTATGTGATATGATTTTGAAAAATATTTAACTGTGTTATCTGTATGCGATCAGGTTTGTCTTTCATCCCCCATCTAGGTGCCAGTACTAATGAGTGAGATCCAAGTATAGATTTCAATTTGTGGTTGTTTTATTTAATCCCAAAGAGGACAATTTCATGGTACATTAATTGTTTATAAGTTTAGTCTCTATACCCAGGAGTTTCCAATAATTTTGAAGACTATTACTTAATGCTTTAAAATGATATCACAAAAGTTAAAGGGTAACATTTTAAATTCTAGAGTGCTTTAGAATCTTTTCTTGGATGCATATCATATGATTTATAAAAACAATAATTCTGTGTTTTCCCTTATTCTCCTTTATATTACTAAATCAAACAAATAAATAATGAAAGTACTAAGGTAAAGAGGATATCTCATCCATCCATGTTTTGTTCTCATTAAATTTTTGTTGTAATGGGTCTCAATTCTGTGACAGATTTTTGTTCAAGTTGTTTCCATAGTACTGATTTTAAAAATGAATAACTTAAAACTGCTATACACATACACATATACACAAACAAATGGCCCACAAAACATTCTTTTTTTCCTTCTTAAAGTTTTGCGATGCATTGTTATCATTAGCCAGTCTTTTACTTTTAAACTTAAATGGCTAATTGACACAAGTAGTTCTGAGAACATTCTTCCACCATGGATTAAGACTGGGGTAGCAGGCATTGGGGATAATATTCACTTAGTCTTCTGAGCTTTCTGGGCAGACTTGGTGACCTCGCCAGCTCCAGCTGCCTTCTTATCCACTACTTTGATGACACCCAAAGCAACCGTCTGTCTCATGTCATGAACAGCAAATGATCCAGGGATGGACAGTCAGAAAAGATCACAGCTCCCATAGGCTAGCCAGGAACCATATCAATGATGGCAGCACTACCACATTTGAGGAGCTTGAGACCATCTTCTGGTTATTTTCTAAGATGATAATTAATCTTCTTTTTCAACTCAACAAACTTGCAAGCACTGTGAGCTGTGATGCAGTCCTACACAGGTGCATATCCAGCACTGATTTGGTGTGGATGGTTCAAGATAAATATCTGAGCTGCGAACCAGCTTCTTCCATGAGTGGGTCATTTTTGCTGTCACTAGCCACATTGCCACAACAAACATCAGTGACAGATAATCTTTTTTTTAATTTAAAAAATTTTTTTCTTAGTTTATTGTCAAGTTTTCTATATAACACCCAGTGCTCATCCCAAGTGCTGACCTCCAGGCTCATCACCCTCCTTCCTCTCTCCCCACCCCCCATCAGCCATCAGTTTGTTCTCAGCATTCAAGAGTCTCTCATGGTTTGCCTCCCTCCATCTCCACCACTATTTTCCCCCTTCTCCTCCCCCATGGTCCTCCTTTAAGTTCCTTCTAATCCTCCTATATGTGCAAACATATGGTATCAGTCCTCTCTGCCTGACTTATTTCACTCAGCATAACACCCTCAAGGTCCATCCATGTTGCTACACATGGCCAGATGTTATTCTTTCTCATTGCCATGTAGTATTCCATGGTATAGATAAACTACATCTTCTTGATCCATTTGTCCTTTGATGGACACTTAGGCTCTTTCCATGTTTTGGCTATTGTGGAGAGTGCTGCTATGAACTTTGGGGTACATGTGTTCCTATGCATCAGCACCCCTGTATCCCTTGGGTAAATTCCTTGCTGTGCTATTCCTGCATCATGGGGAAGTTCTGCTGTTAATTTTTTGAGGAACCTCCACACTGTTTTCCAGAGGGGCTGCACCAGTTTACATTCCCACCAACAGTGTAGGAGGGTGCCCGTTTCTCCACATCCTCGCCAGAATCTAGAGTCTCCTGATTTGTTCATTTTAGCCACTCTGGCGTTAGGTGGTATCTCAGTGTGGTTTTGATTTATATTTCCCTGATGAGGAGGGATGCTGAGCATCCTTTCATGTGTCTGTTGGCCATCTGGATGTCCTCTTTGGAGAAGTGTCTGGTCATATCTTCTGCGCATTTCTTCGCTGGGTTATTTGTTTTTCAAGTGTGGAGTTTGATGAGTTTCTTATAGATTTTCGGTACTAGCCCTTTATCTGATATGTCATTTGCAACTATCTTTTCCCATTCTGTCCATTGCCTGTTTTATGGATTGTTTCCTTTGCCGTGCAGAGCTTTTAATCTTGATGAGGTCCCAATATTTCATTTTTGCTCTTAATTCCCTTGCCTTTGGAGATGTGTCAGAAAAGAAATTGCTGCAGTTGAGGTCAAGGTGTTTCCTGCTTTCTCCTCTAGGGTTTTGATGGTTTCCTGTCTCACATTCAGGTCCTTTATCCATTTTGAGTTTCTTTTTGTGTGTGGTGTGAGAAAATGATCTAGTTTCATTCTTCTACATGTTGATGTCCAGTTCTCCCAGCACCATCTGTAAAGAGGCTGTCTTTTTTCTATTGGATACTCTTTCCAGCTTTGTCAAAGATTAGTTGGCCGTCCATTTGTGGGTCCAGTTCTGAGTTCCCTGTTCTATTCCATTGGTCTGTGTGTTTGTTTTTGTGCCAATACCATACTGTCTTGAGGATTACAGCTTTGTAGTAGAGGCTAAAGTCTGGAATGGTTATGCCTCCCATTTTGGTTTTCTTCTTCAATATTCCTTTGGCAATTTGGAGTCTTTTGTGGTTCCATACAAATTTTAGGATAGTTTATTCTAGCTTTGAGAAGAATGCCGGTGCAATTTTGATTGGCATTGCATTGAACGTGTAGATTACTTTGGGTTGTAATGACATTTTAACAATATTTATTCTTCCAACCCATGAGCATAGAATGTTTTTCCATTTCTTTGTGTCTTCTTCAATTTCCTTCATAAGTTTTCTATAGTCTTTATCATACAGATCTCCTATATCTTTGGTTAGGTTTTTTCCTAGGTATTTTATGGTTTTTTGTGCAATTGTGAATGGGAAAAGCTTCGTGATTTCTCTTTCTGTTGCTTCATTTTTGGTGTATAAAAGTGCAACTGATTTCTGTATGTTGATTTTGTACCCTGCAACTTTGCTGAACTCTTGGATCAGTTCTAGTAGGCTTCTGGTGGAGTCTGTTGGGTTTTCTATGTAGAGTATCATGTCATCTGTGAAAAGTGAAAGTCTAGCTTCTTCTTTGTCAATTATGATGCCTTTTATTTCCATTTGTTGTCTGATGGCTGATGCTAGGACTTCCAGCACTATGTTAAACAACAGTGGTGAGAGTGGACATCCTTGTCATGTTCCTGATTTCAGGAGAAAAGCTCTCAGTTTTTCCCCATTGATGATGATGTTAACTGAGGGCTTCTCATAAATGGGTTTTATGATGTTTAAGTAAGTTCCTTCTATCCTGACTTTCTTTAAGGTCTTTATTAAGAAGCGATGCTGTATTTTGTCAAATGCTTCTTCTGTATCTATCGACAGGATCATATAGTTTTTATCTCTTTTTTGTTAATGTGATGTATCACGTTGATTGGTTTGCGAGCATTGAACCAGGTCTGTAACCCATGAATGAATCACACTTGATCATGATGGATAATTTTTTTTTATGTGCTGTGAATTCGATTTGTAAGGATCTTGTTGAGAATTTTTGCATCCGTATTCATCAAGGATATTAGCCTGTATTTCTCTTTTTTTTTTTTTTTTGCTGGGTCTCTGTCTGACTTGGGAATCAAAGTGATGCTGGCTTTGTAAAATAAGTCCGGATGTTTTCCTTCGATTTCTATTTTTGGAATAGCTTGAGAAGAATGAGTATTAATTCTGTTTTAAATGTCTGGTAGAATTCCTCAGGGATGCCATCTGGCCCAGGGCTCTTATTTATTGGGAGATTTTTTGATAATTCAATTTCTTCAATAGTTATGGGCCTGTTCAGATTTTCCATCTCTTCCCGTGTGAATTTTGGTAGTGTGTGTGTGTTTAGGAATTTGTCCATTTCTTCTAAGTTGTCCTGTTTCTTGACATATAATTTTTCATAGTATTCCCTGATACTTGCTTGTATTTCTGAGGGATTGGTTGAAAGAAGTCCATTTTCATTCATGATTTTTTCTATTTGGTTGCTCTCTCTTCTTTTTGAGAAGCCTGGCTAGAGGTTTGTCAATTTTGTTTATTTTTTCAAAAAAACAACTCTTGGTTTCATTGATCTGTTCAACTTTTTTTTTGATTCTATACTGTTTATTTCTGCCCTGAGTTTTATTATTTCTCTTCTTCTGCTGGGTTTGGGGTGCTCTTTTTGCTGTCCTTCTAGTTTCTTTAGGTGCGTGTTGATTTTGTACTGACACTTTTTCTAATTTGTTGAAATAGGCCTGGAGTGCAATGTATTTTCCTCTTAGAACTGCCTTTGCCGCACCCCATAGGGTTTGAATTGTTGTATTTTCTTTTTCATTTGTTTCCATATATTTTTAAATTTATTCTCTAATTGCCTGATTGGCTCATTCGTTCTTTAGTAGGGCATTCTTTTTTTCTTTAACTGTTTTATTTCTGAGAGAGAGAGAGAGAGTGCGAGAGAGAGCGAGAGAGAGCGAGCAGGGGTGGGTCAGAGAGAGAGGGAGACACAGAATCTGAAGCAGGCTACAGTCTCTGAGCTAGCTGTCAGCACAGATCCCAACACAGGGCTCGATCCCATGAACCGTGAGATCATGACCTGAGCTGAAGTTGGACGCTTAACCAACTTGCCACCCAGGCGCCTCTAGTAGGGTGCTCTTTAACCTCCATCTTTTTGGAGGTTTTCCAGACTTCTTCTTGTGGTTGATTTCATGTTTCTTAGCATTGTGATCTGAAAGTGTGCGTGGTATGATCTCAATTATTTTATATTTATCGAGGACTGCTTATGTCCCAGTATGTGATCTATCTTGGAGAATGTGCCATGCACACTTGAGAAGAAAGGGAATTCCATGGCCTCAGGATGTAGAGTTCTAAATATATCTTTCAAATCCATCTGGTCCAATGTGTCATTCAAGCCCATTGTTTCTTTAGTGATTCTCTCTCTAGTCGATCTATCCATTGCTGTAAGTGGACTATTAAAGTCCCCTGCTATTAGCACGTTCTTGTCCATAAGATTGTTTCTGTTTGTTTCTTGTCAATAGGATTGTTTTATGTATTTGGGTGCTTCTGTATCTGGTGCATAGACATTTATAATTGTTAGCTCTTCCTGATGGGTAGACCCTGTAATTATTATATAGTGCCCTTCTTCATCCCTTGTTACTGCTTTTACTTTAAAGTCCAGTTTGTCTGATATAGGTATAGCTACTCCAGCTTTCTTTTGACTTCCAGCAGCATGATAGATATTTCTCCATCTCCTTACTTTCAATCTAAGGGTGTCCTCAGGTCAAAAATGAGTTTCTTGTGGACAGCAAATAGATTGATTTTGTTTTTTTATCCATTCTGCTACCCTATGTCTTTTAATTGGAGCATTGAGTCCATTTACATTCAATGTTATTATTGAAATATATGGGTTTAGAGTCATTGTGTTCTCTGTGGGACTCATGCTTGTGGTGGTGTCTCTGGTACCTTGCATTCCTTGCAACATTTCCCTCATAGAGTTTCTTATAGAGCTGGTTTAGTGGTGATGAATTCTTTCAATTTGTGTTTATTTGGGAAGACCTTTATCTCTCCTATTCTGAATCATAGGCTTGCTGGATAGAGCATTCTTGGCTGCATATTTTTTCTGTTCGTGACCTTGAAGATTTCCTGCCATTCCTTTCTGGTCTGCCAAGATTCAGTAGATAGGTCTGTATCCACTCTGATAGGTTTCCCTTTGTACGTTAGGGCCCTTTTATCCCTAGCTGCTTTCAGAATTCTCTCTTTGTCCTTATATTTTGCCAGTTTCACTATTATATTTTGTGCAGAAGATCTATTCAAGTTATGCCTGTAGGGAGTTCTCTGTGCTTCTTGGGTTTCAATGTCTGTTTCCTTCCCCAGATTGGGGAAGTTCTCAGCTGTAATTTGTTCAAGGACTCCTTCAGTGCCTTTCCCTCTCTCTTCCTCTTCTGGAATTCCTATGATATGGGTATTGTTCCGTTTGATTGAATCGCTCAGCTCTCGAACTCTCCTTTCGTGTTCCTGAATCAGTTTATCTCTCTTTTTCTCGGCTTCTTCTTTTTCTATAATTGTGTCTTCTAATTAACCTATTCTCCTCTCTGCCTCTTCCATCCGTGCATTGGACGCCTCCATTTTATTAGCATCTCATTTACAGCATTTTTTAATTCATCACAACTATTTTTAAGCTCCATAGTCTTTGCAGCAATAGTTTCTCTGATGTCCCCCTTGCCATTTTCAAGCCCAGTGATTAATTTTATGACCATTGTTCTAAATTCTTGTTCAGTTATGTTGCTTATATCTGTTTTCAGCAGTTCTTTAGCTGTCATTTCTTCCTGGAATTTCCTTGGAGGAGAGTTCTTCTGTTTCATCATTTTGGTTAGCTTTCTATCTCTTGTTAGTTTTAAAAGCCTGTTATGCATTCTGCACCTGCAATTACTGCTGTATTAAAGAACGCTCTTTGATTGTCCAGGGCCTGTCTCTTCAGGAATTATTTTTTTGAATGGTTCTCTTGGTCTCTCTTGTTGAGGCTTTGGTTATTTTATTTCCCTGCTCGTAGTGGTATTTGAGACTCTCCACCATGTGTACTTTGCCTTTTTCTTGAGGTAGCCCTTCCTTGGGTACTTAGAGGGGGATGTCACTGATGTCACATGCTGCTAAATTTCCCGGTCAGGGAACCAAATGTTGCGGATATCTGGTCTGGATCACTGGCAGAAGAACCAAGTGACACTTGGAGGTCTTGGAAAGGAGGAGGTTTATTTTATACCAGTGGGCTCAGAGGAGGTCATTCTTCAGAGGTCTGAGCCCCAAACTGACAGAGAATGTTCTTGATATTGAAGCCCACATTGTCACTAGGAAGAGCCTCACTCAAAACTTCATGGTGGATTTCAATAGATTTTACTTCAGTTGTATCATTGACTGGAGCAAAGGTGACCATGTCAGGTTTAAGAGCACCAGTCTTCACTCAGCCCACAGGGACAGTATCAATACCACCAATTTGTAGATGTCCTGAAGGGGCAGACACAAGTGCTTGTCATTTGGATGAGTTGGTGACAGAGTGCAATCCAGAGCTTCAAGCAGTTGTGGTTCCACTGGTATTGCCATCTTTATGGATGGCTTTCCATCCCTTGAATCAAAGCGTGTTAGCACTTGGCTCCAGTATGCTGTCACCATTCCAACAAGAAATTGGCACAAATGCTACTGTGTCGAGGTTGTAGCCGGTTTTCTTAATTAGGTGTTGACTTCCTTAACAATTTCCTTATATGTCTTCTGGCTGTAGGGTGGCTCAGTGGAATTCATTTTGTTAACACCAGTGATTAGTTGTTTTACACCCAGTGTGTAAGCCAGTAGGGCATGCTCACAGGTTTGCCTGTTCTTGGAGATACCTGCTTCAAATTCACCAACACCAGCAACAACAATCAGAATAGCACAGTCAGCCTGAGATGTGCCTGTAATCATGTTTTTGATAAAGTCTCTGTGTCCTTGGACATCAGTGATGATCGTATAATAAGTTGCTGGTCTCGAATTTCCACACGAAGGTATCATTGGGGAAACCACAATCACATTCTGCTTTCAGTTTATACAAGACCCAGACGTACTTGAAGGAGCTCTTTCCCAGCCTCCTTCTCAAATTTTTTGATAGTTATTTTGTCAGTCCCACCACATTTGTAGATTAGATGAGCAGTAGTGGTAGCCTTGCCTAATCTACATGTTCAATGACAATGATGTTGGTATGAGTCTTTTCCTTTCCCATTTTTGTTTTAGTTTTAGCAGTGGTTTTCACAACACCTGTGTTCTGGTGGCAAACCCATTGCAAAAAAGTCATTCCATTTATTTTATAATTAGAACTGAAGTTCAGAAGTACTCTCTGACTGCCCAATCCGCATACTTGGAAAATAGAGCCTAGAATCTCCTCATCACCATGCTAGATGTCATTGCCCTTGATGGCTTTCATACTCAAATATCTGTAACTATGGTGATGGCAGTGGTCATGAAGAACCTGCAGTAAACTAAATTTTCCTGTGCAGGAGTCTACAAACTATGTAACTACACTGAGGCACTAGTGATTTCTGACCAACTCCCACTTAAAAAAGTGAAGAGAAGAAAACTTTACTCTTCTTCTCAACTTGCCTCCTTCCTTTTTATATCTTCAGTATTTGGATGCTTTCTTAACTTTCTGAATATACTGCTAGAAAAAAAGGTGTAAAATACTGAAGAAAATTGCAATTACCCATAGCTCCATACCTCAGAGGCTACTCCTAATACTTTGCTATCTTACCATTTTTGGCATATTATTTATAATAAATATAATGACTTTTTTAGGAAAATGAGATCACTTATTTTATACTATTTTGTAGGATGTGGGAGGGTGCCTGGGGCATTGTCAGATACAATGTGTATGTATCTGTGTAATATACACAATGTGTGTGTATATTGTGCATGCATATGTATATATATACATGTTATTATACATTGTAATACATACATTTAAATATTTACGTAAGGAAGAATAATACCTCATCTTTTTATATTATTAAATATTTGTAAAGTTAAATATTTTTCATATGTTACTGGCTATCTCTATATCTTCTTCTGAATTACTTAACCATGTGAATTGCCCACTTTTTTCTTTTGTGCGATAATTTGTAACAGGTATTTATGTTTTTATAGCTTCTATTAATTTTGCAAATTTTCACCAGGTTGTCAGTATATTTAGAGGTTTGGTTTTATTTAATCTACCTATTTTTGTTTTATTTTGAAGTACTGTAACTATGACATCTAATGTTAGGTTTGTTTATGTACCTCTATTAAAAAACTCTATTTCTATTTTTAGTATCATTCCCCATGTTATTATCCTTTATGATATGTTTTTTCTGCTTTATAATGCTTTATATAAAGCTTTATAATGACTCTGTAGTTTAAAATTGTTTAATGTTTATTCATTTTTGAGAGAGAGGGAAAGAGACAGAGAGAGAGAGGGAGACAGAGCAGGAGCAGGGGAGGGGCAGAGAGAGGGAGACACAGAATCTGAAGCGGGCTCCAGGCTCTGAGCTGTCAGCACATAGCCCGATGTGGGGCTCGAACCCATGAACCGTGAGATCATGATCTGAGCCAAAGTCGGGTACTTAACCAGCTGAGCCACCCAGGTGCCCCATGACCGAATACTTTTAACACAACCACACCTTCATTAGTTCTGTAAATTAAAGAAAAATATTGTATGGTTAGTTTTACCATTTATTTTTCCAGAAAAAATAAAACCCAACAACATTTGTTTTCTTATTTCCTATGTGCTCATTCTTCTAAAGAAATTTATCTGGGAAAAGAGATGTCACAGCAAGTTTGTATGTTGATAAGAATGAACAGTGGGAGTAGAAAGAAACTCTTGATGCAAGAAGACAAGGCGAGATTTGCTGAAGGGATGCTGGCTGGGTAGAGGGATGGGATCTTATGTACAAGTCATGGTTGAGGTTTTGTAGAATAACACTTACTGTGTGTCTATTCAGTAAGAATGGAATGAGGGAAGAAATGTTCACAGTGTTAGGAGAAAAGAGTAAGTCTGAAGTAGTAATCTAGGACAGTGGGAGAATAAATGGTCTGGTTTAATAGTTCTTTTTAGGATGCTGTTTATGAATGTTAGGCAAAACCATTCAGTATGATCGTATGCTGTGATTTGTTTTTCTAGCCATGTTTATATACATAGATGTGGGCATAGAATAGGTGGAATTGATTTTAACTAGGGTTGGATTATTCAAGAGAGAATGAAACAAGAAAGGGGAAGAAAGTGGGAGTTTTATATAGTGGAGTGATTTCAGTGATGTACCATAAAATTTATGATGAGGAAGGAAAGTGATGAAGACAAGAGTTGGGGATGAAACACAGGAAACATGTGGTAAATCCATGGATTGTAGGTCCTGCTGGGATAAGAGAATTATTAGAGTTCAGGGTACTTAGAGGCAGTGAATTGGGAAAAAAGCAGGAGTAGTAGTCAGGGTATGTGGGGTTAGAAATTGAGATTATGGAGGGGTTTTCTTCTTTTTTTTAATGTTTGTTTATTTCTGAGAGAGAGAGCGAGAGTGAGAGAGAGAGCGAGAGCG